>JALKAD010000222.1:138804-150907 GCA_024500015.1 Ulva compressa | reverse complement strand
CAGCGTCAAGCTCGTGAGCGAGAACGGCGTCGGCGTCGTCGCGAGCGGCGTCGTCAAGGGCCACGCTGACCACGTCCTCATCTCAGGCCACGACGGCGGCACGGGCGCGGCCAAGTGGACGAGCATCAAGAACGCCGGCCTGCCGTGGGAGCTCGGCCTCGCGGAGACGCAGCAGATGCTCGTCGCGAACGACCTCCGCGGCCGCACCTGCCTCCAGGTGCGCTCTCGCAGCACACACAGCACACACAGCACCACCTGTCACCTTGCCCTGGGGCTCTCACTGCGGGCCGGGGAGACTGCTGCACTGGCACGGCTCTGCGGTCCCAACGGCCCGCTCCCACATGCATCTGTGGTGGGGTCGCTGTCCTCCAGTCCGCACATGATTTCCGCTATCCCGTGCTGTGTGCTGCGTGCTTGGTGGCGCAGCGCGGGGGTGTGTTGGAGCGGATCGTGACGTGTGCTGTGCGTGCTGCGTGCAGGCAGACGGGCAGATGCGCACAGGGCGCGACGCGATGATCGCGGTGCTGCTGGGCGCCGAGGAGGTCGGCTTTGCGACGGCGCCGCTGATCGCGATGGGGTGCATCATGATGCGCAAGTGCCACACCAACACCTGCCCCGTCGGTATCGCGACGCAGGACCCCGTGCTGCGCGCCAAGTTTGCCGGAGAGTCGGAGCACGTCATCAACTACCTCTTCCTTGTCGCGGAGGAGATGCGCGAAATCTGCGCGCAGCTGGGTGCCCGAACCCTGGACGAACTCGTCGGTGCGCATCCCTGTGGCCATTCTGCGGCATCGTTTGATATCATTGCTATGCAGGGCATTTGTTGGGGGGGACAGGTGCTGTCATGTGACCACATCGGCGCCGTCGCGGTGTCGAGTGTTCTGTGCGCTGAGTGGGGTGGGGGCGCCACGCATGCATGCAGTCGGCAGTATCGGCTGGTGCACCATGGTGCAGTGCACAGGTGTCATGCATGCGTCACCAGCACAGGGCACTGCGCAACCCACTGCGGCAGCTGGCCGAGACACAGCGGCATGCATGCAGGCCGCGCGGAGCTGCTGGCGGTGGACGACGAGGTGCTGCAGGAGCACTACAAGAGCGAGGCGATCGACCTGTCGGCGCTGCTCACGCCGGCCGCCGACCTCCGCCCCGGCGCCGCGCAGCGCTGCATGACGACGCAGGACCACGGCCTTGACGAGGCGCTCGACACGCTGCTCCTCGAGCGCGCCGCCCCGGCCCTCGCCGCCGCCGACCCCGCCGCCGCGCTCGCCGCCGAGCCGCTGGTTATCGACGCAGAGATCAAGAACGTGCACCGTGCGACCGGCACGCAGCTCTCGTACGAGATCTCCAAGCGGTTTGGTGAGGAGGGGCTGCCCGCCGGCTCCATCCGCGTCAATCTCTCCGGCCACGCCGGCCAGTCCCTCGGGGCGTGGCTCGCGCAGGGTGTCCAGATCAGCCTGACCGGCGACGCGAACGACTACGTCGGCAAGGGCCTGTCCGGCGGCGTGGTCGCCGTGCGAGCGCCGCCAGAGTCGCCATTTGTGGCGAAGGACCAGGTGATCGTCGGGAATGTCGTGCTGTACGGCGCGATCGCCGGCGAGGCGTACTTCAACGGCAAGGCGGCGGAGCGCTTCTGCGTGCGCAACTCCGGCGCGCGCGCCGTCGTCGAGGGCTGCGGGGACCACGGCTGCGAGTACATGACGGGCGGCACGGCAGTGATCCTCGGGCCTGTGGGCAAGAACTTCGGCGCGGGCATGAGCGGCGGGATCGCGTACGTGTACGACCCCGCCGGGGAGTTCCCCAAGATGTGCAACAAGGACGTGGCCGACGACATCGAGGGCCTGGCCGCGGAGGAGGACGTCGCGCTGGTGCGCGGCATGGTGGAGCGGCACGCCGAGCTCACCGGGTCCAAGGTCGCGCAGGAGATCCTCGCCGACTTTGACGCCGAGGTCGCCAACTTCCGGAAGGTGTATCCGCACGAGTTCCGCCGTGCGCTGCTGGAGATGGAGGCGGAGAAGAAGCAGGAGGAGCTTCTCGCCGCTCACGACGGCTCGGACGCGTTTGCCGCGCTCAAGGCGGCCGCGGACGAGCACTCGCTGCTAGAGTATCAGCCGCCGGAGCCCAAGGGCAAAGACGTGGACTGGAAGAAGCTTCTGGAAGATGCCAGTGAGGGGTGGATGGTGAGCAAGCGCGTGCCGACGTGGGAGGCGGGACGCGAGGGCAAGGTGCCCGGCATGAGCGCGCAGAAGCGGCGCGGCTTTGTGGAGTACGAGCGGCTGGCACTGCCGTACCGGGACGCGGAGGAGCGCGTCGGCGACTACGGCGAAGTGCTCGCCAAGCTCGACTCGAATGAGCGCAGCGAACTGCTCAACACACAGGCGCGCGTCTCGAGCTGCCCTCTGCCCTTTGCCAGTCACTACCGCCACTCCTGTTAGACAGCGCTGCCTCACAATCGCTCTGCAGTTGCATAAGCTGCTTCTGAGGCATGTTTGGTGTTTCCGTCTGTCTTTGTTGGGCGTTAGCATGCGAGGATGGTGGTGTCTGCGGCTGCTGCGCTGGGGTGGAATGCATCACATGAGCAAGAATGCATCACATGAGCAAGAGGGAGCGGGCACGCGTGCAGGCGTCGCGGTGCATGAACTGTGGGGTGCCGTTCTGCCACCAGACCGACACCGGCTGCCCGCTCGGCAACAAGATCCCCGAGTGGAACGACCTCGTGCACCAGGGCCGCTGGCAGGAGGCCGCCGAGCGGCTCGCCGAGACGAACAACTTCCCCGAGTTCACGGGCCGCGTCTGCCCGGCGCCCTGCGAGGGCTCCTGTGTCCTCGGCATCAACCAGCGCCCCGTGACGATCAAGACGATGGAGCAGACAATCAGCGACGTCGCGTGGGAGAACGGGTGGATGGTGCCGCGGCCGCCTGCGGCGCGCACCGGCAAGCGCGTCGCCGTCGTCGGCTCCGGCCCGGCCGGCATGGCCGCTGCAGACCAGCTCAACAAGGCCGGGCACCTCGTGACCGTCTACGAGCGCTCTGACCGTGTCGGCGGGTGTGCAACCGTCCACTTGCTCTCGATTGTGACCCCGCATTCCCGGTCCTGTTGGGCACTGGTCCTGCTGTGCTGCTGCTCCGAGAGGTCTAGTTTGGCTGTACAGAGTACCCCTATACAGACCTGCCCAGACCGACACTCACACGCTCCAAATGCATGATTTGGTTTGTTTTGTTTTGTTTTTGGGTTCTGGCATGCAGTGGTGTACACCATTTCACAGACTCGGTGTCAGAAGACCGAGGCTCACAGACACACAGACACGACGTCGTGAGTTGCTCTGCCATGCAGGCTGATGATGTACGGCGTGCCCAACATGAAGACGGACAAGGTGGACGTGGTGCAGCGGCGCGTGGACCTGATGGTGCACGAGGGCGTGCGCTTCGTCACCAACGCGCACGTCGGCGCCAACGTCGACGCTGTTGACCTGCACGCCTCCAACGACGCCGTCGTGCTCGCCGTCGGCGCGACCAAGCCGCGCGACCTGACCATCGGCGGCCGCGACGCCTCCGGCGTGCACTACGCCATGGAGTTCCTGCACAAGGTGCGCTCTGCGTTGAGCGTTTTCTTGTGTTCAGCTGCCTACCTCAGCTCAGCTGGCCGGGGCTCGTGCTAGCAGCTGCTGGTGCTGCTTCACCTGAGCGCTGGATGGCGGTGTACGCGTGGGACAGTGGTCGCTGCTGGCTCTTGAGCTCTGCGCTGCTCGACACTGCTGCTGAGCCTGGTCAATCTTGTGTGTTTCATGGCTGCTGTGTGCGAACGGTGTCAGCCCCCGTGGGCACACTTGCGCCCAGTTGCACATGCATGCATCTGTGCCTGCTTGTGCTGAGAACTGAGCCCCTGTGCTCAAAACTGTGCTGGATGGCCATGGCAGTACCCCGTGCAGACTCCAGACATGCCCGACATGCCTGGTGCGCCCAACTCCAGGTGTGATCAACAGAGGCGCTCTGTTGCTGCAGAACACCAAGTCGCTGCTGGACAGCAACCTCGACGACGGCGGCTACGTGTCGGCGGCCGGCAAGAAGGTGGTCGTCATCGGCGGCGGCGACACCGGCACTGACTGCATCGCCACCGCGCTGCGCCACGGCGCGACGCAGATCGTCAACCTGGAGCTCATGGACAAGCCCCCGGACGAGCGCGCCCCGGGCAACCCATGGCCGCTGTGGCCCCGTGTCTTCAAGGTGCCCCACCGCCCCCCTCCAGCCGCCATCCTGTGCTCTTGCCGCACCCCGCAACGGGTTCGCTGTGCGCACACGTGCGCCAGTCGTTGTATGCCACGTGACTGCCGCAAGAGGCACGCGAGAGGTATTCTGGCCAAATCTGCAACATGGCGCCGGTGCGTGAATATCCACATCAGCTCGCAGGACTCGGGTGGGGCACTGTGGGCAACTCTCGAAGTGCGGGGCAGGCGGCCAGAGTGTGATCGCGCATCGGTGTACAGGTGGACTACGGCCACGCGGAGGCGGCGGCCAAGTTTGGCGCCGACCCGCGCAAGTACAACGTGCTCACCAAGCGCTTCCTCACCGACGGCGCCGGGGCGCTGCGCGGCCTGGAGGTTGTGCGCGTGCATTTCGAGACGCCCGAGGGCGGCGGCCGGCCGGCGCTGGTGGAGGAGGAGGGCACGGAGGAGGTGATCGAGGCCGACATGGCGCTGCTGGCGCTCGGCTTCCTCGGGCCGGAGGCGCGCCTCGCGGAGGCACTCGGCATGGACACGGACGCGCGGTCCAACTTCAAGGCCGACACGGAGGCATACGAGACGAGCGTGCCGGTGCGCCCCCCGCTGCTGCTGCCGCTGCTGTGGTTAGACCCACATCTGGACTGCAGTGTCCTCTGCTTGTTGGTGCCATCAGCCCAAGCAGTGCGCTTGTTGTGTGCTGATGATCACCTGCCTGTTCGGGAGCGACCAACTCCGGATCCAGCTGTTCCAGCAGAACAAGGCTGCCGCACACCTCCTTCTCGAACAGACCGTACGCAAAGTCGACCATGTCAGCAATAGAGTTCCGGGTCACCTGGGACCGATACCGATTGGCTGTCTGCTGCTGTTAAGGTCAATTGCATGCACCTCGTCAGGTGTGGGAATCTGCGCACACACGGGTACCGTCCACTGCGAGGCGTGTGCTGTCGGGTGTGGCTGTTGGTGCGCAACAACGTCTGGTTCCTTGTACGCATGGTGACACAGCACAGGTCATGGACATGGACGGTTGGTTACGCATTGGCATGCAGCTTACAGAGGGCATGTGGCGTGCAGGGCGTGTTTGCGGCGGGAGACTGCCGTCGCGGCCAGTCGCTGGTCGTGTGGGCGATCGCCGAGGGCCGGCAGGCCGCCGCCGCGGTGGATAGGTACCTCCTCGCCGACGGTGTCACGCTGTCGGAGGACGTGTTCGAAGGGAGCCTCACCTCCGCCGACGGCCCAGTGTCGCACCCGGTCGGAGGCCTGCGGGAGCCGGTGTCTCCGCGGTGAGCTGGCGGTCTCCTGACGCGGCTGGAGGCGCTTGGCCCGTATCGAGGTGCCTCCATGTGCACAGGGGTGGGATCCATTGGATGGCCGCTGCATGCGGGGCACGCGTTGGGGCAATGCTCCAGTGGCGGTTGTGTTCGGAGACGTTTTCATTTTTCGTATGGGTGTTTCTTGGAAGCCAGCTGGACGCCAGGCCAGCCACGATTGCATGCGTGTTTGTACTATTGTTCAGGTGATGGTAAAAGGGCAGTGTGCGCGGCCGGTGCACACGTGCTGAGATGTAAAGCAGTGTCATGGAAGGAATGGTTCTGCTTTTTGGCTCCGTGCTGCAGCTGCACCAGATGCCGGTGCTGCTAGTTGTGCTGCCGAGACACTCCCATCAGCAAACCCCAAGACACAGTCACTCATCTACTTCGGCAAAGACAGAAGCACTGCATCTCAGGCTGCATTGGCCAGGGACAGGAGAACGGGCGCGCCTAGGCCAGCAGAGTGCTTGTACTTGGACTGACTGCTGACCATGCCTGTGTTCGGCAACTTGCACCGGCTGTGTGTTGGGTGGGCAGTGGCATAGTGACAACAATTCTCTCATAAGTTCTCAGTGTCGAAGGTTGCACTGTTTCTAATGCACACCGTGCTGTGCATGCACGTGCCAGCAACACGATCACTGTTGCGTCTCTGCACAGATATGCCCCTAGGTACAGTGGATTTGGCAATCACAACTCAAACATGCACCTCCAGCAATTACAGGCCATGCTAGCTGTGCTTGTTGCATGCTGACATCAAGCAAGCTGCATTCAACTCACAGGACGATAAATCAACAGCACAGTACGCCTGCACATCACTGGTGGGACAACCGTGCCTGCACACCAGCCGTCACCACGTTTCGCGAACCGACGAGCGAAAATCCTCATCATACTGCCACATCAGACTCCAACACATATGCAACATGCAAGGAGCGGGAGCTTGCTGCTCGCAAGTGCAACACAGGTAACGCAATGTCGAGAAACGACTCGTACCACCTTGAGCACATGTCTAGCACGACCACACCAAACCAACATCTGAGGCCCTGGCAGGCAAGTCATGCAGCATCCCAACTCAACAAGCGTCGCACAGAAAGCGGCCTCAGCCCCATGGCCGGCCATGCACAACACCCATGACGGACCATGGCACCAAAGCATGTGCAAAACCAATACCGGCACCTGGACAGCCAGGACACCACATGCTCGCACCCACCGTGTCCTTGCCACCCTCCTCACAACGCCACAGCCAGCACCTGGAGCTGACCATCTCGGCTGCTCCCTCACATCTCTCACACCGCAAGCCAGGGCCCGTAGCATCACGCTCTGCACTGGACTGCAGCCCAAGCGGACCTCACAGGCACCAGCTGCGCTAGAGCCCTGCATGTGTTCCATGCCACATCATTGACATCAAACACACACCGGCGGCCATGCAGACCAGCCGCAGCGACTCACATGGCCCCCTGCTGCCCCACTCCCCTGTACATGCGCGATCAACTGCATTGCGGAGAAGGTGCCGCCTCTTCTGCGCCTCGGCGTGCATGCAAGCGAGGTGCCACAAGTTCGCAGTAAACATGCTCAGGGCATGATGCAAGCGCATGATCATCGCACGTGATGCTCTGCGACAGCACGTGCGGCAGCCCACCGCGCTGCCCCCTGGTGACGCCCACAGCCGCGCCTCGACACGGACAATCACCACAGAACCGCCCGAGGTGTCTCCCCAACTTCTGCACGCACGCTGTGCGTGCTGGCATGGGTGATGCCTGGCCTGCAGCCGCTGCCATGTCCGGGTGGCGCCAGCGCCAGCACGCCACCAGCCTGCCATCGCCCCTCCCAGGCGGCCGCGAAGCAGCCCTCATGCGTATGACTTTCTGGCCGCATCCCTAAACTCCATCCGCTCCTTGCTCATGTCGCGCCATGCATTCATCTCTGCGCGGTTGGTTCTCCTGAGCTTGTTGATGCGCTCACACATACCGTTCGCTTTGGGGTGGGGCAGTGTGCAGTACACGCAGCCGCGCACGTACACCATGCATGCGTCTTGAAGCGACTCGTACGTCGACCCCAACGTTGCAGCCACCAAGTCAAGCTGCAGGCGGCGGGGGTACAGCCGCTGCTCTTCCCGGCACAGCTTCTCGGCCTCAGCCATCTCCGACGTCGTCAGCCCGCCCTGCAAGCACTCCGCCGCCCGCTCGCTGAGCCCGTCGCGTGCTGGCGGCGGCGGCAACGCGGCCCCGCCTCGCCCATGCCTCTCCCCTGCCGCCCCGCTTTGCACGCTGTGCACCTCCCCCTCCTCCGCATCGGCCATCGCCTCGTCAGACTCCTCCACAACATGCAGCGCAACGGGCGCGGCCGCCGCTGCTTCAGGCGGGGCGCCGCGTGCAGCAGCCGGAGTGCGTGCCGGGCCACCCCTGCTGCTCCTGTGCTGCGTGCTGGACGGCGGAAGCAGCCCGTCGTCGTCGCTGTCATCATCTTCTAGCAGAAACGGCGGCTCAGACGGCTCTGGCGACAGCACGGCCACAGGCGTGTCGGCACAGCGGCTAGCCCGGGGTGGCCGCGACGGCACCCGCGCCCTCACATCAGGCGGCTGCACAGCATCCCTTGTGCTGCGCCTCCGCTGCGCGTCCTCATGTGCGCCACTGATGCGTGGCTTCTTGATGGCAACAGGAGTCTTACTCCGGGAGCGGTCACGAGCCGCCGGGGGCAGGCGTAGGTCGGGCTGACGGGCCCTGCCAGCAGACCCAACAACGGAAACGGTTTCAGCGCCGCGATGCCGCATGATCAGATGGGAGAGGTCGTCCTCGCTGGAGTTGCGCCGGTCGTCAGGTCGGCGCTTTGCGTGTGCGCGGTCATTCGGGCGGGCGGCACGGGCTGGGGCGTGTGGAACCTTCTCGGGGCCCATGAGCTCGACATTTGCTGGCAGGGCCTGAGACGGAGCCAGGCGGGCGCGTGGCGGGTTAACAACCGTGCCGCGCGCGCGACTGTCAGCCGCAGGCTGTGCGTGAGATGGCCGATCGCTGTTGGGCAGCGCAGGCCGGGTGTGGGCGGGGCGGTCCACCCGACCGCCGGCAGTCAGCTCAGGCCGGGTGGAGCCGTTGCGGGCGCCATGGGGCGGCTCAGGCCGACCGCCGCCGGTGCGGGCGCCGCTTGCGAGCGCATGGTGCGCAGAGCTGTTGCGATCACCACCATCTGTGCGAGCTGTGTTTGGGGCTGGCTGACCACCCGTCCTGACAGGGGCAGGGGTCGCAGAAATAGTGTTGGTGTTGGGTCGAGGTGGTTTCTGAGACAGTGGGGGCTTCAGCGTGCTGGTTTTGACGGATTCTTTTGGGCGCATGCGCCGCATCAGCTCTGGCTGGCGCTGCAAATCCTCAAGTGTTGCAGACCGGCCGGTGGAAGGCGGTTCGTTGAATTGAATGGGCGCAGGATGGCCTCGTCCTGCTGGCCGCGCAGCGGTCGACTGACCTGCTCGCCCCCTGCCCGGCCCAGCGGCGGCAGCTGGTGTGGCGCGGCTGCGCCGAGCGCCATGTGGAACGGCAGGGCCGCGCGAGGCGTGTGGTGTCTGGTTGGCCGACAAATGCGGGCTGCCCGTATGCGCCAGGCGCTCAGGGGTCTCTTCTGCGGCAGGACGTCTAGAGGATGGCAAAGACGCCTCATTTGCTGCAGAAGCCGCCTGGCGCTCTGTGGTAGCTGGAGATTCAGCCGGGGTGCGCGCTGGCGGATCGCCATCGCGTGCAGCCCGGGGCGCGGGTAGGCCACCATGCGGTGCAGCATACTGCGTTTCTGGAGCTGGTGCAGGTGCTGGAGTCGCATCTGGCGCACTCGTGCTGTGCTCGGGGCTGACATGGGCAGCCGTGGGCAAACCCATGGGCTGATCATGCAGCGCCTCCTGAATTTCTTCAAGATATTTGTCATGCACTGCCGGGCCTACCTCCCGGACAGCTGCACAGGCTTGGGCATCTACGCCTGAATCTGCTGCCGGTGTGGGTTCAGGCTGGGAAGAAGCATTTACATCGCCTGCAGGCTGGAGTTGTGCCGATGCAACAGCCGGTGCACGTTGCTCAGCCTGGTTAGAGTCAGCTTGTACTGCAGGCTGTACTGTGCCAGTCGGCCGTCGTTCAGCGTCGCCAGTGTTGCGGGGACGATGGTGGTCTTGGGTGTGAAGTGTGTCTTGGTTTGAGAGGCCTTCCATTGATGATAATGGAGGGGGGACCTGCAGATAGAGTATCGCTGAAGCGGATTATCAACGCAGCCTGCCAACATGATCTGCTGCTACAAGACACTGGAAACGTGACGACAGTCTAACGCGGTTTTGGACGGGTACCATGCTGCTGTTCTTCATGCCAGGACTCGGTACGCCCAGCTTCTCAAGAGCTGGAGGTGGGCGTTTGAGGAGCGACTTGTAGAGACACATCTGACACAAACCAAGATAGAAGAAGTCCATTGGTGTCGCTAGGCGATTCTTTGTGCTGCGAAGTACACCGACGAGCCAACGCCAGCAAGTTGTCACGCCGTCTCGGTCATCAGAAGCCACCGCGGATATTGCATGCACAATTGCCTCATCCTCTGTTCTAGCATCTCCAACAAAACTCTCGGTACAAAATTCACTGACGTCTAGGCGAAGCTCCGCAGCCATGGCTCGAAAGCCTTGAAGCTGCTGGAGCACAGCTGCTGAGTCCATGATATAAGAAGAAAAACGCAGTCAGAGCTTGACAACAAACGATACTAGTGGACCGCCAATTTCACGGCAGTGACGCCGGGTAGGGCCAAAGCCCACATGTGCAGTCCGCGATCATCGAATCTGTTTGAAAATAATATCGCAAACAATGCAGGTCAGAATATCGAATAAGATGCGAACGAATGAATGAATCGCGTGGCCCTAGCGGCAGTCCAGGCCTTGAAGTACAGTCAGACGTTCTGATACTGATGCCGCAACAGAGATTCACTTCGGATCATTACTAAGTCTGTTCGTAGGCACTGCTTGCAAAGCGGGGTGGCTCAAGTACAGAAGACTGGTGTGGGCTGCACGGGCAGTTGTGTCGTTGTTACGCATGCCGCCCAGGTAGTGCGATTCACATGCATCCACACAGGGCGCACGATCCCGGTCAGCCTCTGGCATGGTCAGATACGTGCCAATGCAAACATGTAGCTGTAAACGTTCGCATGCTCTGGTTCGCAAGATATTGGTACTTCCTCACATGCCCCAACGTTCAAAAGTCCACAGGACAGCCCACGGACTAGCAACACCATCTGCATCATCGTGTTGTCCTGACCGCCTCGAACATTGCAAATGACCACCATATGGCCGCGTATGTTGCAAATTCAGCTATGGGGGGGTCTGTGTCACTCCGCCAAGTAAGACATGGACCCATATGGAGCGCCCTGCAAGGCGCCCTGGTGCTTGCCAGGGGCTGCCACACTTGTGTCATGTCTCCAGCTTGATACCCAGACAAGCCCCTGCGTGCACTTCGATATACAACGCTCGGGCCTGCACCGTGAGGACTTGGTTCTGCAGCTGCACCTGTTACTGAAAACGTCCCATCAGAGCAGGTTTGCCCCCGCCATGCTGGGGCCATCTGATGGACGTGGGCATGCCTGCGCTTATTCATTTCTGCTCTGCCATTACAGTCCACTGCCAAACAAGTGGGTCGGACACGGTTGTTTGGTCCATCCCGAGCAGCTGCACTGAACACGGCCTTACTGAGCGTCCGGACGAATGCTGAGCTGAGCTGTGTATTCTGTGGTGCTGCCACAGAGGCATGCCATTGCATTGCGCATGGCTTCGTGCTGGATGGCAACTGGGGCGGGGTTGCGATTTGAAGGCACCTGTGGCGCGCCTGGATGTGATTCGTGTAGCCATAGCCAGCGTGCGCAGCACCGAGTATACTATACTAGTAGAGTTTTCCGATGGCGGTGTGTGGGGTCACAACTTGAAACCTTTTGACTCACAAGGCTTAAGCAATTCGATCAGGGCCGGTCTGGTGCCCAGCGCTTCAAACGCGGCCAGCGCTTCAAACGCGATTCCCAAGCTTCCCCGGCTGGCGAGCGAACCAATCCGATCAAATGCGTCTCCGCGCCTTACATGCGTCCCTGAGGTTGCTCTCGAATCTCCAGCCGAGTGAAAGGAGAGTATGCTGTGCGCTCCGGTGCTTGCAGGTCTCTCCGACACCATGTAGCCACTTCCTGACTCGGTGCATGATCATGGCAACACATGTGTGCACACATACAGCAACATAACTTGTACAGCGTGGACAACAGGCCCATGCATCGATCCCATGCGTTTCACAGCCTGCATGCAGCTGTGCACATCGCAACCGCTCGCTCCATCAACGCTTCTGCATTGATCACACAGCGCCCAGGGCAAGTGATGGTTTCACAGCAGTGTTACAGCGCGTTGCGCTGCCAACGACAACGGCACTCCACAGAGGCCGCCTCAGCGGCGTGCATGTCACCATGCATGTGGCACCCCATTCCCTGCACCGGCCACCCGTAGCCACGCATGGCGACACCGGGCCCCTGAACGCATGTGTGCTGTCTGCGGACTGCAGCACGATCTTGTAACAGTCCGAGTTGCATGAATGCGTTCGCCATGCAT
>JALKAD010000222.1:91709-110418 GCA_024500015.1 Ulva compressa | reverse complement strand
TAGAAGACGCCCCGCTTGAGGAACGGGTGGGCTTCGACACCCGTCACCCGCTCTATCCGTGCCACCAGGTCTGGCGAGATCAAAGAGCAGCCAAATTGCTCGCAAAGCTTTTTGTAGTCAACCTTGCCCTTGACCTCATGGGCAGTGACGACGGGCTCCTCGTCCTCCTCGTTGTCTGGCTGGACTGATGCTGCATGTGCCTGTAATGCAGATCCCGCAGGTTGAATGATGGAAGACTTGTAGCACTGGCAAGGCTGTTGCGCGGGATGCAGAGCTTCCGCATGGCTGTGTACTGCCCAGTGGTGGCACTGGTTCTCCCACCAAGATACCATTGCGAAGCTGCAAAGAGCTCATGTTTATATGACAGCCCTGAGAAATCTCACAGGTCTGCGAGAACCGTTTACACGGGAGCCTGTGCTATCTGCAGGTGTCTAGTGCGGGCGGGACAAGAGGGACAGACGCACTGGTTCCATCTGTTCACCTGGCTTGGCCTCAGCTTGTGCCGGAGAAGGATCCATCAGCAAGTCAAACGTATACTACTGCTCCAATTGCCGTAAATCAAGGACAGCGATCGGCCCCAATGCAGGCTGGACGGCTGTTGATGAGCACAAGATCCCGATCGTCGCCTTCAGCGAGACCCCGACAAACGGTCTGCAGCTGTTTCGCAGTGCTTCTCTGCCCGATTTGGGGACCTTTGCAATGTCGCCCAGGCCTACAAGTGTCACCCCCCAGGCTCCGGCGACCTGCACTGGCAAACCCAACGCACTTGAAGACACCTGGCGCAGTGCTATCGGACGTCTATTGAACAGTCTGGTTGTAGCTACGCCTGACATTAAGACAAACCAATAGCCTTGAATCGCATCATATTCTCCCTTCGCCATACTTGAGTGTAACCCTTTCGGAACTGAGCGCAGTTGTACGCTGAATTCCTTCTCGCGTTTGTGTTTGTGTGCTTCCTGTCGCGGGTACAGTGTCACGTTTTGCTCTGCAATTTGGACTCCTGCGTAGCCGTTGTGTGTATCGCTTCCTCCCAGGGGTTTGGACTAGCGCACATGCGAATCCTTGGAACATGAGTCGGCAATCCGGATTCAATTAAAACACCGCGCTCTACACGTGGATCACATCCTGATCGACACTACTTTGATGGTGCGGTTGCCATCTTTTGTTTGCGCTGCGATGGTCTGGCGATGGTCAGCCGATCAGCGCTCCGAGGGCTGCCACACGCTCCTCTGGCGCTCCTCTGGCCCTTTCGGGCTCCCTGTGTTGATTTGCTGGAATCAGACCGTCGATTTGACCCGTGGGTTGCTAGCAGGTGACGTTGCTTCTGCGTCTTCAAGGAAGTGAGCATGCAAGAGGAGCCTAGTGCTGCAAAGCATCAGCATGATGTCTCCGAGCTGACAAGGCTTCTGTCAGAATGTAGTGCCCGGATGCACTGCCAGCCCTGCGAACTGGACGAATGCGCACGTACAGGCACATCAACGCCAATTCCTATACCTACTTCAACAAGCATCAGGCGTACCACGCACAACAGCTTGTGCAACAGCTTACCTGTGCAAGGTGGCTTCAACCAATTGGTCTCATCCATGATTGCAAGGCCGTCCAGCTCTGCATCGCAGGAGAGCCGGCAACAATCTTTCGGCCGTTTCGTGTGCCCGCCCCATACCGATGCTCTGCAATGCAGTCGTGTTGACGACCACCCTGCAAATGACTCTCCCATGCCAGAACAAGTTCACCGTTCGCTGCTCACGCAGC
Organism: Ulva compressa; assembly: GCA_024500015.1. Lineage (NCBI taxonomy): Eukaryota > Viridiplantae > Chlorophyta > Ulvophyceae > Ulvales > Ulvaceae > Ulva > Ulva compressa. The sequence continues at coordinate 108,666 of JALKAD010000222.1, read as the reverse complement.
GTGTGGATGAGTCGCTCTCTTTGTTTCCTGCCAAGGTGGATTGCCCTTTGGGCAAGCTTGTCTCGGCATCAACAAGGTCATGCGGAGACACAGCTGAGACTCTGAATGCAACTCACGGAGTTGTTCCATCATCAGGCAAAGCTCACACGAGCACTGCAAATGACACTGGTGTAGCAATGATGCCTGGAGCCTGTGCTGTGGCCTGCGCAGCTCAGTCTGGACCCTGGGCCAGCGCCTACTCGCCATTTGGCAGCTCGCCTGCCGCAACCACCTCACCGCAGCACACACTGGCCAGCCAGGTCACCCAGGACTTAGCGCTGTGCACCAGCAGAGTGTCCAGCATCCCGGGTGCTCCTGCAGCTCGTGCATCCACCATGCAGCTGGAGGCTGTAGCGACTGGTTTGAGTGGCGCGCTGTTCTCTCTGGATGAAGATCTCAACATTCAAATCCGCAGAGATGCCCTCCCTGCTCTAGATTCCGATGTATATCAAACTTGCAAATCGCAGGTCTCCCATGTCTCTGCTGGACCGCACCGTGCTACCCAATCTGAAATTGCTGCCATCTGTGCTGTGGAGCCTACGCCCTCAGCCCATAGACCATCTGTTGTACCAGCCGAGCCACGTGCGTCTCACCCATTCCAGGACCGTTGTTGGGCTGCATGCTTACATGGCTTCAGTAGGCAGGGGTTGACGGTTTCCAATGCCTGAATGCTTGCTGTTGCCTTGTCACCAGATCACTGACTGGCTGTGAGATCGCTGCTGCAGGTGTTGTCGGTGCTTGTCCTCCACAGGGGTATGACTCATCAAGTGATAACGCTTCAGGACATAGCTTGGGACATGGCCATACAGGAGGACCGCCAAACGCTGTGGCTGGAGCCTCCGGCACATGTGATGATGGCACAGCGTGTGAGGGGGGTGCAAGCATTCAGCAGGGCGTGGAACTCAACAGCCTCCGAGCACCTGATGGCACCGGATACCGGTTGGCAGCGATGGAGTCTGTGTTCGATCTTGCTGATTGAGCTACACCGCTGACGAGGACAAGCAGATTGCGACGTCAGTTCGGACTTGGAGCGCTTGTTGAGCAGTGCTCCTTCCCTTACAGGGATCTCTACTGGTTGATTTGTAGAGCCCATTGAGCATGCAGCGCATGCAGCCACACACACCTGGCTCATCATGCATGACTGCTTCACCTGACCTAAGCATGCTAGTTGCTGATCAAGATGATTGATCTGAGACCGATCTGGTGACAATTCCCACACTGTTGATGAAAGGCGCCCGGGATGTGTGTCGCCGATGCACTTGATCAGCTGGCTCACTCTGCAATTGGAAGCCTGGATAAGACACAGCACAGAGACACCTTGGGACGAGGCTTGCTGTAATTGTATTATTGGGTGAGTGGCATCAGCCATGTAGGTATGATGAATCAGGCAGTGTAGGGCGACTACGCGTGTACCAAATCATATTCGATGAACCTGGTGTAGGCCAAGGTCTGATTGGCAAGAATGTGCTATCATTCTGCACTACGCTTCCGTCGCGGAAGGCTGTTGTTTGCCAAAGAACAAGGTCATGCCAATGCTGACAGAGATCATGAGCGAGCAGAGAGACACAGGACAGCTCACAATAACAGCTGTGACACCAAAGTTGTGTGGCCAAGGAACAATCACACCACTCAACCCTGGCAACTCGCATGGCCCAAGGAAGTATCACACCAATCAAACCTGGCAGCTCACACTGACAGCGCAGCACCAAAGTTGTATGGCCCAAGGAACAAACTCATACACTGTTATGCCAGTAGCCCCGATGCTACACAAAGAGGACAAGCTTCATCACCTCTACAATACCAATGACCTCCTTGATGGCTCTGTGATTTTTGGGATTTAGACACTGTACCACAAGTGTTTAGTCACTGTACCACAAATCTCATGTACATTGTGAGTGTCTAAATACCAATATGGTATAGTGTCTAAATACCAAAATCATCACAGGTGGCATGCTGGCTGACCAAGACACATGACTATCCCACTTGTAGGAGGTGTCAATGTCAATTTCCTCATGGACACGGTAATGTAATTAAATATACATACATGACTAAAGCAGGACAACGAATGTCAAAGGTTGAGCTGGCCAGCTGTATCCATGACAGGTAGCTCACAGCTGCATGGCCTGCTGTAAAAGAATGGGACATAAGCATGCATCAGAATATACATGACAGGTAGCTCACAGCTGGATTGCCTGCTGTAAAAGAATGAGATATGAGCAGGCATCAGAAGCGCCTGTTTGGCAGTGATGCATAACTCTGACCTGTAGCAGTGCTGCCACATGTTGGGTCACAACAAGAGACATCTCGAGATCACCATTTTGAATGCCTGATCTCCCCTCAGGCCACAGTCTTCCCTCACTTTGTGCACCAGAACAAGTGAAGCATGCGGTCGCTTCTTCAGCGTCTGTGGTAGCTGTCGGTGGTCTGGTTGTGCGGGTTACGATTCTATGCGTTTCGTGCGGTAGAACACAGGTCACAGGTGGCTTGTGTAGCGGCAGCTGTGCACTCTTCTGTGTTAGGATTCCATGCATTGGTGTGACTGCCATGCAGAACTCAGTACTAGCTCGGCCGAGCTCGGGCATGCGCCTGTGCCCGAGACTACATATTCAGCACGTCACAGTGTTGTAACTCACAGTGTTGCAACGCTCACTTCACTTCTTCGACGGTGTGTTCACGTGCATCCTGTTCTTCAGCATCAGTCACACCCCGAAAGGCTGACCGTGTAGGCTGACCATGCAGGCGGAGGGCCCACACTAGCATGGTGCAGGGGCCCCCTCCCCTCCGCATCTCTAGCATATGTTACTGCGTAGCTGCTCGTGGCGTGCCCGTTCTCACGAGAAGACTCTTGAAGTGGCTGCTACTCGCTTGGGGCTCAAAGCTGCATCGCCTACCATGCCCGCCTACTATGTTCGCCACGGCCAACTGCAGGCTGCTCTGTTGCTCGGCTGCTGCGGCGCAGCTGTGCTGCCATGGTGAGGTGCGGTGAGGCGCGGTGCCGTGTAGTTGGCACATCGCGGGCGCCTGCAGCGGCCTAGGCCATCAAAGCCTGACCGTCCCGGCTGACTGCACGAGGGCTGCGGTCCTACATGCACCCTGGTAGGGTCGGCTGCTTGTGTTGCCCCTCGCTGCATGGTGCGGTCTGCGTCCACAGTTGTGCCACACGGAAATGCAGCATGGCGTCACTAGCCGACGCGTCAGTAGCCGACGCGTCAGTAGCCGACGCGTCAGTAGCCGACGCGTCGCGACGGCAGCAAGCGCAAACCCACATGCATGGCAACCCACATGCAGCGGACATCAGCACGCGGGCGTTTCGCATGGGAGCAAACAGCGCGAGCGTGGCGGTTTGCAACCTGTCCCCATGCTGCCGTTTTTCCGTGGCCCGTTGCCTGCGATCACAAAGTGGTGGTGTGGTGACAGGCGGCAACCTCTTGGAGGGCCGCCGCCAAGGACGCTGAATGATCACGCTGCCGCGATGCGCCACCTGGACACTCAGCCTGAGCGAGCTGCAGGCGGTGCGCTCCGTGCTGTGCGTGCTGCGCACTGTCCTGGCAGGCCCCGGCCGTGAACACACTGGGGCATTGCCAGTGGGTGTACGCAACCCATGGCCACACTGGACTGGCATGGCAGGTGTGGACGTGGCTGTCCACACAACCGCGACACCACGACACTGTTCATGCTGTTGCATCGAAGGGCGGTGAATCAGTGCATCATGCATGTATGCAGACTCTCACCGGATCGTCTCTAGCTATAGACGAGACACTCACTCGCCGCTCAGTCAATCAGCGGACATCATCCGGCCAGGCGACCGCCGGGCGCGAGGGGCCCCCCTTTGAGACGGTGTGCCATAGAGAACTTGAGACTATGACGACCAAATGAGATGAAGACTATGAGATGAAGACCATTGAGATGAAGACTAAAAGATGAAGACTATTAAGACTATGAATGGGACCGCTGTTGCGCTGTGCCTCCGCCGCCCTTCCTCCACTGCAGCCTGCGTATTCCGAAGTCCCTACTCAAGAACCGGCAGCCTCAACCGGCTAGCCATCGAACAGCTGTTCGATGGACACTGGGCGTGCTGCATACTGACAATGTCAGTGTCAAAGTAAATTTCATTACTTGCCGCAGCTTATCAGTCCATTGCCAACCCCTGCGAACCGAGACTGACTGAGAAGCCGAAGGGGTAAACCAACCGGAAGTCCCCGTCAGATGCTTGCATGCAAGTCACAGGGCAGGAAGAGCATCACAGATGAGGTGGCATGGCACAAGCACAACAGCACGCGCATGCATGCTTGCATGAGATGAAGCTGTCATGACATATGCGTGCCTACGGCCGTTTTGAGTGAGCGAGCCAGGCCCCCGGCGTCGGAGTCAACAAGGCAGCAACACAGAGTGGCCAGAGCCGATCGCATCCAAGGAGGGTCGAAGGCATGTCTCCCGCCAACACGTGACATGCCACTCGTCTGTCCGTGTGAACCATCATACCTGTTTCAACTGGAGCAGCCGCACGTGTGCATGTGGCAGCAGTTACGGCATAAATTCGGCCGCAAGAACGGTCCCTGCTGGCCATGCTATGGCACCACAGATCGTGACAGCGAGGGACTATCTAGAAATCCCAAGAAAAGGTGGAACTTATGTACCCAGGGGGTAGCTGCCACCCCACAGGCTGTCATCAGGAAGCCACAGCTGCCTGTGCTGGGGCAGGCGCGCAGGCTCCAGAGCAGAGGCTCAGTAGCTCATGATAGTTCCACAGGAGCAGGAGAAGAAGCTACTAGTCGTTCATGGTACACGGTGGCCCGTAGTCCAGTCCAGGAAGCCTGCAGGCGTGCCCATGCGGCTGCTGAAATTTCGATCTGAAGCTCAAACATGCATGGATCATGGCCATGATCATGATGTCCCAGCCGCACGAGCGCCGCGGGCTGCACCGTCGAACAGGGTTTCGATGATGTCTCAATTGATGATGGCTTCCTCGTGCAATCTGTCGCATGACTAAACCGAAAACAGGCCTGCGACAAGAGCTCGCGAGAGGGCACCATTCAACCACGCCCGTCGTCCTCCGGGAACTGTGGCAGCGCTCTCGATAGACCTGGGCCGTCCCTGTAAGTTGTGCACAGGCTACGCCGTTCAACGAAAGGACCGTTGTGGTCATGCAGTGAGGGTGCCGCAACGATCGCGAGACGTCGCGTCGTCAAGCGCGTGTCCCCGCGCCTAGCGAAGCCAACGCCTTGAAAGGTTGCCACGCACGCAAGTGCCTATCATGCGCACGGGATCACAGACACTGGTGCAGGCAGGTGTGAGCCAAGTACGTACGTACGGCGGAAGTGAATTGCATGACTCGAACTGACGAGGCCTGGCCAGGAGGTGCGTGCCCTGATCAATTCTCGCAGCAGCACGCAAGGACGTCCATTGGCCGGGCTTGCCACATGTACAATGAGCACTCATCATTCAGCAACAGACAGCCGGAACAATGACGATCCGCTATACGGAACTTTACCAGAAGGACGGCTACAGTACGTGCGTCGAAGGCCCCGGCCGATGCTGGAGAGGAGTTTGGCCACAGGTCTTCGGCCTGGGGCTTGCAATTGTTCAAACCTCGACCAGTCTTGCAGCTGCACACGGCGTCAACAACGGACTCGAAGGCCGTCGGCCCATGGCGCGTAGCAACATAATCATACACGCCAGTGATAGGCCTCAATAATGTTGAATTTAGTACCGCAAGGAGGGCACGGGAACATCAGCTACTGCTTTGCTGAAGCAGAGAGAGGCGCCGATGTGTTACACGGAATTGCGCAGGCCCCCGTTGTGGCGCGCCTGGGTCTGTTTTGTCGCACGCTGTCCCACCGACCGCTCCGGATGCACTGCGCACAGCGCGCTGAAGCCGTTCAGTTTTCGACGCGCCGTGCATGCATGGATTGGTTAACCATCAAATCCTTCTCGAATACCGCTGCGAGGGCTCGATGCGGGACAAGCCTAGTGCTTGGCCGGTGACAGCATTGCTGCAAATGTCAGCGTGCGTTTACTACGTGGCGACGGTGCTTGGACTCGTTTATGAACGTTCATGAATCCGCTGCGTAGCTCGGACCCTTGAACAACTAGGGCCTTCGACGTATCCTGCGCTCAACTTTCGTGAAAAAGCGCAAAGCCAGTCGAGATTGTACAGGCCCAGGCCCTGATGATGATTTACGCGATTGACCCCGCTCACATTCAATGGCCATTATGACTGGGGTCCGTGCTTGGCAGCGCGTTTAGGTGTTTGATCTCGATTCCCATGGCCCGCATGCTCCAGTCACGGAACATCAGGTGTGTGTTCTGAAGACAGTTGCGTTGTTCTGTTTCGTTCCGCTCAGCGTGCACCGCATGCGCTGCGTCCGCGTAATGGGCGCAGCGTCTGAATATGGAGCCTCGGGTGGTCGACCGTGGCCCGTGCGCATCATGTCCATGAGTATCCATGCTGCTGGAACATTACCAGCTTATTCTGATGGCTGTGGGATCAGATGTGATGTACAAGCAGCCCATCGCCGCTGAGCCAGCGCAGCTGTCATTCTGCGAGGTCAACACCAGGCCGACATCCCATACGTAATTCGGCACAGGTGACGACATCAACAGTGGGTCCAGATATCCAATAACCGAATGCAGTAGGAGTGCGCATTGATCTGTGCTGCTGTTGACGCTGTGCACATACTGGCTGTGCCGCTTCCGCGTCAGTTGCTTTGCCAGATCTGCACATCGGGCCCACGCCGGCACTTCTAGAGCCATCATCAGCAAAGAGTTTCTATCTTCCTATAAATTTTGTTTGTATTATTGTGCTGTTGGCGTCATGCCACGGTCCAAGGACGTTGGTTAGGCGGTGCAGCAGTCCGAAACCTCGCGCATGCCTTCGTGGTCGAAGCTGGGTGAGCTTCTGGCGTATATCATGGCTACTGGGAATGTGCTGCGCGATGTGTACTGAGCTTATGCTGCCACGTCATAGGCCGTTGCATCGCGAGGCGTACAGTTCGGCTGTATCTGTGCTTGCAAGCAGGTGTAGGCACCTGCTCGATTCTTTGAATTCAATTTACAGGGATGCATGTTGGATGTGCTCAGATCTGCTGGGCGTGGAATTATCTGCGTGCGAACGCGAACGGTCCGGCGTGATGCTCGGGCTAATCGAGTGTTGAATGCAGGCCGCCGAGACGTCTCGCACGGCTGCGACCCCAAGGCCTGCAAAAAAACATCTAAGATGTCTTCACCAGCAGCTCACCAGTCGCTAGCGCGCGCAGCGTCACAGACTCCGTCATCACCAGCCCACTCAGCTTCAAACGCACCCGCTACCACCTCTCCGACAGCCCGACAGTCCTCCTTGGTGGCCAGAGTCGTCTCCCGCATGACCTCACGGGCCAGGCACAGCTCGTCCGGGACCCCCACGCACACGCCCAAGGCTACACCAAAGGCAACCCCCAACGCCACCCCATCCCACTCCCGCACACTGGCACCCTCCTCCTCCAACGCGTCCTCAGCCGTTCCCGCGCACCCGACCACCGAAGCCACCTCGGGCGCATACCCTTCCTCCGGTGGGTCGTCACAGCCTCACGCCGCCACGTCCCGCCGCCGCATGCCAAAGCAGCCCCCACCCATGCATCCGCTGTCGCCCCTGCCCGACCCAGAGTCGCCCACCGCCTCCGGACCCCTCTCCGCTCTACCCCCTGCGCAGCCCCCCACCGCCAAGCCCCCCGCCCCCGCCGCCACCGCGATGCCCCAGGCAACGCTCGGTCCGATCCCATCCGGGCAGCCAGGCGATTCAAGCAATTTCTCGCTCCCACCGCACTGCCCATCCCCGGGCCCGCGCCCAACGCCACCCAAGCGAACCCCATCCGTCCTCACAGCCACGACCCGTGACATCTCCACGACCCAGGAGTTCTCCGACACCATCTCCGTTCCGCTGCGGCCCCCAGCGCACGGCCACGCGCACCCAGCCGCGTACCCTCATGCTGACCCCCAAAGCCGCATCCCCTCCCCGCCCCTCGCAGCCATCCCCCCAAGCAGCAGCTGCGACACCTCATCCAGCAGCCCCCATCATTACACACCCGCCGACCCCCCCGTCGGCCCCCCTCGGTCACAGTCACCCGGCCTCCGCCGCGACCAGGCCAGTCGCCCCCGCAGCCTCCTTGTGCCAGTCGAACAAATTGAACGCACGACCTCGCCACCTATGGACACCTTTGCACACTTCCAGGCCCCGCCCGCATCTGAGAGCCCAGACATTCCCCCCCGCCCGCACTCGCCTGCCCCAGCCATGCTGCAGCGCGCGCCTTCCCGGCCCTCCTCATATCCCAGCCATGCCCGCGCGTCACCCCCCAGCCAGCAGCCGCAGCCGCAGCAGCTGCAGCCATCACCCTTCGGTGACTTTGAGGATCAGCTGATGTCTCCCGCCCATGCATACGCTGTGATTGACCAACCGGGTGCTGCAATGCACGACGCTGCCCCAATGCGCACCTCTTCAGCTGCCGCGCAGCACGGCATGACGCCACCCCGGCCACTGAACCCTCCCGGCTCATCAGACTCGCACCGGTCTTCGCGGATGTCTGCAGAATCGCACGCGCGCCGCATGGCCGCCGGCCCGACGCGTTACCGCAGCGGGCCACAGCAGATGCCGGCGTTTGCGTTCCCCACAGGCAACGGCGACGTGCGCCTCACGCCGCCGCCGCCGGAGCCCCAGCAGACCGCAGCGCAGGCCGCGGCGGCTGGCGGCGGCGTCAGCGGCGGCTCTGTGCCTCTGCCGAGCACCTGGCTGAGCGCGCAAGCCGCCGCCGCCAGCCACGGCGGTGGGGCGGCGCGACACCCAGACAGCAGCGACGGCGGCGCCGTCGTGGCCGCCCCCAAGGTTGAGCCCAAGGCGGCCAAGTCCTTTTACCAGCCGGTCGGGTTTGCCACCATCGGCGGCAGTGACACAGCCGCCGCCGAGGCGGCGGCGATAGCGGCCACCGCGGCCGTCCGCGCCAACGCGCTCGCTCAGGTACAGATGGTTGCGAACGGCGTCTCCACCCGGCCCAGGTCGCTCTACAGCAAGAACCTCGGCGCGAATGCCAACATCACCCCCGACGCGTACACCACTCTGCCTGCCAATTTCGACATGCTGGCGCCTCCGGCCGCCGCGGCGCGGCCGTCGTCGCTGCTGCCGGCCAAGGCTGCAGGCGTGACGTACCGGCAGCGCGGCTTCACAACGCTGCCCGTAGGGGCTGGACTGTACAGCTCTCTGGACGCCGGCGCGGCCGAGAAGGCGACGCTCTGGCGCAACACCGGCCCCGCGCCCCTGTCCGTCGGTGCCGTCGCGCTGGGCGCCCCGGGCGCCTCCACGCCCCCCCACCCCATCTCGCTCTGCCACGTATCCCATCATTGTGACCAGGTGCGCGCTCCTCACATGCTCTCAGACCTGCTGCTTCGCGTATGCCATTGCACTACTTGCGGAGCACTGCGCACACGCTGCGTACCCTGTGCAACCTTGCCAGGTCCTCCGAAAGCAAGTGCTAAATGCATACGGGCTGCAAAGCTGCATCATCAATTGAGGGCCAAGGTGGGGATGTGGTGGTACGTATGGTGGCAATGCATGCGTGTTTCCTGCGCAGGTTCCCACGAACGGGCGGGGCCGCAGCCACAGCACGCACCCGCCGCCGCCCCCGAAGTCCGTCCCCACCCTGTACCGCTCGTCCTCCCGCCCGCCTCCCGCTGCGCCGGCGCCGCGCACGCTCGCAGGCACCGGAGAGCGGCGGCTGCTCGGTGCTGCAGCACGCATGCATGGCGAGCGCAACACCCCGGAGCCCCCCCGCTCTAGCGAGGTGTCCGCATACACTCGCGGCGCCTTCCTCACCATGCGCGAACGCATTGCCGCCATGCATGGCGTGCGATCGCAGCAGTCGCTGTACACCTCAGCCACACCGCGAGGCATCTCGCAAAGCCACGCCGAGTTCTCCCCGCCCGCCCAGCGCCCGCGCACAGGCCACAGCGAGGGCGCCCATGCTGTTTCTGCGGCAGGCTCATCCGCCGCACCGGCCCATGCGATGGCACCGGCGCAGCACTCCCCCGTGGCTATGGCGGCGCCTGTGCAGCTGCTGCCGTCGCCGCTATCCTCCGGCCACAGCTCCAGCCGCACATGGGAGCAGGGGCAGAGTGAGATCACAGCTGCGGGCGAGCGAGGCAGCGCAGGCGCCAGCTCCTCGCGCATGCGTGCAGTGCTGTACGGCGGAACGCCGCCGCCCGCCGCGCGCGGCGTGCAGAGCGGCGCGGACCGCCGTATCATGCGGCGGCGCACAACGGCCATGCTCGCAGCAACGAGCAATGCAGACGCGGTGTCCAAGGCGGCGCACGAGGCTGCGGCAGCCGCGCTGGCGGAGGAGCAGCGCACAGCGGCTATGTTTGGGACGGCGGGGTCAAAGCGGCGGCTGCTCGTGTCAGGCGGAGAGAGCACGCTGGGCGAGGTGTACGGCGGTTCTGGCACGGTAGCCCCGGGGTCCGCGCTCGCCGCGGTCGCGAGCGGCCTCGAGGGCAGCTCCACGCTGGGCTCCAACAGCAGCACGCTGAGCCGCCGGGAGGCCGCTTTCGCGGTGGTCATGGGCCGTGCGTCCAACGTGTTTGGCGCCGGTGGCGTGATGGAGCATAGGGTTGTCGGCTCACCGGCGGCGTCCAGCGATAGGGGCGGCCGGGAAGGCGGGGGGTCACAGCACGGCGAGCACGAGGGGCGGATGGGCGGTGAGAGATCCGCGCAGCGTGCGGAGTCGCGGCCAGCCGGCATGGAGAGGGTAGAAAGCAGCCTGGCGGATGAGGGCAGCATGAGTAGCCCGTTTGCGGACGCCGCGGCAGAAGGTGGGCGGCTGCCCATGCAGCTTGAGGCGCGTGGGCAGTGGATGCCCGCCGAGTAGAACGCGCCCTTTTCTGTGGCGCGGCGTTGGCGCGGTAGGTGTCCGGTTGTATGCAGCCGCAGTGCCGGGGCGTCGTCTGGTGTAGGGCAGGACCTTTTTTTGCCCGGGTCGTGCCGCGCCTGTGGCACTGGTGCCGTGTCGCTGTGTAAAGTGTGTACATGTTAGGCAAGGTGCATTTATAGGCAGGTGTCTCCGGGAAGACGGGTCAGAAGATGTGACGGCGTGCCTGTGTGTGGCTGCTTCCGCGCATGCATGCGCATGCATGACATGTAGCTCAGTTGGGCCCATGGGCGCCCAGTGTGCATCCAGATGCGCCTGCAGCCACCTGTTTGCCTCGTTGACTGTCAGTCTGTGGGAGGGAGTTTGACAGTTTGATGGCAGCGCCGTGTTGCGGCGTTGATGGAATGTATGGTAGGACTGGCTTTGCAAGGTGTACCTATCTATAGCAGGCGGCCCCAACCCCACTTGCTGGAGCTCCAGTGAACCGTTGCCATGCCTTCTCCAGCACAGTCAGCATGCAGCCACGTTCCACTGGTCCCCAGTGCTTGCTCTGCCACACCCCGTGTCCCTTGGAAGCTGTGCGTAACATGAGCAAGCATCCGCTGCTTCTGCTGGGATGGGTACCTGGATATTAACATGTTGGGTGGTGGCAATGCCAAGCAAATGGATCTTCACACGCACATCCCCGCACATCCCCGCGGCACAGCAGCTCCACGGGCTGCAAACTGCGGCGTCGTAAATGTGGAGACATAAGGTCATCATCATCCCACAGCGCAACTGGACCAGGTGATCAAGTGTAGACCATGCATGGTGCCACTGAAAGAGCTGCTGTCCAGAACTCTTCCAATGGTAAAGATGTTGTGATGCGTGTCTGCGAGCAGCGAGTCAGGCTGCTGTTCTTGTGCATGCCTAGCTTAGTCTCGGCAGGCCATGCTTTTGGGAACAGACGGTTCACCAGTTCAATATCCAATCTAGCCTGTGGATGCGACCTCCGCGGTCCCACGAGTGTGCCTTAATGGCATCGCCTGCCTTTATGTTGACACTTTTGTTCTAATCAGTGATTTCATGCCTCCATACGAGCATGGGGCATGGACGGCCTGTAATTGGCATTCACCTGCAAGAGTGCACCAGGTATGCGTCAGAGAGGCTGTCCTCGCGCGCCTCCGCAGCTGAAGCACCGTCCATTTACGTACCTGCATTCGTTAGACACGTACTTCGCGATGGTCTTGGATGCTATCCGCTCCAGGCCCCGCACGTGTTGCTCCAGGCCCCGCACGTGTTTGGTCACCTGACTTCGCTCGCCACTCGTAACCTGACTCCTTCAGAGCGGCATAACATACTATGGATGCCATGCCCATGCGCAGACCATACATCTGCACCTTATCAGCGAATGCCGAGAATAGTGTGGTGGGATCAGACGCCGCGGCCCTTCCTGTGTTTGCAAAGCCATCACAGCAGACCCACGCCAGCCCGACCGTCCACACTCTTCCTGGTGTCGCGTTGGAGCTGGAAGTAACGGGCGAGGTAGACCTTTGTGCAGCTTGCCTTTTGTTGCGCGACGATGGCGTCGGGGGCGTGAATCACGGGCATATCTCGACATGATTCCCGAGAAAAGCAAGCAGTCATTCCGGCTCAGCACTAAGAACACGGCGGTTGCTGTCCACGATCCTGCGAACTTCAAGCGCGGCCCGCACTAACTCGGCTTGACAGCTCGCTGCCAGGAACAGGGCAGCGGCCCTGACCGGTCCGCCCGCAGCAACTCGCAGCACAAATCAAGAGGAGTCACGCTCACGTTCGTTGAGATGACTGCGCCATCGTGGCATCTGCCTTTACCATGCACGCCAGCTGCAGCTCTTGAAGTCTGCCAGCTGCACTGTGCGCATAATATGCAATGTGCGATGACAGCCGGGCAGCGAATTTGCTGACCTTTCAACGACCACAGCCAGTTGGGGCACTTGGGGCCGGTCGTGGTTTGGCCACTCTCGCGACGAGATCTCGTCGTTTGCCGCACACAAACCGCAAGCTCACGACTCCCTCCGCATGCATGAGCGACAACGCCGCGGTCCGTCACCTTGCCTGACGTGGCATCATGCATCGTGCCGGCAGGTGCGCTGAACCACGGTGTGTCATCCGCCCACAGCCGCAAATGCAGGAAAATGATGCCAGGGCAAGGAGGTAAATTGTGCATGTGGAAAGATCGGTTCCAGCTGAGATTCATTGGTGAAACTAGAAACGGAGCCGCATGGCATACCGCATGATGCATCATACAGCCGTCACAAACAACTTCGACTGAACGAGGCGCCGCATAACGCACACCGTTAGCACGGCGCGGGAGGTCAAGCGTACCTACAGGTGCGCGGGAGCAACGGTGCTAGCAGGCGGAACGCAACGACAAAATGCTGCGGAACTCAGACTTTCAAGAGCTTTACATCCACATCCTGTGCTCGCCTGTTGCAGCCTGTATACTTGGCGAACTCGACTCGGCCTGTAGATGCCCGTCTGGTGCCCAGCTGCAGCGGTCGTTACAATCAATGCGTCCGCCATCTGTAAGTTCGCCTGGCAGCCGTGAAGACTACACATGGGGAATAGTAACATCCATGATCGATCAGGCTCGCTTGGGGATGATGTCCTGCAGCGGCTTCAGCAGGTGAGGCACCTGTTTAAGTCGTTTGTGACCCATGTCCGGCCCGCGCATGGCTGGACACCGATAGCATGCAATTTACTCGTCAATTTTGTCGTGATCGTGTGTATCTGCTTGAGCAATACATCACCGCATCGTTGTGGCGCGCGGCGTGCTCGCTGTTGCGTGATTATGATCGGGCCCAGCTGCACTGCTCCCCGGCTTGTGCGACGACATCTCTGCGAGAATGACAACAGGTCTTGTTATTTTGTCAAAAAGTGTTGCCTGTCAAGTGCGTGGCAAGAATGCCGCTGAGTCTCGGCTAAATGCCTGAGCAGGCCCGCCTTGGCCCACACCGCCTTGCGTGGCCCGATCGTAATCCACCACCGCTGCAGCGGCGCCTCGCTCTTAACTGAACATTTCTCTTCGTAATGACGCCTTTTTCACTCCAAATGAGCGACCATTTTGCTTGCCGGTTGAATTCGTAGCTGCACACTGCCAACACAGGCTTGCTCCCCGCAATAACGCCTAATACTTGAGGGCCGTGCGCTGCAGGTAGAGGATATCAGTGACTCGATCCCATTCGACCCGCTGGACACTCAACGCCGGCTGATGTCACGTCGAGCACATGGGTCCAGTCATGCTCCAGCAAAGTCGCCTGGCAAGGCCCTGGCAGGCAAGGCGTCGCGGTCGCGCAGGGAACTAGCGTCTCCAGACGACATCTCAAACACCATGTCTCTTCTAGCATGCACAGATGCAACTCACACCGCCAGCTGCCGATCCGCTGGGGTGTCGCGGGACCCGCGGGGCAGAGACGCAGCAACAGCTCACCGCTGCCAGGCGCAGCTGCCTGTCATCGAAGACTCAACATCCATGTCCCCGTACTACGGCGTCCCCCCGCCCGAGCCGTTCCGGCCTGAAAACTCTCACACCGGCGCCTTGCCAGATCATCCTGAGAGCCCCAGCAGCTCCCAGGGCGTCCGTGAAGGCCCTGCTAATCCTGCTGACCTGCCACCAGACCCGCCTGCGCAACCCTCGCCTCCCGCAGCTGCTGCTCCTCCACCACCACCCCCGCCGCGGCAGGAAGTAGCTCCATCACCACGGCAGCCTCCCTCACCCGCCGTTAAAATGCCTCCCGATGCCCCCGCTGCGCATCGCCCGCCCTCCTGGCGGCCAGAGCCCCCGGTGCCAGCCCCCGCACGCCTGCACCACCCGGCTCGCACACAGGCCGCTGCGCGTCCGCGCGCCGAAACTCCCACTGCGGATATGCTCGCCTCGCCGCAGCCCGTCGACAAGGTCCTGCTTGACCGCTTCCTTGCAGCGGCGGCAGACACGCAGGGCGTTCCGGAAGATGCGCACGGTCCCTCCACCATCTCGAGCACCGGCTCCGCCGCGCCGCCAGCAGCCACGATGAACCGCGCCGCGTCGCCGGGGAAGCCCGCTCCGCGCAACCCCGCTGCGACCGCCGCAATGTACCTCACGCCGCGGCGAGGCGCCACGCGTCCGGGCGACGGTGCGCAGCCCGCAGGCAGCCGGCCGCAGCAGCACGCGCAGAGCGCGATCAACGCGCTGTACCGTTCGGCCGCTGGCCGCGGAGCGCCGGCGCCGGCGGCAATTCGTCTGCGCCGACGGCGGTGGGGGTGCCGCCGCTGGCCGCCGGCGGCCGCCGAGCGCCCGGCCTCCCGCGGCACTCCCTCAGCGGCGAGCTCAAGCCGCTGCTCCAGGAGGACTCGCAGCTGTCCCCGCGGCCGCAGGCGAGCGTGGCGACGGCCACCCCCCGCGAGGAGCCGTCGCCGCGTCTGCGCGGGCGCTCCGCGTCCCGCAACCGCCGCCCCTGGGGCTGCATCTGCTTCATGCCGGACGTCGACGAGGGCTCGTCCTGCGAGCAGGTGCCGCTGGTGGCCTCGACGGAGCTGTCCACACGCGGCGCGCCGCGGCAGCCGATCCGGCCGCAGCAGCCGCAGCACGCGAGCCCGTTGCTGCACAGCGGCCGGCTGCAGCAGAACCCAGCGTTTGCGATGTACAAGGGCGCCGCCTCGGCCACGCATGCGCACCGCAGCCCGCTCGGTGTCGCCAGCACGGCCGGATGACGGCACGGCGTTCTGGCAAACCCCGCCGAGGCGGGCGCCGCCGCAGAACGGCCCGCCCGTCGCCGGCACCAGGCGCACGCCGGGCCGCAGCTCCCCCCGGCCTCCGCCCGCTGCAGACCCGCCGCGCCTGCCAACGCCGCACTGGCGGGACACGAACCGTCAGGAGCTGAAGCAGGGCAGCCCGCTGCAGCACAGCGAGGACGCAGCTCACGCAGCGTGCCGCCGCTGTGGCATGTCCGCCTGCCGCTGCAGCGCGCGTGCCGCACAGCCAAGCGCCCCTCCAGGCGATTGCACGCCGCGTGCGGCATTCTGCAGCCCCCGCCCCGCGCAGACCGGCTACACCTCGCAGCCGCTGCGCAGCCCGCGGCCTGACTCTTCGTATGCCGGCAGCGCGCTCCAGCGCTCAGATTCGCAGCCGGTGCACGGCGAGGCGCTGCAGGGCGTCGCGAGCCACGGCCGCGCGAGCCGGAGCTCGATGCCGCCGCGCATGCTGGGCGCGCTGGGCGAGTACCGCGGCG
Source organism: Ulva compressa (assembly GCA_024500015.1). Taxonomy (NCBI): domain Eukaryota; kingdom Viridiplantae; phylum Chlorophyta; class Ulvophyceae; order Ulvales; family Ulvaceae; genus Ulva; species Ulva compressa. The sequence continues at coordinate 92,513 of JALKAD010000222.1, read as the reverse complement.
GCCGCACCGCGCCGGTGCGGCCCGGGCCGTTCGGCGGTCCCACCGAGAGCCAACCGTTCCGTACGATGCAGCAGGCGATGGCGGCGCAGGTGCCGCCAACGGCCGCCGTCGCAGCGCAGCGCGTGCAGGCCGGATTCCGGACGACCCCGCAGCCGCTCGAAGCCACCAGCTCCTGGGCGCTCAGTGCGCAACGCGCAGCGCAGAGCATGGCCACATGCGTTGCCGTGGTCCCCGTCAGCGAGTCAGGTGAGTCAAGCGCGATGGACGCCGCGGCGCAAGAGGATGCACTGGACGCAGCGGCAGAACCGGAGGGGCAGGCTGCGGATGTCGTAGCGCAGCAGGCACAGGCGGCCACTGCACCGGCTTCAGGGGCCGATGGGGAGGCCCGTGCGCAGCTGGCGCCGCCGCAGAGCGGACACGGTGCCGCCCGGCCCCCCTCTCAGACCCTCGTCGCGGCTTGAGGGCCGCTGCAATCTCAGTGTTGCTAAAAAATAGGGTGCGCACTCCTGCTTGCATCTCTCTCCCCTCCGCCTGCGTCGCTACTGCTGGGTTGGGCCATCACTTGCTGTGAGGAGCGTCCGATGGCAGCACAGCGCAACGCTGCTCGACGAGTATACTAGTGGCATGATCGTTCGATGAGCTAGATCCCGGACGCATCTCTCATGATGTCGGCATCTGCTACACGCGCACATCACGGCGACAGCATGCTGTGCTGCGCAGTTGTGTCTGAGGTACTACACACGGCATGGCATCTGCAACCACAGAGGGGCAAGTGTGTAAGGGCTGTGCAGGTGTGCAATGCGG
>JALKAD010000222.1:46861-64191 GCA_024500015.1 Ulva compressa | reverse complement strand
CTGACCCCTTCGTTGCACCCACCCACGGGTGCCTGTGCCTGTGCGCGTCCCTCCTGAACCCAATACTTGTGCACTGCATTGGTTGCCATAGGAGATAGCTTGGAGATAGCTGTGTTGTGGTCGTTGTGGCACACTGTGTCTCTGGCTTGTTGGTGGATGGCATGATGGCAACCCTAGCACGCATGCATCGTGATCATCAGTGTTTGACATTTCGTAATTCGTATTCAATACGATTTCTTAAAATACGCGTATTCAATACGATGAATTTTGAGAATACGGCTCGGGGAAACGGGGGAGGGGAGGGTGGGTGCCGAGTGCGGGGTGCGGAGCACAGTCAGCACTGCGGACTGCACGAACCGCGGATTGCACGAAACACTACCATGAGTTCAGAACTGTTTGCACATAAGCGCGCCATACATCCTCGCGCGAGCGCTTGGCGGCGACTATAGCTAGTACTGTTTTGCGTGCACGTGGCTGGCTCGAACGCACAGCAGGTTAAGCAGTTTTGGCAGGTAGATCGTATTTTCGTATTCCATACGATTTCTTAAAATACGCGTATTGCATACGATTTTTCGGGGAATACGCGTATTTGTCGAACACTGGTGATCATGATGACATGTACAGGCTCATCACATGGTACTGTACACTGTGGCACGTAGACGCACATGGGCTTGGGTGGTGGCTGATCCTGTTCCAACCGAACACACCCCACCCCAACCCCCCCCCCCCCCCCCACCTTTGGACTCTTTTGAGCATGTCTCCTCCTTCTCCGACTCTATCCGGAACGGATGCCCGACTGGGTTTGGTGCATATAGACGGGCTATCTGTGCGTTGTGCAGGCCTAGGGAGTGTTGGGTGGCATGTGTATGAAGTGCAACATAGGAGGTGCACCATGTGCAGTTGCAGCTTTAAATTTAGTTCCGTGTGTTTGTGTGAAAATGTTTGTACCCACATATATATGGGTCGTGGTAGGACAGCATTCAGTGGTAAGACAGTGTATACATGGACCAGGCTGTTGAGGCCGGACTCCTGATGGACCACTCCGAGGAGTCCGAGGGTCCTGAGTCAGCAAGTCTGTCACATGCTCCTAACTCCAGGAGTCTGCACCTAGGTGCACCTCGGCCACCTGCCTGGCTGCATGCATGCGCAGCTGGTGCAGCTGTGATACACAGTGATAGATCCAGGACCCAGCAGCGCCGAGGCAGCAGACCAGGCAACACACAAACAGACAGACAGACCATCGCACTCAGTAGGCTAGCACCAAGGCCACTCTCCACACGAGCAAATGCCAGAGCGAACTAGTGCAGCGGTGTGGGTGGCAGAGGTGTCTTCGAATGAATTCATCAGCACCAGCGTAAGCCACACGCGCAATTGGTCACAGGCAGTCGAAGGCGTACGTGCACGTGTGGCGTGCTGCCTGGTAAATGTGAATGTAATGGTGCTGCTGGCCTTGCTCTGAGGGCACGGCTCCCAGGAGCTGAGGGCGCTGCTGCATCCGGGGTGGCGCCGGCTGTTCCATCTCCGGGATCCTGCCCCTGGGCTACTTGCAGCGGCGCCATATGCATGGCCGATGCCCGTCCGGCCGGATCTAGCGTCATGCTCGGATCATTCTTTACTTTTCAGATTCCTTTTCAGCCTCCTTAGGTGGGTTTGATATTGGCCGCTTTGCGAAATGTAATCAATCGAATGGCATACCATACATATTGAAGTGTTTGTAAGGCCCTTGGACTACTAGTAGGTTGTGAGATCTCGAGAAAGGCATGTACATATGAGCATGCATCGCCTGCATCAAACCACACGCAGCACACAACCGCATAGTATTGAATAATGAATGTTTGCAATACACGGTGTTGCATTTAATTGCGACGGATGATATCGATGTACCACGTGCTACTATAGCACGGTGGACGCATGCATGTGTGCCTGCCAGTCAGCACCGCCTCATGCTATCATGCTGATAGTATCAGCTCTGGCGGTACGCATATGCTGTGTATTTTCAGAGAGGTAGAAGATGCACCGGATGCGGCTGGTTACAGAACTACTAGTAACACAGGCCACCGTACTCATGAGGCGGTATGCATATGCTGTGGCAAGATCGCGCAGGGCCTCCTGCCGGCACCATGCATTGTACATCCACGTGTGTGCATACCATGGCCACTCCGGCGGGGCAAGTCACCTCTATCGACGCATGGCCATGCAGCTGCAGAATGCCATCGATATATATACCGCGTCTTGTGGCTGAGGACCTCCCACACGTACATCGCAATTGGAGATATCTCCAACATGCATCTGCCAGGCAGCTCCCGCTGCTCACTTCCACTCCCCTACATAGCAAATGCTCTCCTCCGCTCTCACCACGATGGCCTCTCACCACGGTTGCACACAATGCAATGTGCACATGCGGTGATGGTTTGTCTGTTTGCCTGTGGACTGCTGTAGGCAGATCTGTTGCCTCGGCGCTGCTGAGTCCTAGATCTATCACAGTGTTAACACAATGCAATGTGCACACGCTCATGCATGCCATGCATGGTGCCATCGCTGCACGAGGCCCGAGCTAAACATGCTGCGCATGCTGAGCATGCTGCGCTCTGCAGGTGCCCACCGGCGCCGCGACCCCCTCAATGCTAGCCCATGCCAGCTGCAGCAGCACAGCCACCAAATCCACACCGGCATGGCCCCCCTGTGGCCGCCCCGGCATCACGCTATCGATGCTGTGCGTCCTGAAGCTTTGGCTCGCGATCGGCCTGAGCACAGCCGTGCCGGCGGCCGTCGCACGGAGTCTGCACGAGGCAGCCGTGCGGTGGCAGCCAACCCCCGGTGGTGCCATCACAACCGCGCTAGCGCTGCGGTCGCAGCCGGACGAGGTTGCCTTCGAGTCGGACGGAGCCCCGCTCGCGCCGCAGCGGACGCTCATGCACTGCCTCGGCACGACCACGCTGACGCGGGCATGCCACTTTGAGAACGTGTACTACGAAATCGGCAAGAAGCGCTTTGTCTATTACGGGCCCGAAGGTTCGACGCCCGATCAGTTTGGGGATATCAATCCAAAAGAGCCGTGGTTGAGGCTGGTCAGGTGCGCACCTATGCCACTGTACTGCCATGTTATGTTTGTGCTGTTCGTTGTGTCGTGGACGGCGTTGCTGTCCTGGGCGCCGCTGGGGCTGTGCGCTTTATGTCTATCTCTGCGTGCTGTACGCTCAACCCCCCCACCACCCCAAAACAACAAAACACAAAACACCCCACCAAACCCCACCCACACAACCACCAACACAAACACCCCACCAAACAAACCACAAAAAAATTCGAAAGTAGATGCCGCGCCGGCGCCCGGGGCACGTCCGGCGGCCCCGGCGGCAAGTTTTCCGGCGGCCGGATTTTGAACCCAGCGCCTACGCTCTATCTCTGCATGCATGCTCCAGTTCCGTGCAACGCGTGTACAGTACTGCAACACTGTACTACTTGTAGGGGCATTGCTGATTTTTTTTTGGCTGTCTCTGCGTGTAATTGACAGGGCTTCCCGTCAAGGTACGCATGCTGCAAGGGTTGGGGCCGCACAATCAAACGGCCACAGGCTTGATCATCAAGCGCATATGCCATGCGGGCGAGTCACAGCAAGCATTTGCGCTGTGAAGCATTGATCGCTGCGGTGCGCGAGGTGATTCCATGTGCATGTCTAGGCAGGTCCAGACAGTCAATGGCCCAGCTGCGCTGTGCTGTGAGCTGTGTGCTGTGTGCTGTGTCCGACAGCACGTCGGCAGCACGTCGTGCATATGGCCTGTGTACTGCACACCATACTACTACTGCGAGTCGCGACCGGTACCTCATGAAGACGGCATGCATGCGTAGGGATGCGAGGCCATATAGATGCCAACAGCCTTGGAGAACCCAAGAGAGGGCGATTCAGTTCGACATGGACTGGCGGGCAGGGCAGTCGCCGGCGGCGGCAAAGCATGTGGTGACTTTCCGGCAGCCGCTGCACCTGCGGGCGCTGATGAACACAAAGAGCATCGGCCACCTGCTGCGCGATAACCTGTCAGCTCTGATAGACCTGCCCATTCGATTTGGGCGGGACCCCATCGCTTTCGACTGGGTATGTTCACCTCCCGTGCGCGCTCGTGCTGACCCGAGTCGGCTGTGACGCCAGCATGCAGCCTCGGCACACGTACATACAGGATGTGCATGTGCTACCTGGGTGCACTGGATCGGAGCCCCTCGATGTAAGAATACATACGGGATGTGCATGTGCTACCTGACACGTGCTTGTTTCAACACATGGTCGTGAAACAAGTATAAGTACTCTCCTGTGCTGTGCTGTGCTGTGATGTGATGTGCTGTGCTGTAATGTGCTGTGCGCGCAAACTCCTGTCCCGGAACATTGTTTCGCACCTCATCAAGTCCACCATTGCCGAACACTTGATGATTTCGCATTGCGCATAGCGCAGCGTGCATAGCACAGTGCGCATACCGAATGGCGCCGGCCGCATGTGCGTATCCTGAATTCCGGAACGAGCTACACCAGTGCCCGCTCACACATGTACAGGAGCATGACGTGTTGGTAACCGATCCAATCACCGATCGCCGGCCCCGCGCATGCACCTCCAAGCTTGCCGCGACTGTGGTTCCCGCGCGTGCTGCCGTGCTGCCGTGCTGCCGTGCTGCCGTGCTGCCGTGCTGCCGTGCTGCCGTGCTGCCGTGCTGCCGTGCTGCCGTGCTGCCGTGCTGCCGTGCTGCCGTGCTGATGTGCCGCATCGGCAGTACGCAGCAGCGGCAGGGTATAACGGCATCGCGAGGTTGATGCTAGCATCAGGGCATCCCGCGCGTGGGAGGTTGCGGGTCGTGTAATGAGCGCAGTGCTGTGCTCGTGCAGGTGCGCTGGGAGAGTCAACAGGAATTCTCAAGCTGGGAAGTCGAAGCGAACACGGCGATTCACTACCGCGGCCTCCTCAACAACCGGCCCTCCGTCACGTGGCAAGAGGTGCTCCGCAGTGCTCTGGACGGCCAGGAAAGCAGTGCGCGTCCCTCACCCAGGACATGCATGGTTCGTGCTGTGCCATGCGCTGCGCACTGCAGCACAACTCTGCAGCACTGAATGCCATCATCGCACTAGTCTACTGTAATACTACTGTGTGCATCTAAGCCTCCTTGCCAGCATGGGCACAGATGCCGTCCCCAGCTTGTCGGGCGTTCCCACCTTGTCGGGAGCGGCCACGGTAGTTGACTCAATCACCATGTCCAATTGAGTCATCGTTGTCCAGTCAACGCTACAGGAACCTTGCTTAGTTCCAATCTACAAAATGTGCAAGGGACATCGATGTCCATTCGGACCTCAGGCTGGCCTGCTGCCAGTGACTGGCGCTGTCTGGCAATCGCTCGCAGCTGGCAGTTGCAAGCGGCGACCGAAACCTGCGACGACCGAAACCTGCGGCTGCATGCTTTGCCTGGATGGGGTATGTATGTATGATCTGTACATGTGTCACACTGTGATATATCATCTATAGATCAAGGCCTCAGCAGCGCCGAGGGAAAAAAAGCACCAAAAAAAACAACCAAATCCAACAAACAAGCGCAAGCAGCACGGTCACCGTCTGTACCAGCACGATCCACACCCACCGGTAACAGATCCACACCCAACGGGAACATGTATGATCTGTGTGGTGCGCAGGCGTGAAGTTCATCCAGTTCTCAGAGATCATCGCCGGCCAGGGCCCGGCCGACCTCTTGACGCACCTGCACCACCCGACGCGGAAGGACGACGAGGAGCACCATGCCGAGTGGGCGCACATGTGCCAGCCGGCCATGTTTGCCAACATGCGCGACGTCGCCTACCGCAACTTTGGCCTGAAGGTGCGTGCCAGCCTCGCACTGAACTGTAGCCCGTCAAGACCCCGTTCCGCCAACACCTGTATAAGTGGTCACCAGCCTCTAGAGCTGTGCTCCGAGTCTACATCAATGCTGAGCTTCACTTCTGTAGCACTGCAGCATTTGCGGCGTTGACGTGTCTGCGTGCTGAGAAGCCGTGCCGTGCATTTCAGCAGGCATAGCGCGCGCAGCGGTCTGGGGCGCCTATGCACTGATGCTGTGAACGGTTTTCAGTGATCCGTCGATGAGTGTTAAGAGTCGTTGGCAAGCACGATGTGTGTTGTGGTTCGTGAAGGCCAATGCTTTCAACGTGCTACAGTCGAGCAACCAGTCTGCACTCGTAAGCACGACTCCCTCAAGGCACTGCAATCACGACCCCCTCAAGGCACTGCAATCATGACCCCCTCAAGGCCGCAATCACGACACCCTCAAGGCCGCAATCACGACACCCTCAAGGCCGCAATCACGACACCCTCAAGGCCGCAATCACGACACCCTCAAGGCCCCCTGCGGCAGCTGCAGACTCCACCCTGCTTGTTCATATGATATCAGCCGCGTGTCCGGATGTTGGGTGAAACACACAACCCTGCAGATGCGTGAATGACTACGGGCCACATACGGTACCGCACCTGGCGGGTGCTGGCTGGCATGTGGACGGCCTCCCGCATGCATGCGCACTCGCACGCTAGGCACCTTCGAGTCAGCATGCTGACGCGGGCAACACCTCTGTGGTGCAGGTTGCGTCGGTCGCAGACCTGGAGCCGTTTGTCCTGTTCCTTGATGGCCGGAACGGGGAAAAGCGGCACCTGAGCAATGCGGAGGCACTCATCCCCAAACTGAAGCAGCGATTTCCAGGTGTGCACCCACGCACCCGGCACCCGGCCCACGGCCCGTACGCACCCCGCACCCGGCTTACTCGTGTCTGGCCTCTCTACTTCAACATGTGTACGTAATACATGTATACGTACACATGCATCATGGGGCCACACACATCCACAGGCTCGAAGTGTTAATTGCTGATTCCCTTGAGTTGCACGGAGATTGATCCCTTCTGCTGCGTAAGCCTGTTGCGGGTGGGCAGCTGTGTCCCACACGCCATGGGAACCTCCCTCCTGGTAGGCGGTGCTTGCCGCAAGTCAGCCTGAGTGGATGCATCTCCCACTTGTGCTTGCAGGGTGGCCGTGGCCATCTCTCGGTTGCGTTTTTCGGGATGCTCAACCTGTTCAAGTACATGTGTGTGTCTGTTTCACGAGCACTGTGCATCTGTGCAGAACTGTGCATCTTGCAGAAACTTGGGCTCGGTGCAGGGGTGCGGATGGAGCATGTCGTGAGTTCTGCACAACCTCTCGAGGAGCAGCTGGACTACCTCTCCAAAGCCACCGTGGTCGTGTCCAACATCGGCAGCAGAAGCTTCCGCCTGATCTACCTGCCCAACGGCGCTACCACCATCCTCGTTGGCCCCCCAGAGTGCGGCTCCCCGCACAACGTGGCTGCTTGTGAGTATTTGTTTTGGTTCTGTTTCCTGCTTTATTCCATCGTCGCTGCTTAGGCCCAAGCTTGATCTTTCACAGTGAAACACGACCTGGCATCAGACCTAGCCTTGCAGCACATGCATCCAGCCTGCTTGTATGTCCGCTCTGGGCTGCCCGCTGGGCTGACCGCTACCGCTGCGGCGCTGCGTGCTTGCACAGCAGATGAGGTAGCACAACGGACACAGCCGCTGCGGCCAGTGTTGTGTACAGCCATCACATCACTAGTGATGTCAGGTGGCACAGTGTCAGTGGCACTGGAAATCTGACTGAAACTCCAACCTTAGCAACTTGATGAATAGCCTGTCCCAGGTTGAAGTTGAAACGAGGCAGACATCGCAGCTGCGTAGGGGGCCTGATGCACACACGCTACCTGCAGGTTTGAGTTTGAGCTGCCACCTGAGAAAGCAGGCAAGCCAGCGATCAAGGAGAAGGTGCCGATGCCATTCCAGGAGATCGTCTCGTGCTGGGCGTTCATCGGATACGTGCAGATGCTGCAATACCATGTGCGCAGCGAGGAGGAGGTGATCCGGACGAAGGAGTGGACGACGGTGCTGGATGCGAGAAATGTTGACATCATCCTTGATGAGGCCAAGCTCTCGCGGCTGCTGCAGACGGCGCTGCAGCGGCAGAGCAGCAGCATTGCGTATCAGGGCTCTGGCCTGCTGAGCTCATATGACACGCCTGTGAGCGGAGACGAGCGAGGAGATGAGTGAGCCTGTGCCACACACAAAAAAAAGAAAAGAAAGAAAAGGCAGAGACCGTCCATGACACCAAACCCAAACGTGCATCGGCCACAGCAATGACTTGCAAACACGGTCAGGACGTATGTCACGCTTTGATCAGAGCTGTACAGAGCCCAGAACTAGTTAGACCACATGCATGCGTACGAGGCAGGCAGCAGCGAGATGGTATGATGATGGAGCTGGTGGGCCTTGCATCAGCGGCTCTGTAGATCTTTGTAGGCGAGGGGTGGCTTGGACTAGTACCGGGCTTCTGCGAGGAGCGGGTCATTGTGATCACCTGATGATCGAGGGGAGCGAGGTGCAGACAGCGCCACGCATGGGCGCGGCTGTGGAAAGGGCTTGGCTGTTGAATGTATTGACTGCTTGCTGCGCAGTCCCTTGCACACGAATTATGAGCCTGCGCTTCAAAGTGTAGAGTTTTCCATCTGTTATGCTGCAGCATGCGCAGTACTAGTGGTGATGAAGTGGTGGCATACCAGCTCTAAGGAGCAGGAGTTGCTTTGGGCCGTCCAGCTGACAGAGCAGTCTGGGCATGTACAGCACCTCAGTGCCTTTTGCATGCGCTGCAGCAATTGTTTCAGGTGTACAAGTAGTACAGCTCACAGTCTCGGCGCTACTGAGGCCCTGGCCGGCCTAGCGTAGCACACGTAGCACACGTGTAACACCCGCATGCTCCGTATAGATTATGCACCCACATCAACCTCTGTGTAACACACCCGCTGAGACGGGCGAACGACAGAAGCGTGACAAATATGGCGCCATCACAGGTGCTGCCCAGTCCAACCCGCTCGTGAATGAGACATACGGCAGGGTTGGACGGGACGTGTACCGCGTAACCCACACAATTGCGGAGGTGGCGGCGGGACACGGCGCGGTCGCTAGGCACACTTTCATGCTCAACGCAATGCGCGATCTATCCACGACGCTGTGCCGCGCGCTGGCGCGCCAGGCGCGCACAGCTGCGCCCCTCCGCGCTAGGCTGTTCGGGCGGGCGCTGCTGCCAGGCCTTCCCGTCCCCACTCACGGCCTGCCGGCAATGACGTGCCATCACGCGCAGACCGGGCACCGTGCACGGGCCCCCAAAATCGTCCCCCGAACCCCATTGCGACCTGCCTACCTCCCCTTCCCCCTGCACCCCGGCTTGGACCGCGGCGTTCGCACCAGTACCTGCGGCTGCAACCCCTGGTTCACGTGGCAAACAGACATATCACCACAACCCCCAAGGCCACTACCCGTACGAGCAAATTCTAAAATGCACTAAAGCCTAACCGAAAGCACAGACACACAAAAATAACGCAGGGAGCGAGCGCAGCATCGTGCAGCCCACGTACACGCCAAATACAGGCAGCAGACACCGGGGCGCGCCGCACACAGCAGGCGCCGATCCGGCCACAGCAGTCGGGGCGGGTGCGCGGCCGCGGCCACAAGCCACCTGTCCCAGTGTCGCAGCCGCAGCCACTGGTGCGAACGCCACGGTCCGAGGCGTGGCCGGGAGGGGCGGGGGGGCCGGGGGGGGGGGGGGGTTTGGGCTGGTTTGTTTGTGTACCTGTTGCCTTCTCTGTTGCCTTGGCGCTGCTGAATCCTTGATCTATCGCTGTGCCAGACTCGGAGGTAAATGAGCTCGAGCGTGCAGCTTGCATATTCAGTGTTCATGGCTCATAACCTCACAGCCCCAAGCAGATGGATGGTGGAAGGCAGCTAGCGCTGTTCAAGCGCACAGACTGGACGGCATCGGGGGCCCGCACACCGCCTGTACACCTGCCTGGCTTGGCTTGAAGGGGAATAGTGTGAGAGAACGTTTCCAGGAATCTTAGCGCAGTACAGAAGCTGCTGTGTTTCTGTTTGTGTACGGCATTCGGCCATGGTGACTGTGTTTGATGCATTGCCATGAATCGTACCTGTGCGTTCTACCACCGTGTGGAGCATGACTCTGTAACGTATCTCAGTGCCTGGCTTGGCTTGAAGGGAAGCCTGAAGCTGCATCGGGCGCCATTCCCACTGATCTGGGCGTCGCAAAGACCTGCACACACATACGTTGACAGCTACTGACGCACAAGACGACTGATGATCGACTGCATTCGATGCTTCTTCTCGTATGTGTATCAGGCTGATACTATGGCCTGCCGGGCACGGAACCTGTAGCATTCGTGCACGGCGACAAGGCATCCAAACATCGTCATCCTGCCAGCTTGGTAGCTCCATGTTTGAGAGTGCCAGCTAGTGTGACTAAGCATTGCCACATGGTCAACCACGCGCTGATCGTCGGACTGCAAGCGATCGAATTTGCCAGCTGGGCATCGCGCCGACGAACAAGCTCACGGGGACGATAGAACAGGCAGATATGCATGTGAACACAAGTAGTAGCCTGATGACGTCCGTGTAATTTTGGCGACACGCGAGTTGCGGCTGAGAGGCAATGCGCGCAGATCCAAGCGATACGGCCACAGATGGTCGATATTCAGCAGAGGACCTGGATCCTCTTTACAATCTGGCGCAGCGGGAACAGCGCTAACCATGGCGTCAAAATCAGCATGCAGACGTTGCCAGTTCAACACAAGGCGTCACGCTGATGAGCCTGCTGAGTGGTATCAGCATGCGCAGCAACGTATGCCTTCGTCCAGGTTCCTGCGCGGTGCGATTGGCAGTGCGGACTCGGCCCTCGTCTTGTTTGATGTCAGCACCCAGCACGTCCGCTGCCTTATCACAAACTAAGCGGACCACGCATGGATGCATGTTGCAGCTGGAGCTCCGCCGCGAGGACTGTGAAGCCAACAAGTTCGACTGTTCAAGGACGACGGTGGCAGGAACAGGTGCGTGCATGCGACGTCAACAACAACCGTTCGTCGCTCCGTGCCAGATTGCCGGATCACATTCAAACCTTGGCAACAATTTGAGATCTTGGTTTGCTCAATTGAGAGGCTAGGTGCTGATATGCTGACGTTGTCGTGTCGTCTCTCCAGACCACCTCAGGTACCATGCACGACAAGCCATGCGTGTGCGAGGCTGCAACGTCTTCCGCGACACAAGACATAAAATCGTTTGACAGCAAGATGCTGATCTGCTGCATCTTGTTCGTGCCCGCAGTGGTCCACAGACTGGTTGCGCGGCGCGCATTCGATGCGCTGTTCGCATCAAGCCAGCAGCAACGGCGCAACAGGATACAGTTGTGGGCTCTGAGCCTGTCCATATCTTTAGAGGAATGCATATCTGCGGTTTGAATGCCGACAATGGGCTGCAGCATGCCTTTAGGGGGTGGCAAGCCTGAGCAATCGTGTAGGACGCCTCAACCCAACTTTGAACGAGTCTAGACCGCATGCCAGGTCGCATGCGGACCAGAGTCGAGCTCAACACTCCAGCGCACACAATCGAGCTTCTGAGTGTCCAGACATCTGCTCCTGGACACACCCTACTCAAGCTGTGCTCTCTGCCATGCCTGTGCTACCCCACCCACTAGTGGACACGTTCCTGCTATTGTTCGCGTGCCTAGGAATCATGTCCATGGCAAAACTCAACAAACCGAACAGCACCTGCAAGGTGGATGTGTTGATTCCAGATGTATCTAGTCAACTCTATCTGCTCTGCATGCACACGCCTGCCACAGCTGTGCCACACAGCAAACACTTGCGATGGGCTGTCTGTCTTTTTGCGTGTTGCCTGGTCTGTTGCCTCGGCGCTGCTGGGTCCTAGATCTATCACTGTGTAACACACAGCAAACACATGGCACCAGCCCCGCCTCCTGGGTGGCATCACCCCCCCCGTCAAAGCTGAACACCCAGGATCCACCGCAGCTTTGGCAACCACATGTTGCCACGCCGGGCCGCATTCAGCAAAGAACACGCCACTTGTGGCCACGGCACACCCTCAGCTGCAGAGCGCCCAGCTGTAGAGTCCAGAGTCTGGAGCCGCAGGGTAGGCCCATCGCACCGACCACCAGCCGCAGCATCCGCACAGCATTCTCACAGGCTCCTGGGTCCCGGTTCGCCGGAGATGTCAATGGCCTAATCGGCTACGGCAATTAATTCAATTTACGTTTACATTAACATTTACAGCCTCGGCGTTCAGCACCTTCCACCCCGCCGGCCAGTCAACATACACAGCACGCCTCACGCGCGCCAGCTGTCTGCAGGACTCCCCGCAGCGTGACCGCCCTAGGGCCTGCAGCCGTTGACTCCTAGACGTTGAGCGCAGCACACACAGCGCACAGACCCCGGCAGCATGGGCTCCGCATCATCCACCCTGATCCGCAACAAGGCCAACCCGGCGCTGGTATGGCCGTGCTACATCGGCATCTTCGCGCCGATGGCGATCTACGCGGCGCACGACGTCATCGACTCGCGCTGGCGCCGCCGCAAGCCCAGCATGCGCTGGTTCGCCATCTACCTCATCTCAAACATGGTATACATCACGGCGTACGTGGTGTACGTTTACGCTCAGCTCAAAGAAGACACCACAGTGGACCCGCCGGCGCTGCGGAATCACACGGAAGCCGGGACGGCAACGGTCGCGTTCCTCGTCAACCTGCTCACAGTCCGCAAGATCGTGCGGGGCTTCATGGTGTTCAACATGCTGTCCGTCGTCGCGCAGCGCTTCGGCCTCGTGCGGCCGGACCGCGGCTGCACGCTGCGCTGCGGCTGCTGCTGCGCAGCCCAGCAGCGCGTGCACGTGCCGGCTGCGCGGTGGCGCTACGAGCATGTCGGGCGGCTGGTAGAGAAGAACAGCTCGGTGCTGATGGACGATGACTTTCCAGGGGACAGCGCGCGGCTCGCGTGGCTGCGGCTCATCGGCTGCATGGCCGTGCGCGGAGTCGCGCGCTCTCGCGTTTGCCGCGCCTGCCGCTGGCTCTGGCGGGCGTGCTGCCCTGCTGTGCGGCCTCGCGCGCATCGCGGCTTATGCTGCCGCCTGTGCGCACCCTCATGCTGTGCATGCTGAGAATGTTGGTCGACCGTGCGTATATGTCAAGTTCCGGCCGTGCTGCCCTCTGTACAGGACGCAGTTGCCATATGCATGCGTGCATCACCTGTTGTGTGCGCTTCTGTGATTTGCTCCGTGTTCTGATCATCGAGTCAGGACCGGTGACGGTGCCATTGTGAAGTTCAGCGTGTGGTGCCACCAGTGCCCCGATTCCCTGTGCTGCGCCCGCTGCATGCGTCACCCAGCCTGCACGCTTGTGACTCAACCCACACATACCTCGCAGCACACAGCATGCAGTCACCACTGCAGGTGGGCGCCGCTGCTGTGCGTCTGGGACTGCTGCGGATGCTTCTGCTACCGCTCCCGCCGACGCCCGCCTGCCCCCTTGCAGCGCCCCGAACGAAGCTTCCAGGACACGAACGTTCTGCAGGATGACACCGACCTCACCATCATGACAACCGTGTGGCTCTGGCGCATCCTCTCCCAGGTGTGAAGCCATGTGTGCCCTGTCCTCGAAAACAGCAATGACCCGCATAATCGGACCATTGCTCTTAAAGTGTCCCTCAAAGCTGCTGTATTTTGGGATTGTGCAGCCAAGCATCGGTGTGCAGGTTTTAAATACTTGGCGCGACTATGTTACTGCAAAGAATCCAAGCCAACTCTTGTCGGCTCACGTTTATATTGATCGCTGTGCGCTGTGTACTGCGTTCTGATGGTACTATAGTGTGCTGTACCGCAGCGGCCAAGAATTCTTAAGCGCCGCCACCCGGCACGCTGTCGTGAAGTGCACTCACAAACTTTGAACGCAGCACAGCACAGCAGGGCGCAGGGACTGCCAGCGCAAAATTTGAACACCCGGTATCCTCTTAGGAGTCCTCACCCAGCCTCTTTATATGCAGCATAACAGGACCGCCTGGCGTGCAGGTTCCGGTGCCGTTTCCCGAGTGCGACCACCTGTGGCCACTCGCGCACGCCCTCGACCGTGCAACCCTGCTGGCCTACCTGCACGTGCGGGGGCACCGCCTGGAGGAGCTGGACACGCGCTACGGCTGCAGCGACGTCGGGGCCTTTGGGCTGCAGCCGGAGGAGGACTACGACCCGGCCGCGTTCCGGTTGAGCAGTGGCTTTGAGGACGGCACGGCGTGCTTTGACGAGATCCGCGGCGCGTATGCGCACACCCTGAAGGCCGTCAACGCTGCGCTCGTGCTGTGCCTTGCGCCGCGGCAGCTGCAGTCGCGCACTGTGAACTGCAGCAGCAAGTTTGTGGACGGCCGGGTGCGACGCCGGCAAGCTTCTCTTGGGTGTTTGTGCGAGTGTATGTATCATACTGTTTTATGCATTTTGATATGCTTGTGAATTGTTCGGCGCTGCACCACCGGTGCCGCGCTACTGCAGGTACGACATCTGGTGGCCCACAGCAATCGGTTGTTGGAAGACCCTGTCAACTCGTGGAACACGTGCTGCGCGCTTGCGGAGCACATAATGTCTATGCTAACATTCAAAGCATGCACAGCACACATAGCATCCATAGCGCCCGAAGCACGCAAATCGTGCGCGGCAGGACTGCTTGCAGATAACAGTAACACAGTGACTGATGCTGCGAATGCTGGCCTGCAGGAGCCGAATGGCGTGGACCGGCTGGAGCTGCTGCACGACGCGGCCTTCCGCGAGGGCCCCATCGTGGCAGCCTTCCGCCGCAGCGCCGCCACCAACATCTCCTCGTGCGCTTCATGTGCTCCGCCGTGAAGCGTGCGTTCCGCGTCAGGAGCTGCGCGGGAGCCGCTCCAGTGTACGTGAGCAAGCAGCCGAGCCCGGCGGAGCTGACGGCGGCGGTGCTGGAGGACGCAAACGCGCCGTTTGAGGAGGTGGACCCGGCGGAGCGGTCCGTGATCAGCCGCATGCATGGCGGCGTGCACGTTCCACTGCTCTCGAGCTGGCAGGTGCGGCTGGCCCTGCATCGATGCTACACGTCTGGCTTACCATAGGGGGGAGTGCACTCAGCTCTGTAGCACGTCCAGTGTTCACGCAGACACCCGGAGCCCCCCCAAACAAGTTCGGGACGTCCATAGGGCATATAACCATGCTCCGGGACTGCCTGTAGCCTTGTTTTGTGATATCGGGGAAACGGGCCTCTCCGGGCCAAATGGACCCTGATCTCCGGGAAAATGGACCTTCATTTCCCAAACATCCCCAAACTCTTCCCAAACCTATCCAGGCGTTCCCAATGGCCCCCCAATCGGTCTAGGGGAGCCCCCAATGTCTCAAAGTGGCCTTACGGGGTGCCTCCCAACCGTCGCCACTTGTTGCCAATGCTTGCTGGCCACTGGGTGCCTGTGGCCACTCCAGGCCACTTGTAAGTACCTATGCTCCTACTTGGCACAATGCCATACTTCCTCATGCAGGCAGAGCATGTACATGTGTCACATAGTCTGTGGAGCAAGGGGGAAGAGCCTACAATGGCTTTGGATGTGACTGCTTGTATTGCATGCTGCATTGATTAATTGTCATGCACATGGCAATGCTGCGAGTCTAAAACCTTCCTCCACTACAGATCACATAGCAGATGATGCACTGTGAGCAAGATTGACTGTGTTCTTCAAGGACTGCTGCCACAGACACCTTGGGCAATATGGAATGGCTGAAAATGAACACTCCCAGCTAAATTAACTAACAATTGTATAATTATGAAACCATGGGGCAAGGAAGTTGAGGTCAGCACTGTGGCCTCCAGTGTGGAGCGGTTGTGCTTTCTGCGCAAGCCTGCACGTTGCCCAGTTGGACAGGTCAACGATACATCTCATGGCCACGCACGGGTATCGCGTCATGGTGCCGCTGCGACGCGTCGCGTTGCTAGCGCCTATCACCAGCAAGAGCTGACGAGGCAGAGCAAGGTGTCACCCACATTACACCAAAGGAGGTGAAAGTATAGTGTTTTTGAGGTGTTGTGTGTGCTTTGGGACCATCGGGAGTGGTTTGGGATCGAAATGACGGTCCGTTGACGACTATCGGGGAAATGAGCACTTTTCGCCGAAAACTTGCCCCATTGTCGGGGAAATCGACTCGCTTTCCCCGAACCCCCACAGGCAGTCCCGGAGCATGTACATATGCCCTATGGACGTCCCGAACTTGTTTGGGGGAGTCCCGGGTGTCCGCGTGAACACTGGACGTGCCATAGGGCTGAGTGCACACCCCCCTCTTACCATGCTACCGGCAAACACTGCAGATGAATTTCTCATCTCTGTGAAAGTTTTGGCTGTGCATTCCCAAATACAGCAGCTTTGGTGGGCTTGTTTTAGAGCAATTGTCCGGTAAGGTGTTCCGTTAATTTCAAAACGATATGATCATGCAGATGGCATGCTTGATTCGTGCGGTCGAGGTGCATGCTAGACCTCATCCCGGGTAAGCTAACACCATCGACAGCTGCGTGCATTCGTAACTGCAGCTGAGGCTCTCGTTGCATTCGTTACGAGAGTCTCGTAACTGCTCGATAACATGCGCAAATGTCACTTCATCCCTAGCGCTGTAAAAGAAAACATGGTGGGTGTATGTTGGGTGCAGGTCCGGCATCTGCAGATGATGCAACAGGCTGGCGCGCTGCCGCTGTCACAACACAAGCTCAAAACAGACGTCATTGCCGCCGCCGACTACTTCCGGACCGTCCAGCCGGCAGGGCCCCTGCAGCCACTGCCGACCGCCACAGCACGCCACCCGCCCCTCATCACAGCGTGGAGCACCAGCACCATCTCATGCATTGTCGCCGCCGCCACCGCGACCAAGCCGGAGCAGAATGAGAAGATCGCCAAGATGCCGGCGCTGCAGTTCCACCACGTCGTCGGCACAGCACGGCTCGCGCTCACCGGCATCGCAGACCTGCACCGCCAGCTGCTGCGTGCTAGCCTGCCGCACAGCATGCTCGACGCGGTTCTCGAAGCCGGCAGCGCCGACACCGGCCACCTGCTAGCGCCGGTGGTGGCTACCAGCGGCCAAACCGCCGGCGCGGGGCCCGTCGCCGAGGCAAACATTCACGCTGTGAACGGAGCTAGCAGCCATGTTGTTGAGATGCAGCGACCTGGGCCGGGCGTGATAAATGGATGTGGAAGGGCGGCAGGACCCCTCTCGGCTCCGGGGCCCATGCATGGGCCGGGAGCCGAGAGGGGTCCTGCCGCCCTTCCACATCCATTTATCACGCCCGGCCCAGGTCGCTGCATCTCAACAACATGGCTGCTAGCTCCGTTCACAGCGTGAATGTTTGCCTCGGCGACGGGCCCCGCGCCGGCGGTTTGGC
>JALKAD010000222.1:20818-46761 GCA_024500015.1 Ulva compressa | reverse complement strand
ACCTCGCAGCACACAGCATGCAGTCACCACTGCAGGTGGGCGCCGCTGCTGTGCGTCTGGGACTGCTGCGGATGCTTCTGCTACCGCTCCCGCCGACGCCCGCCTGCCCCCTTGCAGCGCCCCGAAAGAAGCTTCCAGGACACGAATGTTCTGCAGGATGACACGGACCTCACCATCATGACCACCGTGTGGCTCTGGCGCATCCTCTCCCAGGTGTGAAGCCATTTGTGCCCTGGCCTTGCAAGTACTACTGCACCGCCTCATCGGACACTTGATCTTCAAGGTGTCCATCACAGCTGCTGAATTCGGGATTGTGCAGCCAAGCATCGGTGTGCAGGTTTTAAATACTTGGCGCGACTATGTTACTGCAAAGAATCCAAGCCAACTCTTGTCGGCTCACGTTTATATTGATCGCTGTGCGCTGTGTACTGCGTTCTGATGGTACTATAGTGTGCTGTACCGCAGCGGCCAAGAATTCTTAAGCGCCGCCACCCGGCACGCTGTCGTGAAGTGCACTCACAAACTTTGAACGCAGCACAGCACAGCAGGGCGCAGGGACTGCCAGCGCAAAATTTGAACACCCGGTATCCTCTTAGGAGTCCTCACCCAGCCTCTTTATATGCAGCATAACAGGACCGCCTGGCGTGCAGGTTCCGGTGCCGTTTCCCGAGTGCGACCACCTGTGGCCACTCGCGCACGCCCTCGACCGTGCAACCCTGCTGGCCTACCTGCACGTGCGGGGGCACCGCCTGGAGGAGCTGGACACGCGCTACGGCTGCAGCGACGTCGGGGCCTTTGGGCTGCAGCCGGAGGAGGACTACGACCCGGCCGCGTTTCGGTTGAGCAGTGGCTTTGAGGACGGCACGGCGTGCTTTGACGAGATCCGCGGCGCGTATGCGCACACCCTGAAGGCCGTCAACGCTGCGCTCGTGCTGTGCCTTGCGCCGCGGCAGCTGCAGTCGCGCACTGTGAACTGCAGCAGCAAGTTTGTGGACGGCCGGGTGCGACGCCGGCAAGCTTCTCTTGGGTGTTTGTGCGAGTGTATGTATCATACTGTTTTATGCATTTTGATATGCTTGTGAATTGTTCGGCGCTGCACCACCGGTGCCGCGCTACTGCAGGTACGACATCTGGTGGCCCACAGCAATCGGTTGTTGGAAGACCCTGTCAACTCGTGGAACACGTGCTGCGCGCTTGCGGAGCACATAATGTCTATGCTAACATTCAAAGCATGCACAGCACACATAGCATCCATAGCGCCCGAAGCACGCAAATCGTGCGCGGCAGGACTGCTTGCAGATAACAGTAACACAGTGACTGATGCTGCGAATGCTGGCCTGCAGGAGCCGAATGGCGTGGACCGGCTGGAGCTGCTGCACGACGCGGCCTTCCGCGAGGGCCCCATCGTGGCAGCCTTCCGCCGCAGCGCCGCCACCAATCTCCTCGTGCGCTTCATGTGCTCCGCCGTGAAGCGTGCATTCCGCGTCAGGAGCTGCGCAGGAGCCGCTCCAGTGTACGTGAGCAAGCAGCCGAGCCCGGCGGAGCTGACGGCGGCGGTGCTGGAGGACGCGAATGCGCCGTTTGAGGAGGTGGACCCGGCGGAGCGGTCCGTGATCAGCCGCATGCATGACGGCATGCACGTGCCACTGCTCTCAAGCTGGCAGGTGCGGCTGGCCCTGCATCGATGCTACACGTCTGGCTTACCATGCTACCGGCAAACACTGCAGATGAATTTCTCATCTCTGTGAAAGTTTGGCTGTGCATTCCCAAAAACAGCAGCTTTGGGCTTGATTTAGAGCAATTGTCCGGTAGGGTGTTCCGTTAATTTCAAAACGATATGATCATGCAGATGGCATGCTTGATTCGTGCGGTCGAGGTGCATGCTAGAGCTCATCCCGGGTAAGCTAACACCATCGACAGCTGCGTGCATTCGTAACTGTAGCTGAGGCTCTCGTTGCTCTCGTTACGAGAGTCTCGTAACTGCTCGATAACATGCGCAAATGTCACTTCATCCCTAGCGCTGTAAAAGAAAACATGGTGGGTGTATGTTGGGTGCAGGTCCGGCATCTGCAGATGATGCAACAGGCTGGCGCGCTGCCGCTGTCACAACACAAGCTCAAAACAGACGTCATTGCCGCCGCCGACTACTTCCGGACCGTCCAGCCGGCAGGGCCCCTGCAGCCACTGCCGACCGCCACAGCACGCCACCCGCCCCTCATCACAGCGTGGAGCACCAGCACCATCTCATGCATTGTCGCCGCCGCCACCGCGACCAAGCCGGAGCAGAATGAGAAGATCGCCAAGATGCCGGCGCTGCAGTTCCACCACGTCGTCGGCACAGCACGGCTCGCGCTCACCGGCATCGCAGACCTGCACCGCCAGCTGCTGCGTGCTAGCCTGCCGCACAGCATGCTCGACGCGGTTCTCGAAGCCGGCAGCGCCGACACCGGCCACCTGCTGGCGCCGGTGGTGGCTACCAGAGGCCAAACCGCCGGCGCGGGGCCCGTCGCCGAGGCAAACATTCACGCTGTGAACGGAGCTAGCAGCCATGTTGTTGAGATGCAGCGACCTGGGCCGGGCGTGATAAATGGATGTGGAAGGGCGGCAGGACCCCTCTCGGCTCCGGGGCCCATGCATGGGCCGGGTGACAACCTGAAGTACAGCTTGCGCGTGGATCAGGAGGGCGGTATTGAAGGTGGAGCTAAACAGGGGGCCGAAGAGGTGGCTGAGGAGGCGCTGCCGCTGCCACTGGTGCAGGCGTGTGCTGCGCTGGTGGCCGTGTCCGGGAGCTTCGTCATGCATGCGCATCGCAGGCACAGCCTTCGAGCGGAGATTGCCGATGGACAGGACAAGGGTTTAGAAGAGGGGGGGAGCTGGGATGCATGGCTTGCATCGCAGCCGGAGGACAGACTGACCCCTGCTGGGCGTGCTGCGGTCGGGAGCCTGCTGGCATTCTTCCGCACAGTCCCGCAGCGCATGCTTGAGTCGTGTGCGGTTTTCGATCCAGACGACCACGAGGCAAACCGCGACGGCCAGTCTGACGCGGACAGAAGCTTCCAGCGCTTCCTGGTGCGCACGCAGCCACCTCTACATGCCGCACTGGCACTGTATCGTCCATGGGCAGGCCCCCTTTTCTGTTGCTTGGCCATGCTAGCTCGTGGCGCAATTCTGCGTACCCATGCATGCATGGTAGTTTTTCGCACCTGTCAGCAACTGTCGACGCTGAGCAAGTGCGCAGCGCTGCGTGCTGAGAACCGCGTCCTACGTCCTGCGTGCTGCGTGCTGTATGCTGTGAGCTGCGTGCTGCGGTGCAGGAGCGGGCAGAGCTGGCAGAGCATGACCTGGAAAGCATCAGCATCATGATGGCCACCACCTTTGCCGCCGTCGTCTCCAACGGCCACGCCTTCTCCAACGGCACCACTGAGCTGCCGGCCACATCACCCACCCTAGCCAATACCCCCAGTTCTCCTGCCGGCGGACCCCCAGCATCAGCCGCCCAGCCGCCGTCCGCGCATGCTTGTCCGGCATCGACATCTGTGCAGCGGCACAACGGCCTCGTGCTGAGCGCGCTACACCACGCTGTGTGCACAGCATGGGAGTACATCATGTGGCGGCTCAAACGGGACCCGCGCGTGCTTTGGTCGCCGCAGCATGTCGCTGAGGCGCTGCCGGCCGCGGCGGTACGGACTTGGGGCGTGCTGCGGCCGGTGGCAGCGCACGCTGCGGTGGAGTCCGCGCGGGCTCTCGCCGCAGCGCGCAGCGCGTGGGTGCGGCTCAACCAGATGGCTCCGGTGCCGGCTGCGGCGCTGCTGCAGGCTCACACGCAGCCGGGGTCCGGGGAGGCGGGGGAGGATTCCACTTCTGACTCAGAGTCAGGCTCGTTTTGTATTGTTCCAGGTGTGTTGTACTGTGCTGCGCTGTGCTGTGCCGCGCTGTGCTGTGCCCCGCTGTGCTGTGCCCCTCTGTGCTGTGCCCCTCTGTGCTGTGCGGCAGCAGCAACCTGCAGACAAGCGCCTGGTGGGCCAGCGACCGCACTGTGACTACCGGTGTCTCTTGTGGGGCCCGCGGCTGCTCTGTGTCTGTGCCTGTGTGTTACACGGTGATAAATCTAGGACCCAGCAGCGCCGAGGCAACAGACCAGGCAACACGCAAAAAGGCAGACAGCCCATCGCAAGTACCAAGGCTACTCTCCGCACGAGCTAATGCCAGAACGATTTCGCTCAAACTTGCGCTGCCATGAAAGCGAACACACACACGCGCATGCACACACACACACACATACACACACAGACACACACAAACAACGCATGAACCGAGCGCAGCCCGCGCATACCACACCTCCTGCGCCCACACAGTCAGCACGCTCCAGTCCCACTGGCGGGCGCCTACCGACACCATCAGCTACACGGGAGCGCAGCCGCGCTACGGCCATCTCCGAAGCCACGAGGCACCGGTCCCAGGGGCCGCAGCCACAGCCAGCCAGGCTGTACGAGCGGTGGCCGGGAAGGGGGGCAGAGGAGAAATGGCGGTCGTGCGCGGGCAGGAGGGAAGAGGGAGGGAGGGGAGAGGGAGGGAGGAGGAGGGACGGGGTGGGGGGGGGCACTTCAGGGGGGGGGGGGGGGGGCGGGGGATCAGAGCTTAGGGGGGGAGGCGGGGAGGCAACGACGCAAGCCTACGCGCGATGGTCTGTGCCTGTGCCATACGTATATATGTGCGCAATGTTTATCAGGGATACCGGCTATTATCGGGGGTGCCTCAGGGGCGGCGCCGATGCAGGGGTCGCTGCATCAGGGCCAACGGCAGTCAGTGCTCCAGCTGATGCAATTGCCACATCAGCGGCGACCAGTGCGTTTCAAGCATTCGGCAGCCACCTGCCGGCGCGGCTATCCCTCACGCGCAGCACGCACAGCAGCGCACCCACCCCCAGCCGCAGCCGGGAGCCATTCGAAGCGTTCTTCGACGAAGCCAACCGCATGTTCCTTTTCGGCCCCGGCGCTGCTGCGGCGACACACCCGCCCCAGCACAGCGCAGCACATGCGGCACACGCTGCGGCAGGGACCGTAGCGCGGTCCGCGTTTGATTACGCGGTGCCCTCAGCTGACGTCCTGGTCGCATTCGGTAGCCTCAGTCCGGAATTCATCGACGGGCTGATGCGCACAGCAGACACCGCGCGGCGTGCTGCGGCGCGCGTAGCACGCTCAGCACAGGCTGTCGAGGTGGCCATCGGCGCAATCCACCGCGCGCAACAGGCAGCGGCTGTCCAGGAGTGGCGTGTCCCAGGGGGCCCAGCCGCACTGGCAGACAGCGGCAAGCACGGTGCAGCTGAGCCACGCGCGCAGATGGACACGCTGGCCGATGCTGCGCACGCTGCGCTGGGGCTGCTGCAGATCGCGATGTTCCATGTGGTGCTCGCGGAAGCCGGGAGCCCAGACCCGGGGGCGTGGAGCGTGGGGGATGTGGCCGGGGAGCACATGCGTGCGTTTGCGGCGCGGCAGTGGCGGCTGCTTCGCGGCGCGTATGCTGCGTGGAAGGAGCGCAAGAGGCAGCAGCCGCCGGAGCCGCTAGCCAGGGCAGAGCGGCTAGCAGAGGCGGCGATGCGCAGCGTGGATGCTGCGGGGCAGCGTATGCCCGGCATGCATGGGCAGCCGATGCCACCGCGTTGCCGAGAGGAGTGCTTGCAGCACGTCCACGGCGTATTGCAGCAGCTGCACATGTTGTGGGTGGTGCGGCCCCTGCTGTGCTGTGCTATGTCCTCTCACTGCCGAGTTTAGGTGCATGGGGATTTCACAGCCTGCACCTGTTGATGCCTCCCAGGGTGGCACCTGTTCTGGAATCAATTGTACCTTTTTGTGTTTCCTTCTTTTTGACTGGGCCATAATCATGAAGGGCCAAAAAAGGTTGTGACTGGGGGCCGCAGAAGAACGCAGTTGTTCTTCAGCACTGCCATTATTTGCTCTTCCGCCCCTGTCCGCAGGGGTGCCGTGGCTGATGGCCGTCTGGGTTTGGCATGATGCCTGGATTGTGTGTGAGTGTGTGAGTGTGTGTGTGTGTGTGTGTGTTTTATTTGCGTCTCCCACGGCCAAGCGCAGAATGTGTTCAAGTACTTGGGCCACAGCCACTGCATCTCTGTTAGATTTGCGGTGCCATGCCACCTGCATGCCACTGTAAAGCACGTAATTACGTGCGATATGTTTATACAGCAACCAGTGGTATAGTGCTGCAACTCTAAAAATCTCCCGTTCCTGTTCTGAGCAGACAACAGCGAGCGCGTGAGGATGCCGCCTTGGTCTGGCCTTGGTCTGGCAAACGCTGCAAAGGTAGACTCTCAGCATGCATGTACCGTACTCACAGCACGCACAGCACAAACTCACCTGCCAGCTGCTTGCAGGAGCTTGCAGACACAGAGCCCGGATTCACGTCGGAAGCCGGCCGCCACGTCATCGTGCTGTGGCGCGAGTTGCGTGCTGCGCTGGGCGCGACGGCTCACCCTCTCCTTGAGCACCAGCCACACATTCCAGCCCCCGAGACCGTGGTCGCGGCATGGGCGCAAGGCGCGGTGGCCGCCAGCGCGTGGGCGGAGGCCTGCGGGGAGGACGCATGCATGGGCCACAAGACGCGTGACCGGCGTAGAGACGCGTTTGACCGATGCATCTTTGCGGGATGGCTTGCGACGGAAATGCATGCGCGCGCCGCGTTGCATTCAGAGCCGAAAGCGCTCACGGCGGGGGCTCATGCACATCGGGTTGAGGTTCAGGGTTCGAACGACGTGCGGCTGGCGAGCGCTGCGGAAGAGCAGGAGGCAGCGGCGGACGCAGCACGTGCGTATCTTGCCGAATTGAAGGACAAAGGTTCGCTTGACGCTGCGCGGTCACTGGATGACGCGGCAGAAGCGGCAACACAGGCGGCGCGGGCGGTGCAGCTGGCAGCGCAGCAGGCGCAGCACGCTGCGGAGGTAGACACGCGAGGTGAGGTGTGCGCGAAGCAGCGGAATCGCGGGGGCCATGCTCTGCATGCTGCGCTGCGGTACATGCAGGACGCAAACACGTGTGCTGCGGACCGCGCGCTGGCGGAGACGGACCGTGCTGTGATGTGGCAGGCGCTGCAGCAGTTTGCAAACGCGGGGGCGGTGCTTTGGGACGGCAGCGGTGGCGGCGGGGGTGTAGTGGGGGCGCGGCGGAGGTCGCTGGTGGCCGCGGCGGCCGCGCTGGTGGGGCTCGGAGGGCAGGCTGCGGCGATGTGGCGGCGGCTAGAGGAGACACGTGAGGGGGGCACTGCGCCGCGCCAGCGGCACGGGGTGGACGCGGGGCTGCTTCAGGGTGGCCAAGGGCGCGGGGGGCCGGAGGCGGACATGCATGAGCTAGCAGACAGAGCGCTGGAGCTGTTAGATGATGTGGACATGGATGAAGCAAAGGTGTGGAGCGAGCTAGAGGGGGTGGCTGGAAGGGGCGAGGAGCAGGCGGGGGGGCAGCGGGGGGGCGGCGGGGAGGAGCGTGTGATGTGGTCGCGCTGGGTGCTGGTCGCACAGCGCGCGGGCCGGCTGCAGGAGAGTTGCCAGGACAGCAAGGACGGTGCGACACGCATGGACCTCTGGCATCGGCTGCGGACGGGGCCGTCAGGAAAGCATAGCACAGCGCGTGCGTTGTCGCCGGCGGCAGCGGCCAAGGCGCTGGGTGCGGCAGTCGGGGCTGGGGACGGCCCGCACGCGACGCTGGCTGGCGTGCTGCGTGATGTGGAGGCAGCGGGGCTGGTGGTGGGGGTGCGGTTGCAGCGGCTGCTGGGGGAGCTGCTGAGGCATGCTGTGGCGCGGCCCCAGCACGCATAGCGCTGCCTGGTTGGCTGGCGGTTCACACACGGATGTGTTTGTGCTGTCTGGCCAGTGGTTTTGCTGACTGAAGCGTCTGGAGGCATGCATGCAGTCCGCCATTCCAGAATGGAGGAGGAGCAACTTCGCTGTGTGACTGGGCACAGCTGCATCTCACTGGCAATGAAACCTGCAGCGAGCGCCGCCTGTAAATGTAAATGTACATGTAAATTGAATTACTTGCCATAGCCGATTAGCCCATTGACATCTCCGGCGAACCGGGCCCCAGGAGCCTGTGCAGCCTGGTAGTGGTGCTTCGTCGAGCGGCGGGGGGGACTGCATGTGCGCCAGAGCCGCAGCCCCAGAGGTGTCCTCCACCGGCAAGCGGCAGGCGGCGAGGGGGATTGTGGCACGGCGGAGCCGTAGCAGCGCCGGTGTTCGGGGGGGATTGTGGCACGGCGGAGCCGTAGCAGCGCCGGTGTTAAACCTGACGCGCTTTGTAGCCACGGTAGGGGCGAAGGTGTATGAGTACATAAATGAATAAATCGTATATCATGCCTTAGCAATGCATATGCTGCTGGCTCCCACGGGAGTGGCTGACAGCGGCATCGGCTCAAACAAATCGTCCCAGTAAGTGGGCCGTTCTGTCTTCCACGGGAACTCCCCGGCAGCAGTATCACACTCAGTGTTCTGTCTTCCACGGGAACTCCCCGGCAGCAGTATCACACTCAGTGTCCCGGGTGCTCTTGTTTTTGCAGAGCATCATGCTCTTGCAGGGCATCACGCCCATTTGCGTCCATACTTGTCTGCTGTGATGCCTCTACTGGAACTGATTTGTTCGACAACACACGCCAGCTTGCCAGCTTGCAACACGCCGGCTGAAGGCTGCTGGGGTGTTTCAAACTTGCTGTGCGTTCTGTGGTCCTCGATGCATCGCGATGTACGATCCCTTCACAGAAACAAAAATCCCGTTGAGCCGTGACATGCAGTAGCAGCGGAGCTCTGCAGAAACGTTTGATGTTGCGTAGATTGCTGGCCACTGTCGGGACTGCACCTCCGCAGGACTGAAGACGCTGAACGTCCAGTTCAAAGACGCCACGACCGCCGTTGTCTTCAGACTACTTCCTTCCTGCGCTGCATACTCGTTTCAGGTTTACTAGATCACCCACGGCTCCACCGGCTTTGGCGTGCTTACTGTGCGACCAGGTGTTGGCAATCAGCTCTCGTTCGCGTGATTGCGCCAGCTCGCAACCCAGACACGCCGCTTGAACAAGAAGACACTTGCTTCCCCATCTTCCCCAACGAGCAAGCAGCTTTTGACACAGGTGAGGCGACACGTTCGAATGGCCGTCTGGGAGTCGGTGTGAAGCGTGACCCGACTCGGGCGTCTACAGACTGCGCTCCAGCCGGGTCCAGCACCAACCTAACGGCAGCTACATTCTACGGCCTAGAAATCAAATTCACGGTCTGCTAGTGAGCAAGGCATGCTTGCAACCATCGGTTGCGGAGGTGTGGAGAAGGCGCATGCGCATGCCCGCGCGCGGTGCGCCCGAACCTCCAGATACGCCTGACACGAATATGCAAACGAAGATACCTGGAATACGAAACACGTCTAGAGAAGTTTAGCTATGGGCGATTCGTTATGCATGTTCAGGGCGGTAAGCTGTGACGTGACTTCCGGCATGGCGTGCTGAATCACTGCTGATGCGCTCGCTGCAGCTGAGCAGGTCGAGCAGGTCGCAGCTGCCATAATAAAAAAAATAACCAATATCATAAAATGTACTCGTCTCAAGATGGTTTGAAGCTGACATCTTCGGTCCGCTGACTGCAGGATGCAAGCGCCTGCCCATCGTCGCCAACACTGACACCGCCGGCGCACCTGCGCCACTTCTCGCCATCACAGATCTGTTGGACCACCAGCGCAGAAGCTGACCCACCGCTGCATCCCGTACACAACGTCAGGCTTGCACAGCACATCAAGCAGGTTTGACACCCTTGTCGTGTGCATATGGATGCGGTTCTGAGCAGTGGCTCTTATATATGAGATCTCAGCTGCACTAGTGAACAAGTGCCTCGCGAGACCGCCTACTAGTAGCTGGATTGCATGCATGCTGAAGGCCACCATGGCCGGTGCATGCAACAGCAGCCATGTGGAGCGTGGGCCATGGAGATCGCGCGTGACTGGGGCGGTATGGCCACTGTAGCATCACACCATGGCCGTGGCCACGTCTGTACAAGGGGTTGCTCATCATGATGAGCCCACACTTAAGCGCCAGAATTAAGAGCGCCAAGATTGGCGCTTAAACGGTTAAGAGCGTCTCTAAGAGCGCCGGTGGTCGCGCATAATTTCACAGTGTGCTAACGGCGTGCCTAGCAGCGTCAACCGACGCTGCTAATATCAGGCAGTGCTACCAGCGCCGCTATGAGCGCCGACATGCGCCGTTAATCTCAGATGCGATTAACAGCGGCCTTAAGAGCGGGCCATGACGGCCATTGTTTGCACGTATGTGTGAGCGCACAGCACCGCGCAGTGGTGAAGGACCTGTTTCAGTGCTGCTGGAACTCCGGTCAACCCTCTGGTTAGATACTTTCTACAACTGGAACTGGCATATACGTTGTGGCGCAGTGCGTCCAGCGACCTGTAGCTGCGCGCAGGCGTTGTCGCTAAACAGGTCGCTGCATGTATACTGCCTCGCCTGTCCATCATGGCGACGCAGACGACAACATGTATATACCAGATCATGAACTGCATTTATCCCATGTTTGTGTTCCCACATGCAAAGCGAATGCGTAATGGTCGCGACTGCAACGTCGTACATTCGAAGACCAGCGCGCCTTGCAGTGTACGATAACAAAGCAAGTGCAAGTACAGTCGCAGCGCATCAATCAGATTGGTGTATGAGTGGAGTCAGACCTCCGGAGTGTAAGATTCCGAATCATCAATGGCATTCAACAGCTACAGCCTGTTTGTGCACACGATGAGGCGCTGAACTGTACAGACGGTACACAAACGTGCACAACACAGGACGTGATGCATCAGGTGTAACATATCTTCTGTTGATGCAATAAGGCCTTGATGTCAGCGGTGGACGACGAAACTTGTGCATACGCATGTTCTTGCGGATCCGTGCCAATTCCATGCCTGAAGCACACTCTTTCACTCGACACATTGACACACTGTCACTTGCGCTGATAACATGTAGGCTGCTGTGGTTTTGCATTTGCACCTGGCATGAGCACGATATCTGCGCCAGCAGTGCCGCGCAAACGCGACAGCAATATGGCGTCCTTGGAGCATGCAAACGGCCTTGCGCAAGAACACAACGGCATGCACGGCACTATATGTGCGCACGCTGCAGAGTGAATCAGTGTATCGCAGTTTATATGCCTGGCTGTTGGTAGGCATGCTTATGTTCTGAGTTACTCTCCTGCTTGTTGACCATCGACCAACGCCTCGATGTCGACGTTCGAACGTGTTCACGTTCGAACGTCTTTAGGTGCACTCGTGAATAATTGCTGAACGTCAGAACACGTGGACTTAAATGTTAGCTGCTAGCACGTATCATTGCTTTGACTTTGAGAATGCCTGCTGCTCCCAATGCTTGACAGTACATGGCCATCGACGCGACGACCCCGTGCAGCTGTGCACGTCTTAGCGCAGGGAACATGCCCTCTGGTACGGCCACCACGCCACACTTAAGAACTCAATGTAATGGTTGTATGCTGTTGTCATGTCTGTAACGTACTCTTGTTGCTGCTTGGCTTCCGGCTCAACTCCTCGAGCGTGTGACCAGCTGCAGGAACTTTCGTCGTGCCTAGCCCAAAAACTTTCATGACCAAGACTAAGTGATACTTTGTGAGTGATATTTATCAGTCTCGAGTCGTTCATTGCGGTACTGCTGCGGTCGTGCGCTATCATCTGTTCTGTGAGTCAGACTGTGACGCTGTTCCATCTGTTTGCGCAACCTTGCTCGGCCGTAAACAAGTCCATGCACAGCTTTGCTTACACACGATGTCTAATGTTTTTCGCGTGCAGGTGAGAAGACTCATTTACTCGATGTTTGACCAAGTGACTGCAAGCTGTCGCGCATGCAGCCCTCTTGCGCAAGCTTCACGCAATCACCACTAGCATTACATCAACAGACACCACTACAAATAACCATCACTCACATGCTGACACTCTCCGTGCAAGAGCTGAAGTGAATCGGGGCGACGGCAGCGTTTCGCTGGACCGAGGCTGTACCGGTACAGCCTCGTCCCAGCCATCCTCTGCCTCTGCCCCGATCAGCTTCAGCTCCTGCGCACAACTAAACCAACATTCCAATACATCTAGCAACGAACGACAGTTCATCCATACGTGCACAGCCATCATTCGGCAGCAGCGGTGCACCCACCTGCGCCTTGAGCAGCTGGCCCATAACTGGCCCATAACTATGAGCCAATGGCTCTTATATAGCTCCTAAAGAGCTCTTAAGCCCGCTGTTAATCTCGTGAGATCGCTCCTAATTGGCGCCTACGATCGCGCTTAAAACGCGCCTAAGCGCGCTCATCGGCTAACAGCCGATTGGCGCATACTTATGCCCTAATCCCACACTAGGAGTGTACAGCGCCGTTAGGCGCGCCTTTAAGAGCGTGGCGCTCCTAACTATGAGCCAATTAAGAGCCAACCTTTGTACAGACGCATGCCGGGTGCCGTCGCCACCGTGGCCACCTCCATGCCGACTTCGCGCCGACTCGGCGCCACAATGCCCAGCACCTGGGGCACGCGCGTGAACTCTGCCCTGGGGTGCTGCAGGGCGCCCTGTTGCGCTGAGCCCTGCTGCTGTGTTGTTGCGCTGTCGGTTGTGTTCTCAGCACGAACAATTGTGCAGTCTTTCTGTGAGTGGCATGCGTGTCATGTGAGTGCGTGTCATGCCAACGTGTAGGGCGGCCGTGCTGCCTGTTACCCTAGGATTGTCTGTCTGGGTACCTGCGTCCTTCCCTTGGCGCTGCTGGGGCGTTTATCTGTCACAGTACACGTGTAACACACCAGGCATCCCATACCTCATGATATGGTCCCATACGCCACTGGACGCATCCGATAATCATCCTCATGCATACCGTGTACTTGCACATTCATGGACTGCCTGAATTTAAAATTGCTCTAAAAAATATGTCCATCAAAGCAGCTGTATTTGGGAATACTCAGCCTGAAAATCAGAGATCAGGGATTCAATAATTTGGTGGTCCCAAGTGTGTCAGCGTGAGCGTCCGGCGTCTGGGTGCAGATGGATGTGCTGTCTGTGCTCAACGCCCACCAGGACAGCTGGTACCTCGTGTGGCCCTCATACGCTGGCATCTTCGGCCCGATGGCACTCTACGTCTTCCACGACGTCATCGACGCGCGCTGGCGCCGCCGCCGCGGCCGCGTGCTGTGGTTCTGGGCCTACCTCGCAGCCAACGCCGCCTTCCTCCCGGCCTTCGCCGCCTACTTCGCGGCGCAGGTTGGCGGCCCCAGCCGCGACCACAAGGAGGCCGCCGCGACCCTCGTCGCGTTCACCGTGAACCTCGTGACCCTCCGCAAGATCGTGCGCGGCTTCTTGGCGTTTGAGATGACCGCCGTCCTCGCGCAGCGCTTCGGGCTCGCGCGGGCTCCCCAGCCGCAGCACGACCCGCACAGCACACCACAGCGCGCTGTGTGCTTCTCGGCTGCTGTGACCGGCGTGGTGCTGGTGCCGCTGCGGGCCGCAGCGCGGCTGGCGCGTCGGCTGCGGGCAGCTGCGGTGGGGGGCCCGGATGCCAACCCGCCGCCACGGCTGCAGCCGTATCATGAGTACGTCGGGGATTTGGTCAACATGAATGCATCGTGTCTGCTGGATGATGACGTGCCGGGTGACGGAGCACGCATAGCATGGCTGGGGCTGGTCTGGGTCATGTTCTGGCGGTGGCTGTGGCACAAGTGCGGCTTGCATCGGCTGCTGGGTACCGGCAGAAGCTTCCAGAAGGTCACGGTGCTGCAGGACGCGAACGACCTGATCATCATGGCGGTGGTGTGGCTGTGGGGGAGTCTGTCGCAGGTGCGAACGCTGAAGCCCAACGCATGCCGCGTGCATATGGTGCAGCAACTGCCTCCCCCCCTCGCAGATGACCAGAGAGAGAGAGAGAACAGGTCAGAACAGAAAACAGCACTGTTTTGTTTCCCCTTCAGTTGTGTTTACGGGCCCAATATGCCCCGGCAAATGCATGCTGGCTGGGTAACGGCACACCTGCCTGCTGCTGCTTCCGCCGAGTCGTTTGCACTAAACATGCTGCGTGCTGTGGCTGTCAGGTGCATGCATATGGTATGGGCAGACTGTGCCACACCGTGGCCATATGGCCATACGCAACGGCACATGCTGACGCCCTGGATTGCCACGCGTGCAGGTTCCAAGCCCAGCACAGCACAACTGCGGAGCCCAGCGCCATCTGCCCGCACCCGACGTGCTGCGCATGCTGGCGCACGTACTGGACCGTTCCGTCGTGCTGGGCTACCTGTTCTCCCACAGCACGCAGCTCGCACATGTCGAGTTGGAGTACGGCCGGGACACCACCGGC
The DNA here is from genome assembly GCA_024500015.1 of Ulva compressa. NCBI lineage: Eukaryota > Viridiplantae > Chlorophyta > Ulvophyceae > Ulvales > Ulvaceae > Ulva > Ulva compressa. The sequence goes on along the minus strand of JALKAD010000222.1, from coordinate 32,387 downwards.
GCAACCGTGCTGAGCGTGCTGCGGGCTGGGGTGCCGTCAGCGGATGCCCATGCCGGCGAGTACAACCCGGCAGAAGGGGCGTGCCGTGACTGTGGCGGCGGTGCAGATGCTGTGCGGGGCGGCGGTGGGTTGCTCGGGCTGAGTGGCGCGTTTCCGGGCGCCACGGCGGTGCTGGGCATCGCGGCATGGCTGCATCGAGAGGTGCGGCCCCACCGCTATGCATGTGAGTGCTCTTCCTGAGGGCAGTGGAAGGACGGGGTCAGTGGAGGGATGGGGGCAGTGGAACATCGAATTGAATGATGTGGGCAGTGGAATGATGGGGGCAGTGTGATGATGGGGGCAGCCGGAGTGGGATGACGGGGCCAGTTGGGCTTTGCGGTCGCCTTTTGTGTCTTCCTCTTCAAAGACGACATGTCCTCGGTGGTAGCAGGTTCCACTGGAGGCATTGTACGTGTGACACTGAGGCAGATCAGCGCCTCGGCTTTATACGGCAGGCTCCACTGCCGTCCGTGCGTGAGGCAGTGGCGTCGGCATGTGGTGGGGTTACAGGCGATTTGTGTTACGCGCGTATCTGCGCACCCTGCGGTTACGCCTCTGCCGTGTGTGCATATCTGCCACCGCGCATGCATTCCGTCGCGTGTTAATTTCCGCCGCGCGCACTCGTCTGTACCGCCGCAGCTCCACTGCCGCTCGTGCTCTGCGGTACGGCAATGCCCGGCACCGCCATGCATGCACCTGGCCTTGCCTGATGCAGCTGTTGGGCATGCAGTCACCGCACCGCGCAATGCAGGGCAGGCCGCACGCTGCGTGCTGCGCGCCCGAGCAGCTCTGGGAGTCGCAGCTGTCCGACAGCACGCGCAGCACCGCGTTCCAGCAAGCGGCTGCGGTACACTTCACCGTGCGCATGATCTGCGCTGCGGTCCGCAGCTTCTTCAGTTTTGGCCGCGTCTTCGGCCTGCAAGTGGGCTCCCAGCCGACGCCCGACGAGCTGACGCGTGCTGTGCTGCACGCCACACAGGATGCGGAGCACCGCTCGTTGCCACATTGCCCCAGTGGCAGGCGTTCAAGCAGGCGCCGGCCGAACAGCTTGAAGTCCCAGCCGCAACTCAAATCGAGACTCAACGCGCATGGCCATGGCCACCTCTCGGACTGGCAGGTGCGGACCGACCGCCGTGCCTGTGCTGTTCACACGTTAATTATGTTCTTGCGCCGCAGCCCGGGTCTGTGCTGTGCACGGTCTGACTGGCAGGTGTGGAACGCCGGGCCTGTGTTGCACGGACATCAACGCAAGAGCGCATCGTGCCTGTGCTGTTCACATAGTAATTATGTTATTGCGCCGCAGCCCGGGTCTGTGCTGTGCACGGTCTGACCGGCCACACAGGTTTCTATAGCTAGACGTTCGGGCGTCCGCGCCGCAGACGCCAGGTCCACAGGCGGCCCGAGGTCGCGCTTTCAACTCACTTGAACTGCTGTCACAGCATGAAACGGGATGATTGCAGCGTCCGTCATCACACCAGCAATCGCTGGGCAGCATGCAGACCGCGTCCATGCATGTGCGGTGTGTCCAGCAGTGCCGCCAGCAGCATGAACGCAGCATGATCCTTTCAGCAGCTACTACTAGTAGTTGTGAATCGACTGGTGTCACCAGTCTGGTGATGGCAGCGCATGGCCTTGATACCAAACGCCCCTCCGTCACAGACCCGGCGTGCCTGCTGTGCAGTTGTGGCATGTGCTACACCATGCACAGCACGCCAACAACCCCACCCAGAAGCTCGCCTTTGATCGGATGCTCACCGACGCCGCGGCTGCCGACGATCACTTCCGGAGCCTCGCGCAGCAGCAACAAAGCATCACAGCAGGCAGCATGCCTGCAGGCCCTGAGCCGCTGAGCCTCCTTCAAGCACCTGATCCCTCAGAGCAAGCTTTCTTCTCCACCGGCACTTCAGCAACCCGCCAACCGAAGCCAACACACAGGCCCCCCCCGCTGCTCGTGGCGTACTGCTGCAGCGTGCTCAGCATGATCGTCGCAGCGTGCACAGCGCTGCCGGCGGAAGTCACCGAGAAGGTGGCCAAGCTGCCTGCTTTGCAGCTGCACGAGCGCGTCGGCACAGCACGGCTCGCGCTCATCGGCATTGCGGACCTGCACCGGCAGTTGTCCCGGCTCGGCGGCTGCCAAGACTCGGAAGCGCGACCCTCTGCATGCACACGTTCTCAACCGCATCTGGGTCCCACTGCGCCGCCTGATACAGCGCAACAGAGCGCACAACGCAACGCGGAGGACCGCCCACGTGGGCGACGGAGACGGTGTGCTGTGCGCGCTGGGGCCGACGTCACGATGTCCACCCCTGCTGACCGCGGCATCGAAGATGCGTATGCAGCGCCTGCAGCGATGGCGACTGTGCAGCTTGCGGGGCATGCTGACGAGCAGCGGCAAAGGCCAATAGAGAGCGGATCTGGGCAGGCCAGTCAACGTCGAGACGGCATACTGCGGAAGTATGGTGTGCATCCGGGCGAAAACAACGCATACGCGCCGGGCCGCGGCGGCGCGAGCAGCCACAACGCGGCCGGACGGCAGCACGGCGCAGCGCGCAGCACACTGGACGAGGCATGCTGCGCGCTGGTGGCTGTGGCGGACCGGGTCGCGCTGCACGCTCAGTACATGCATGGGGTCAGCTTGTTTGTGCATCGGCGGTCGGTCGCGGCGGCGGTGCAGCCGCAGGGGCCGTTGACGGAAGCGCAGGGGGCGGCACTGGAGGAGTTGCTGCGGTTTTTCGAGGGCGTGCCGCTGCAGCTGCGGCGGGCGGGGCAGGCCACGGCAGGCCGCTCTGAGGAGGTGCGATGGTCACCGCGATTCTTTATTCTGCACGCGATTTGGCACAAGATTCTGTATTAGGCACACTATATATCTGGCATGCGGTTCTGGCATTAAATATGCCACTGTATGTACTCGTACAGGCAATATATGTCTGTCACTACATATTTGGCACGCGATTCTTCAGTTGGCACTGCGGGTTATTACTAGGTTTGCAGAGCGTGCTCATGCACGCGGCGTCAGAGTGAGGACGGCGGTGGTACAAGGCGCTGGATAGATAGACAGCCTCAGGCACGGGCAAGCGGCCGAGCCAGTGCTGAGTCCCGCATGCCCGTCATATCAATGCATGCAGTGTGAACACTCGACCCAGCATGCAGTTTGAATCAATTGAATGAGCCACCTTGTTAAGAAAGCACCGCGACCGCCATCAGACACTCGCATTGGTTCATGCACAAGAAACTGGCCTGCTGCCTTGACCTACTGCCACGCTGCAGGTGGGATGGCAGCTGTCTGACTTTGACGCAGCAAACATCAGCCTCGCGATGGCCGCCGCGTTTGCGTCTGTTATGACAGCCAGCGCCGCCCTCGGCAGCTCAGCCACCTTCCCGCCACCTTTCCCGCACCCAGACCCCATCCCAGCACCTGACTTTGCGACTGCCACTCGCCACCGCCGCATGCTCGCCGCGCTGTACCACGCTGTGTGCACCGCCTGGGAGTGCCTGTCGTGGCACGAAGCACGCGTGGCCACAGGTGGTCACATGCATGCGCCCGCCGAGGACCGTGGTAGCGCCGCTCCACCTGCCGCAGCGGGGAATCCGAAAGCGTGGGGGATCTCCCGGCCGGCCGCGATGCACGCTGCGCTGTCCGCAGCACGGGCATGCAACGCAGCCCTGGCCAGCGCGCTGCGCGACCGCGACGCGTCAGAGGACAGCGACCGGGACTCAACTGAGTCGCGCGGGTTTGGCACTTGCGAGTCGTACTATTCCGATATCGACGACGACGACGACGACGTCGACACGCTCACCGGCACTCTGACACCGCAGGGTATACATACCAATGCAGCAGGGTCGGACGTGAGCTTGCATGCGGCTACCAGCAGCACCGACACGACACCGCCGATTCATCGCGATGACTCGTGTGCGAGCAGCCGCAGCACAGCACAGAGCATGCATGTGGGCAGTGCTGTCGGCGCCACGCGGACAAGCGAGATCTCTGTTTTGGCACACTCGAGCGCTAGCCGTGTCACAGCAAGGCTTGGCCGTGGGTCAGAGGTTGGGTCTGATGGGTTCACAGGACCGAGTATAGGGCATGCACACTCTTTGTACGGGCGGGGAGAGAGCAAGGGCGTCTCCGAGACCCTTCAGGGTACACCCTACAGGGTATTGCCGGGGCCGCGGCATTCCGGTCCAAATCATGCAACGATCGTTGGCCACTCAATGGCAAACGCTGCGGAAACACACGTACACAGGGCACACAGCGCGCTGCGTGCTGCGGCCGCTGCCGCGTTCACAGCGCAGGCCGCGACGGCGGCCGCCGCCGCCGCAGCGGCGGCCGCAACTGTTGTCGACGCAAAGTCGGGTGCGCTGCCGGGCGTAGCCGCGGCACAGCACACAGCGTCGGACGCAGCGCGCGCGGGTGTTCCGGAGTACTGGCAGCACGCGCCGAAACTGGAGCACCTGGTGCGGGCGGCAGAGGCCGCAACGCTGCTTGCGCTTGTGATGGCTGCGGTGGCGGTGCACGCGGGCGAGGGACGGGGCGGCACGGCCTCGCATGTCCTGAGGTTTGTGCGGGGCCCGGCGGAGCAGGGGCTCAAGGCGCTCGCGGACTGCGCGGGGTGGCACGAAGTCAACGGGCTGAGTGCAAGCCTGGTGTGGGAGGGCGGCGAGGCGCTCGCGGCGCCCGAGGCGATGCTGGGTCTCGCCGATGCCGGCACTGTGGACGTGGCGGTTCACTTGTGGACACTTCCACAGGCGAAGCTGCAGCAGGCGCTCCGCAGCACGCAGCGCGTGTCCAACGCACTGCTCGGGTCTCGGGCCTTGCAGGTGCGGGTCTAGTCTATCAAATGGTAGAACGTTGCGTATGCGCTTGCGGGTGTCTGCCATCATTCTCTAACTTTCGCAAATATGTATAATGGTCGGTGCACCACATATGCAGACATGCATGTACAGCATCGTGCCTGATCCTCCCTGCTTCGGTGTGTGAGTGATATGTTGCGAGGGCAGCCATCACTCGTGCAGGCCTAGGTGTGCGCTCCATCAGATGACTTTTACTAACTAGTACACCGTACTGGAAAGTAGCGTCTGTCACCATGCATGTGCCCGCACGTGCCCCAGCATCTTGCATGCCACAACCATCTCAGCTGATGCATGCATGCTTTGGTTGGTTTTTGCTTGCCGCTGGAGTTCACTGTGGCACAGTTGCACCGGCTGCTCTCCCGCAGCCAGAGCCCATCCGCGGACGGCCCCGTGCTGCAGTCAGCCGTGTGCTGCGGTCAGCCGTGTGCTGCGGTCAGCCGTGTGCTGCGGTCAGCCGTGTGCTGCGGTCAGCCGTGTGCTGAGTCCTGCAGCTGACCACGTCGACATCAATCGGCTCATGGTTCTTATACCTGTCATGGCAGTGGGATCAAGAGAAGTCATGCCATGCATTCTCACGCGAGCGGTGTGATGTTTCACATTGACCACATGCAGCTTTTTATGACTCACCGAACTACTAACAGTGCGGTAAAACTGCATCCTGCATGCACTCGAGAGCATAGCCATTGCCACCTACAGACTGGTTCTCACCTACAAATCAGTCTGCCATAAGTTGACAGGTGGTGCTGGTGCAGAAGTCCCGGCTCCATCAGAAAGGCTCGAGCGCATTCCTCGCAGCCTGTCTGCTTGCTCGCCTGTCCGGTTCTCTGCCCTCTGCCTCCCCCACCAGCGACCCCGCCTGCAACGGGGGCCTGCAGGCCCCCCGCTGCGTCTCCATCGATGACATGGGCCTCCACGACCTTGTGCGCACAACCCAGAACGCAGCTGAATGGGCCGAGGCGTGCCACGGCGCGTTGTTCTCCAGCGCTGCACCCAAACCGTTTGCGTATCAGTGCCACGAGCGCGACAACGCCGCGTTTGCCAGCTTCTGGGCGAGCTCTCTGCATGCATTAGCGGCCCGGAAGGCATTCGATGACGCAAAGCGCGCAGCACGCGTTGATTTTCTGAGGCCCGATGTGGACGTCGTGCTTCCGAGGCAGCTCGAGGCGAGGCAGGCGTGGACGGAGTGCCGCGCGAGCCTGAATCAGGCACAGCCGACGCGGCCGTGGCTGACGCAGTTTGCGCGGCAGAGCGCGGCAGCTGCTGCGTGCTGCGCTGCGGCCACGCGGGAGGTTCTGGAGCGCGTTCAGTCTGCGGGGCCTGGCCCGGAGTGCATGGTGCGCAGCACGTACTGCCGTAGTACTGCCACTTGCAGTGCGCAAGGTTGTGATGATTTTATTGTTTTCTGGTAGATAGCCGCTTTACCACGACTCCCATGTACATCGCGATGTACATGGCGATCTACCAGAATCATCACAAAGATGCCTGAATGTATCCAACTCACATGCAAGGATTCTGATATGGTCCTGATGACAATAAACTGCGCACAGTTGTGGCAGCATGTCTGCAGGGTATCGCTTGCAAGGTGCTTGTGGCACTGCAGGCATCGCGGTGGTGTCTCATCATGGCACACGGTGGGAATGCTGCAGGACATTTGATACGCACCTGAAACACGCACGCGGGAACTCATGACTGAGCGAGCGCACATGCGGATGGGCTTGTACTATGCTGTTGTCCTAGCCATGAGACTGACGTCTCGAGCGCCTTCAGCCATGAAAGCATGCCCTCATGAACAAATCATTGCCATGCCGCAACTCATGGCCAAAGCATCTGTTTGTGCGTCGGTGTGGATTGGCTTCTGCTGTTCCGGCACTCAGGCGATGAAGTTTCAATGCACATGCATGTACGGTATGCATTTGTGCAGGATCGGGCGAGTGTGTCGATGGCCGACGCCATGCATCACAGCCTTAACGCGAGCGACGTCGCGAGCGGCCTCGCGGAGGCCGCGCTGCGCCACAGCACGCCAGCCCAGCACGCCATCTCGTCGCAGCATACCCCCCCGGAGGGCCACATCACGCAGCAGCTGTCGCCCACCGCTGCCGCGAAAGCCATCGGGGCCGCGAGCCATGCGGCGGGGGTCGACAGTGGCGCTGTGGGGAGCGTGGGTGGGGCGCCTGCGGGCTCGGGGGAGTCCACGGTGGCTGCGGACATGGCGCGGCTGATGCAGGACATGCATGGGGAGGGACTGGTGGTGGGGATTAAGCTCTGGCAGCTGCTGAGGCGGCTGCTGCAGGACGAGACGCTGATGGGGGAGGTGGCGTACTAGATAGTAGTACTAGATATTACTAGATAGTACTAGATAGTATCCATTGTGCTGTGCCAGGGTGTAGCGCTGGTGTCAACACGGCAGCATGTCTGACGTGTATATATTCACTGGTGTAGAAATGATTTATATTTATGTATGACTGAAGCTGCCGGAGAGCGTGTCTGATGCAGTGGTAAGATGTGTCTGACGGACGCCAGTGGCCTAACGAGTAGGAACGTGCGCCAAGCGATTTTTATTTTTAGGAAAGTGCGCCAAGCGATTGTCACCTCGTGGAGGTTTTTGCAGTCGGACAGATCAGGCGGAAGGTAAATTTATTCGGCGAGAACGGGACGGACGGAGGAATGACAGAGTAGGATGTTGCAACACTGTGCTGAGTATATACTGCCACGGCACACTGCGGTATCGCGTCGCTACTTATAATTAGAGCTGCATGGCTGACACACCAATGCATGGAATCCTAATCACATTTTATGCAGTGCCATCCATGTGCTGTTCTGTTGCCTGCATGTAACTGTCACGTCTGGACTGGCGGAAATTCGGTGTTGGCTCTGGCTGGCCGCTCGCGTGTCTTCCATGCAATTCAAGTTGAGCCATGTAAGACGTGTTGAATCGATCATTACATGTGAAGTGGATGGCGTTGTAGTGTCAAGCCCTGCAGTGTGGCAGTCTGGCAGAGCAAAAGGTAGACACCTGTTGATATGCACAGGCGTGAACCCGTGGCGCAAGCCCATACTATGCATGGATGGCAAGTCAATTGTCTTGATGGATTAATGGATCACATGTGATGACATGGAACTGTCACAACACCATCATTTCATCATATCTTAGTAAGAGTAATAGCGCGCGTGTATGTATGTATCTATCTATCTGTCGCATATCCTCTCGAACCTTCGAGAACAGTGCATTCTGTTCCGAGTCCTTCTTGACGTTTTTCTCCGTGTGTGCGTGTGTTTTCCTTTTCGGTGCTACGGCATGCTACCGTCTCATCTGCGCGCTTGCAGAGAGACGTCCGACACGGGAGTGCTGTAAGTTTGGAATTTAGTAGTCTCTTCCGACACGGAACGTACTTCTCAGTTAATTAGTTTTATACAATCACCTCCACCATCTACAGCGCATATTGTCTCTTCCGACACGGAGCGCACGCGCGTTCTAGATCTCAGTTATTCCTACCCAATTAACACCAGCTTCCACAGCACACATCGATGCCGTGCACGTGATATACTGTTGCGAGGGCTACAGTCGAGATCTGTGCGCTTCAAATACTGCGCATAATTCGTTATGTAATCCGTGCTTCTGTTTGTTGATCACTACGAGATATTGACGCGTCACAGCGAGGATACGAACGTGAGCACGCATACACGCATACGCATGCATGAGCGTACAATGCAATTCCATCCTCCCTTGATTCCATTGACGAATAGTTACGTATATCTATGTACGTACACGTGTTTTGTACGCGTACGGGTGCTTACACCCGCATTGATCAGAGATACATTGTGCAGACATGAGTTCACAAGGCAATCACGAGCAAGATCGTGCTGACGAGTCTCCACGAAAGCGCATCGCAGATCGGGAACGTCTGCGCGTCAAGCGCCATCGTGATGAGTACCGTGAAGCCGAAAATACTAGAGACCGTCTTAAAAAGGGTGATCAGAGAGCTGCCGGCGCGCCACAGGCCGAGCGCCACCGCGAGATAGATCGCACACGCCGGGCCGAGCTCCGGCGCGCCGACGCGCCACAGGCCGAGCGCCACCGCGAGATGAATCGCACGCGCCAGGCCGAGCTCCGGCGCGCCGACGCGCCACAGGCCGACGCGCCACCGCGGATGAATCGCACGCGCCAGGCCGAGCTCCGCGCGCCGACGCGCCACAGGCCGACACCGCGAGATGAAACACGCGCCAGGCCGATGCGCGCCGGCGCGACAGGCCGAGCGCCACCACGAGATGAATCGTACATACCAAGCACCACTCGGGAGCTCAATACATGGACTGCACCGGACAGTATTCTGTTCCACTGGCACCTCCATGTGAATTCTGCGGCGCATCTCTGTTCGTGCAAGAACGAGTTTCAAGCAGCGGTCACAGACTTCACACTCCTTGCTGCAACGACGGTGAGGTGTGCATCTAATTTACTATCTAGAGAAATATTGCAATGCTTACTTGGGTCATGCTAGAAGCACGCTTCATACATGATCCCCCTCCCCCTCCCCCTTCCCACGTGGCACGTGTACACTACGCTCTATCGATATGCACAGGTACAAGTTCAATTGCCAACTGTACCAGAAGAACTGAAAAAGCTCCAACGTCATCGTTTATGGTCAAGTTGCGCTCGTAAACTCAACCATGCATGCAATTGGGTTACAACCTTGGTTTTACCACGAGATGGCCTTGGTTTCCATGACCCTCAACCTCAACCATGTCTGTTGAATCTACATGGTCGAGTCATGCATTGGATGCGGCCAATGTCAACAACAGATGTAAATAATCAGACCGAACAGTTTTACATTGTTGACAACGAAGAGGATGAATCTCTCGGATCTGTCGTCATTGACAGCACAATGTCGAGCGATACTTCAGAAGTTGCCATCCTCTTGCAGCTGTTCTACGGCGTGCTGCTGATCTCCAAACGCAGCACCCAACTCGGCCAGTCATTTTACGATATACTTACGAGGACACAGGACCTGAACTATCTGCTGTATACCACACAGCGGATTGCGACAGGTTGCCACCGCGTACTCAGCTGATGGTGTGGCCACTCACACGGCAACGCCCGTCAGCTGAGCCAATACGCGATGGACTGCAAGATGCAGCCGCGTTCCCGCTTCTATTTGGGGGTGCCCAAGACGGTTACAATCCAAACACTGAAACAAGAAGCCATCACAAGTTAACACAAGCGATGTACGCGCGACAAGTGATGTACCAGCAACTTGATCAATTTATCCACAGTGGACGGCTTGCGCACGAGTGGTACCTACATGTATGGTCTGCTGTGGAAAACTTCAGGCTACAATACTACTATAGCAGCGCAAGTCCTACAACCAATTTCCATGTTGTCAATCATGAACAAGCAGCACAAGGTGATTCAGGCGAACGTGCTTCTTTCATCCCGGCAAACTTCACTGGAGGTACGATTCTGCTACACGCTCCTCACACAAAATGGCTGTTTTGCCCGTTCTTGGGAGCAAGTGCGGACTGTGGACGCAAAAACACACGATACATTCGCTGACGCTGCAAGGGCCGCGGGACTGTTGGCCCTTCATCTGCATCTTGGTTGCAAGAATCAATCGAGACTCAACTCTCTACTCCTTACCAAGCTCGCAGTCTGTTTACAATGGTACGCACAGACACGTACATCGCTTGTGTTAACTTGTGATGGCTTCTTGTTTCAGTGTTTGGATTGTAACCGCCTTGGGCATTGCCAAATAGAAGTGGGTACGCGGCTGCATCTTGCAGTCCATCGCGTATTGGTTCAGATGACGGGCGTTGCCGTGCGAGTGGCCACACCATCAGCTGAGTACGCGGTGGCAACCTGTCGCAATCCGCTGTGTGGAATACATCAGATAGTTCAGGTCACATGTCCTCGTAAGTGTATCGTAAAGCGACTGGCCGAGTTGGGTGCTGCGTTTGGAGATCAGCAGCACGCCGTAGAACAGCTGAAAGAGGATGGCACTTCTGAAGAATCGCTCGACATTGTGCTGTCAACGACGACAGATCCAGAGATTCATCCTCTTCGTTGTCAACAATGTAGTACTGTTCGGTTTGGTTATTTACATCTGTTGTTGACATTGGCCGCATCCAATGCATGACTCGACCATGTAGATTCAACAGACATGGTTGAGGTTGAGGGTCATGGCAACCAAGGCCATCTCGTGGTAAAGCCAAGGTTGTAACTAAGTTGCATGCATGGTTGAGTTTTCAAGCGCACCTTGACCTTAAACGATGACGCTGGAGCTTTTCAAGTTGTTCTGGTACAGTTTGTAATTGCACGTGTATATCGATGGAGCGTAGTGTACATGTGCCACGTGGGAAGGGGGAGGGGGAGGGGGAGGAAGATTATGTATGAGTCGCATTTCTAGCATTACTCCAAGCATTGTAATAGTGAAGCAGATGCACACCTCACCGTCGTTGAAGCAAGGAGTGCGAAGTCTGCGACCGCTGCTCGAAACTCTTTCTCGCACGAACAAAGATGCACCGCAGAACTCACATGGAGGTGCCATTGGGACAGAATACTGTCCGTTGCAGTCCATGTATTGAGCCCCCCGAGCACGCGCTTGGTATGTGCGATTCAACGTGCGGTGGCGGTCGGCTTGAGGCGCGTCGGCGCGCCGGAGCCCGGCCTGGCGCGTGCGATTCATCTCGC
>JALKAD010000222.1:0-12210 GCA_024500015.1 Ulva compressa | reverse complement strand
TCACAGGGACGCCCGGAGTATATGCCTGCGTGAGTATGGCAGTGCCCCAGAGGTCATCACCTTTGGCTCTTCAGCCCTCCGCTTCCCCTACATCCCAGCGCATCTGCACCACATGCTCTTCGAGCTCACGAAGAACAGCTTGAGGGCGGTCGCTGACCGGTTTGAAGACAGCCCGGAGGAGGAGCCCCCGATCCGAGTCGTCATCTCCCAAGGTGATGAAGACATCACCATCAAGGTGCCCCGACCCTCCCTCCTGCCCCTCTCTGCACGCCCTCACTCCTGCCCCTCTCGCTGGCATGTTTGCATGCACGAGCATGTGTGACTCTGCGGCCTCGAGGCGCCTCCAGCGGCCTGCGGTGGTCCTCTTACTGCACGCAGTCGCTAACATGTGCACAGCTAACATGTGCACAGCTGACATGGCACAGGGGTCTCGCAGCTGTATCCGTGCGGCTGTGTCCGTGTCAAGATTCTGGTAGTAAGACACTCCACCACGAATCTCATGTACATCGCGATGTGTACACATCGCGATGTACATGAGATTCGTGGCACAGAGTGTTTAAGTACCAGAATCTTCACAGCCCGCCACGCGTGTCTCTAGCCACAGCGCCTACCTTACCTCTAGTCCCGGCCAAGATCCCGGCCCAATTGTACCTTTGCTGAGGCGAGGACGGGGCTCGCATTGTGCATCCACTGACCTCGTCAGACCACACCAGCTTTCCACCCGCCAACACTGGCACGCTACAACCGTGGCACCACACAACACTGGCACTCCGCAACACTGGCTCTGCTGAGTACCAGCAGTGGCACCCGCACACGCTGCACCAGCGGCTCTGATCACCCGGCTGCGTCAATCTGGGGCCCAACAGCGGGATCTCCTGCCTACCTGGCTGGCTTGCATCACCTCCGGCATGTTTTCCGAGACCGCCCCTCACAGCAGCCCCCATAGACCCACACAGACGGCAACCAGGCCGTTCCTCCACGGCAAGAGAGCCTAAAACCTGCATCTGTCCGCCAGGCACCGCAGCCGTCAGCCACAAACTACGCGCAGCTGCGGCAGGCCGTCAGAGGCACCGTGCGACCGTGTGTGTCGGGTGCAGGTGTCGGACGAGGGCGGGGGCATCCCGCGGTCGGGCGTGGCGCGCATCTGGACGTACATGTACAGCACAGCGCGCGTACCGCTGCCGGACATGGAGGAGGTCGCGCACAGCCAGCCCACCGTGCTAGCCGGCTACGGCTACGGCCTGCCCCTCTCCCGCCTCTACGCCCGCTACTTCGGAGGAGACCTGCAGGTCATCTCCATGGAGGGCTACGGCACCGACGCCTACGTCCACCTCAACCGCCTCGGCGACTCCCACGAGCCCCTGCCGTAGCACACAGCACGCACAGCACGCGGAGCTGCCGCGATTTCACCCGCGCGGAGCTGGCGGCGGCCTGCGGGAGTGGCTGCTGTGCCCGGCCGCACAGCACGGGGGTGCGCTGGGATGGCTGGGGGGCCAGCATGGTGGGGCAGCGGCACAGCATGGCGCCAGAGGCGTTGTTGTGGGACGTGCTGTGTCGGTGAAGCCCCCGGCCGCCCCCCCACCTTGGCCATGTGGTGGCACAGGTGTGCCGTCGGTGGAGGGGCGTGGGGAACGCCACTTTCGCGGTTGGGAGGCAGCGTCGGCTGGCGGTCCACCCCCCGGGCTGCGTCTGACCACCGTCAAGGCTGAGTCTGCACTGGTCACGGCCGTCAGGCAGGCGTGCTGCGGCGGTCAGGTGTCAGTCATGCATGGGCTCTGCGCGAGGTGCAGGGTGCAGTGGATGACAGCGCGCTGAGAGGGCGGACGAGGTGCCTGTGGTGCGGCGTGATCAGAGTTGCGTTTAGCGGCCAGGCGTATTGTTGGGTGGGAATTCTACGCCCCCCTTGCACTGCAGGCGGCCCTGAATTGCCGCTATAGTATGGCATCCTGTCGTGCAGGCACGTCTCTACCGTGGTCTGCGGATTGTGCATTTTGTGTGCTGCTACGAACCTCCTTCAGAAGCATGCTATGTTGCTTAATGGCGCCCCGGCAGTGCTGGGAAGCGGCCCTGCACTACCTCGCGCCACATGGACGGTTGGAGTGAGGCTGCAGACGTGCTGATGTCCCCAAGAGCTATGCAGGTGGTCGGCACGGTGCTGGTGGTGGACCAGAGTCCATGGCCGGGGTGCTCCAGCTGTCCGGGTGGGACTGGCCGGCTTGCCCTGTAGCTAGCTAGCCCTTTATCTAGCTAGCCCTTTATCTGGCTTGCCCTTTATCCGGCTTGCCCTTTGTCTGGCAGGTCTGGAGCACAGAGGCCGGTCAATGTGTGCGGGCCGTGTGGGACACGGACTTGTGCACAGTGAGCATGGGCTGCGTGATTGCCCTAGATCAACATGAACGGGCCAGTGTTGGTGTGTGCTTCCAAGACTGGCTGCCTTGCACGGCAGTTCCATCTACTGGGTGTTTGCGAATTGACAGTCGTCGATACAGTCGGCTGCGTTACGGCCTGGGCTGCGTTACGGCCCGACGACTGAACGGGGAGGGGTTAAGCTGTGTATGGCAACGGATCGTGAGCTGTGTATGGCAACGGCTGTGTATGGCAACGGATCATGGTGTTTGATGTTGACGGGAGCGCCGGCCTCGTGGGAAGAGTCGTGGGAAGAGGGTGGACGCCTGCCTTGTGGCGGGCGGTAGTTTTACCATTGCCCTGGCTCATGGGGTGTGTGCCTACAGGTGTAGCATGAGATTGAATTGAACAAACAGCATTTGTGTGCTGTGTGCTGTGTGCTGTCACGACCGTGCAAGCACAATGCAGGGCACCGCAGGCATGCCGCTGATTCGTCGTGCATGCCAGCAGCGCGGACGATGTCTCTTTCTCTGCAAACGCGGTTGCGGCCTGAGATGGTGGCGCCTTCTGATGGCGTCTCAATGGTGTCGTCCATCTTGAACAGTGGCCCACAACAGTGCATGATCCTGCTGTAGCAGTGAGGCTTGGCTGGCCTCAGGCAGGCAACCCTGGCCAAGCAACACCGGTCACATGTCCTACTCACAACATCCTAAACAGGAGCTCGTGACCTCTCCTTGGAATGTGGCTGTTGAATGGACACAACAATGCCATTCTGCTCTCCTGAGTGATGGACATAGAATAATACTCCCGTTAAATACGGGAATTGTGATAGGTCGAACACGATGTTCTGTGCGACATCATGCAGTACAAATTTATGGACTCATTGGGTCAACACGATGTGTGAGAAGGGGGTCTACGGACTCCATGAGGACTACGTGAGCCCTCATTCAGCGAGGCGGACAACATACTCGCATGTTGGCTTCGCACAGGAACATACGTAAGAAGACGTACGAAAAAGCCTGTGTACACTTGTGACAAAGCAACTCATTCAGATCAAAGGAAAGCGGTGGCGCCACTCCATGCGCATCCACCACATGCATTTAACCCCCTGACGTGCGGCGCAAGCATGTGGCTGCGGCGTCAACATTGGCCACTTGTGTGGGGGCAGCTGCACTGGCAGCACCTCATCAACATCAAGCCAAGCTGGCCATGCCCCGCCCACGGCACATGGAACTTTTGTGGTGTCCATTTGCGAATGCCATGTCCAACAGGCAGCCACAGCACGCAGCATGCTATATCCACAGCACGCAGCACCATCCAAGAGCAATCGCCACAGCTGCAGCGCCAAGCTGCTTGCCATGAAACATCTGCAGCGGCGTAAGGGATACGCACAACCGCCGTCTCATCTGTACCATCAACCACAGCACGCAGCACGCTGTGCCAGCAAACTGACTCGATCCGACTTTATCGCAACAGAGACGCCTCCTCCTTCCGGAAGCATCATTGGAAATGCATCCCATCCGCAGTACACTGCTACGCAGGGCCAGCAGCCGTCGTGGCCCTGCCGCAACCGTCTGCGCCTCCGGCGCCGCCGCCACAAGCAACCCTTCGTGTGTGTCACGGCGCCGCAGCGTGGCCAGCATGCCCAGCAGCGCTGGGCCCAGCAGCCTCTGCTGCCGGTGCGGCTGCGCCGACGGCACCTTCGGCGGGGCCGCGACGGGCAGACGGCGCGGCTGTGCTGGAGATTCGCGCAGCGCGTGCTGCGGCGCCGGTGCGGCAGAGGTCGAGGAAGTCCGGGAGGCCCTGGGCGTCGTCCGAGATATTGAGGAACTGCGCCCGCGAGGTCGTCTTCTCCTTCTTGCGCGCGTGCTACATGCTTGCGCAGCGTCAGATTCAGCGCGGTGTGGTGGCCCGCCGTGTTGTCAGGCATTTGGCACCACGCAGAGCTGTTTGCTGATGTGGGTGAACTGTAGCCCGCTGGCTGGAGGACAATCATTTCCATTGGGTTTTTGGCCAAGTATCAAGGTGCGGTTGTGGTCGGAACTGCCTTGGTGCGAGGTTCACAGCAGCGTGCACTCGTGTGGCCATGGTGCCGTCCCGCCTCAGACGGCATGCGTGCTGACCAAACAAGTGAAGCTCGACCGCGCGGGGTGCGCACGGCGCAGCGATGCATTGGGTGCACATGCATGGCGCACCATGACGGGCGTGTCCTCAGGGTACGCCTCGAAGAAGATGCCGTGGGCGCGCAGCAGCGCCTCCGTCTCGGCCACGAGGGCGCGCAGGCGGCGGTACGTGTCGTGCAGCGTTTGCACCCAGGCCTCCCCCAGCGCGCGCGCCGCCTCCAGGTACGCCCGCATGCCCGCGTACTCTGCACGCATCTCCTGCACAGCACACGGCACATGACACGCGCGGGGCGTTAAACGGAGGGCAGCGCAGGATCCCGGCAGCGAGGGCAACAACCAGCAAGCAAGCAAGCAACCGAATCCCAGCAAGCGGCCGGCCGCAAGCAGCAATTGTCACCATCCCCGCTCTGCGGACTGTGTCACAGTGACCGGACATCTTCAGGGTTCGGAGCCGGAGGCGCCGCGGGGGGTTCCAGAGAAGGCGTTCCAGATGAGGCGGTGGCACAGCGGCCAACGGCATGCATTCTGCTCGCGCGGCCACAGCGGCCAACGGCCACGCGACCACCACGAGCAGAATCCGAGGCACGTTTGCTTTTACGGCACCGCCATTTTGCGCCGTGGTGCGGACGGGCTCGCGTCGGGCGGACGTGGCTGCGGTGTGACCACGGTGAACATGATGTGACTGTCACGGGTGACCGCGTGGCGTTGGTGGCCATGCGAGCAAGTCGACCTGCCGCGTCACATCACCATGGCCTGCTGCAGAAAGAGCATGTGCAGATTCTACTGATGCGGAAGAGCTCAGAGGATTCCTGTAGCGGTGCCGCTACAGACACCATGACCACCGACATCAGGACTCAGGACAAGTTGAAGGCCTGGGGAGTTGAAAGCCTTGGGTTCTACGCGAGATGCACAAAGCCAAACGCATGGCACGCCGCTCAGCGAGACCCGCGCTGTGCGCTGCGGCAATCGCGCTGTGTGCTGTGTATGGAAGCAGCACCTGGACAACGGGGTCCTTCTCAGGGTTGTAGCTGGGCTTGGCGGCGCGGAAGATGGCGCCGCCCGCCTCTGCCCACTGCACCACCATCGGCGGCGCCGGGTTGGGCGGCCGCTGGTCGATAAACACCGGGCACTTGTGCAGGCCGTTCACGGTGGGAAGCACCGACGGCACCGCCGTGAAGAGCAGCGGCGAGCCGACGTGATCTGCAAGGCAGCCATCGGTATGGACGCGGAGCCAGAGATGCCCGCTTGGTCTGCACAGCGCAGCATGCGAAGTCGCTGCTAGGCCGCCCAGCACATGCACAGCACACAGCAGTCAATGTAAGGCCACAGCAGCGGAAGACTGGACATCATGCTGCGACATCATGCCCCCGGTGTTCACGATGACCTGTGTCTGCATTGCAGCAAACGTAGCACAGCAAACATACCACAGCACACAAACGAAACCACACACACAGCAGCACATGTATAGAAAGGCAGCCGTGGCGGGCAGAATCCACCCGGTTGCTGAGTTGTGAGGTAGTGCGTCGGATGTGCTACTGGCATGACCAGCGCATAGCAACAACCTGTAAAACACACAACGATAGCACACACCCCACAGCACACATACCACAGCACAGGATGGAGGTATACATCCTGAGTGTGCGGGCACGCGCATACAGACGCAGGCGCTCCTTACACAACAAGTTGTTCTGAACAACCGATCCTTGTCATGCTTTCTCCGCTGTTCGCAGCATGGCACAGCACGCAGCACGCAGTGAGGGCGCACCGCTGAAGGAGAGGCACTGCCGGTGCTGCACGCAGTCCCCCCACCGCACCGTGAGCCGCGTCTCCAGCCGCCACAGCACAACGATCTTGAACCGTACGCTCTCGTGGTCCGGCGCCTCTGCGGCCGGCAGCTGAAGCCGGTCGGACGGCCGCAGCACGCGCACGAGGTCGGACGCGTAGTCCCACGGAACGCCCTGCTGCTCCTCTCCAGCCGCCGGCAGCCGCCACTCGGACCCTCGCAGCCCTGACACATCCAGCGGCCGCCGCAAGCACGCGTCCGCGGTCACCGGTAGCGGCTGGCCGGACAGCGCGCTGTGCGCTGCGGCCTGCTGCGGCGGCGGCCGGCACGCGAGGCCGATGGTGTCCACCGGGAGAAACACCGCCATCTCCTGTCCCCCGACGTTGACAATGGTGCCGTGCGGGTGAATCGGCATCTGGG
Source organism: Ulva compressa (assembly GCA_024500015.1). Classification (NCBI taxonomy): domain Eukaryota; kingdom Viridiplantae; phylum Chlorophyta; class Ulvophyceae; order Ulvales; family Ulvaceae; genus Ulva; species Ulva compressa. The sequence continues at coordinate 5,538 of JALKAD010000222.1, read as the reverse complement.
GCGGGGCAGAGATTGCAGCAGAGGACGGCGCTGCGGGCGCATGCTGTGTGCCGCGCGCTGGGGAGTTGAGGAGCTCGCGGAAGAGTGTTTCGTTCTCGAATGTGAGCCGGCTGATCTGCCCCTGCCGCAGGAGCCCACGGAGCAACTGCACGTTGGTTGGCAGGCAGCGTGGCGGCGACGGCACGCCGGCTGTGGGACAGGCATCGCGGTCCCGCTCGACGCCCAGGCCTTCGCCGGGCGGTGCTGCAGCGGATGCGGCGGGCGCGGACTGCTCTGGTGGGTGCACCACGCCGGAGACGACCTCTACGCAGCCGCCGTCAGCGTGGGAAAAGAGCGTTTCAGCCTCAGCGAGGTCGACGTCAACGCCCGTGACGCCGGGCATGTGCACGGCCCACCACGGCGGCCGCACGTCGTCGCGCCGCCGGAGGATCTCCTCCGCCGTGCGCACCACATGCACCGCCGGCGGGATGCGTGACTGCACCAACTGCCGCTGCCGCCCGTACAGCTGCTCCACGCCCGCCAGCGCCCCGTCGCCCAGACTGCCGCCGCACTCCGACGCCCCCTCTCCGCCGCGCCGCGCCCCGCCACGCCGACTGGCCCCGCGCGCTGGACATGATCGGCCGGCCGCGCTATCCCCGCGGCGCCCCCTCGCCGCGGCGCCGCGCCTCGCCTCCGCAGCTGGCGCCCTGCGGCCGCTGCAGGCAGCTGCTCGGCAGCAGCGACGGCAGCAGCGGGTACCGCCGCTGCCGCTGCTGCTGCCCCTGTCCCGCCGCCCCCCGCCCCCCTTCCCGTCCTCCCCCGGCCGCTTGTTCCGCCTGCGCGCCAGGCCCCCACGCGCCGCGTCCGCCCTCCACCGTTGCAGCCACACCGCGCATGTTTACCATCTCTTCCACATCCATCAGCTCCACCGTACCAGGCAGCCCCGCCTCCTCCCCAGGCCCCCCTGCTCTGCCAGGCCCCCCCAGCGGCTGGAACTGCAGCGCGCTCGGCTCCTTCCCCCGCCGCAGCTCTGCATCGGGCTGCAGCGCCCAGCGCCCCCCAGAACCCCTGGGCACCTGCCTGGGCCGCCCGCCCCGTGGCCGCGGGCCGCCACCTGCCCCAGCCGCCTGCGCCGCCGCCGCCTTGCGCGCATCTGTTGCCCGCAAACTCTTGCACGGCACATTCCCCTTCTGCGCTGGCCCCTTCCCTTCCTCCCCCCCCGCCGGCCCCTACCACCACCCCTCCCAGCGCCGCGCCCACTCCCCCCCTGCACCCCCCTCCCGACGCCCCCCCCTTCCTCCCATTCAGCTGCATCCCGCGCCCCCGCGCCGCGGCTGCTGCCGGCACGATCCCCCGCCCCTTCGCCCGCCTCGTCCCTCCCGCCGCCGTCTGTCCCCGTTATGGCCTCTGCGCTATTGTGCCCCGCATGCGCGTCACCGGGGGCAGGCTCTGCAAGCGCCGGCTCCTCCTCAGGCGCCGCATCCATCGCATCGGCTGCGGCCGCGTCCTCCGGAGCGTCACCCTCATCCCCCCCTGCCGGTTCGTGTTCATGCTCACTGTTGTCGCCACTCACAAGATCAAAGTACTGCGAGTCGTCCAGGTCGGCGCTCGTGTCCGGCCCACTCGTAAACAAATCAACATACCCACTGGTAGATCCGGGCCGAGAGTCTGGCCCAAGCCCGTCTGTCCCCGCTCCCTTTGATGGATCCTGGGCTTCAGCAGCTCCTGCTGCTGCCGGATCAACAGCGCCACTTGTGCCAGCCTGCGGCTCAGCAGCTGCCCGCTTCGACTCCTGATACAGCCTGGGATCGGCTGGGAGTGGTGGAATTGCGCTCGGGAGCTTCAAACCTCTCCCTGCCTCTCGCATCTTGACGTGCATGTTCCAGGACGCTGCTGTGTAGCCTGGACGGAGGGCTGGCTGTGGCAGGAGCTGCTTTGATGGGTTCAGAAGGTTTTCCAGCTGCTCCACCATCGTTGCGATGCCGGACTGCAACGGCAGTGCGGTGTTCAGTCTGTGCAACGCCTGGTCGCCCTGTGATGTTCAGCAATACAGGGGCTCTGACAGAGTCACTCTGTGAAACGCGCAAAAGTGTGCCATCTCGGGAGAGCAATACAGAATTACTTTGTGTGTTGATGGGAAAGCTTGCTACTGGCCATCGGTGGCGCGTGTGCAGGCAGTTGTGACGCAAATGGGTAATGGACGACTGCATGCCTTGCTCACGGACAGCCCGAACAGCAAACGCAGCCCTGATCACGAATGCAAGAGGGCGTATTTAGCAGACCTCGTGTTTGCTGGCCGCAAGGTACATCGTCGCCATCTCTGCCCGAATGTGATCGAGCTCTTTCGCGTACACATAGGCACTGGCTGAGCGGTAACGATCCCATTGTGGTGGAATGGCACCAGCCGCCACCCCGTCGACATCCTTTCTACGTCCTCTACCTCTGCTCGTATTCTTGCCTTGGTCTTCCGTCGGATCCATTCGCCCACTCATCATCAAGCAGGTATACCTTCGGGCGCCCCGAATGTCAACGGGGTGCAAGGCGCCCGGGTGGAGTTGCAAAAGCAACAGGAGATGCTTAATTCTAGGGCTGGCTATCGTAATAGACGACGTCGACAGCATGCGAGGAGGCAAGCGCCCACGCTTGTCGCAAGCGAACCTGCGTACCCCGCGTGTTCTCGTACTCGAGACAGACTGGCCAGCATCAGCATGCAGAGTACTATTCTAGAACAGAACCCTTCCAATGCGAAACGAATGCGACTTATACGTCACGTGGCTGAGTGACTCATGATCGTGCTATACTATGCAGAGAAGATGATCCCGGGACGTTCTCCTGTTGTGAGCTCTGTTGTGTTCTCACTTGCAGACTCTTTTGCGCAGTGGGTACAGCTCCAGTTCGCCACGAGACAGGCACAATCCGTGAAACATCTAACAATAACTCCATAGTGCCCTGGCAGAAGGTCTTGTTTGGCCTCCTTGGTTGTAGGCAGACCTCCCCACAGCTTTGTACATGTAGCTGTCTGCATGTCTTCCGAACAACTGGTGGAGCTCTGCTGACAACCATACCCAGTGTTGCTCTGGGTTGCACGGTGTGGATCTGTGCTGCAGACATGAGCGGCCTGCCGTGTGCATACCGGTGGGCATCTTCAAGCTGTGCACAGTGTCCGAATGTGCCAATGGTGTACAGTGTACAAAGCAAATTGAACAAATTGCCATAGCCGGTTGGGACATTGATATCGCCGGCGGACCGGCACGCAGGAGCTGAAGGCCTCCGCCCAGGGGTAAACCAACCGGAACCCCCTCTCAGGCATGTGCACTCAAGTCACAAGGCGCACTCCAAATGGTTGTTTAAGAATATGGGACATTTCGGCGTGGTGCCATGTATGCTGTGTCGATCTGCGGCGCTTTTCCACAAGACCTGACCGCTTTTGCTGAAGATCTGGCCAGTTCAAGGGCCCTGATCGGCCAGGCTAGAAAGCAGACAGTGCGCGCAAATGTGCCATCCGCATTTGGCTCGCCTTAGAGCTCACTGCAGGGCTGGTGGGTGCAGTGGGTGGCATAAGTACCGGTGGCGTAGGTGGCGCTCGCTGCAAAGCATATCAGAGCCTGTGGCCAATCACAGAGACGGAGGTGCGCCGCAAAGCGCAGTGCAATTTAGATGAAATTCCTGACGTGGCTGATCGATCATGATCCCCCTGCAGCACCATGACTGCCATGCATGCTTGCAGCAACACATGCCGCCCCGGGGCCAAGCGTGTGAGCGGATCCGGGAGGCCCAGCAGCGGATCGATGCAGACATCTGTTCAAACCTCTGCATCTGTTCAAACCTCAATTGTTAACTTCCGGCCGAAGCAGCACTGGCAGTGCCACAGGGCTGCTACTGGTAGCGGTCACCCCCATCAGAACATGAGCTGAGACAGTCACTGGTCATCTCGGGACCAGGCCTGGCGTGATGCGATGCTCAAAATCACATCTGAGCTGCAATGTGCCAACATGGATGTCCAGGGCATCACAAAGTTCACCTGAGTGGCATTGATCTCAAAGACTTGCACATGCTCAAGACAGCCGATTCGGCCGGGACTCGAGTTCAACTGTGGGGGCTGGCAGAGCCGGCTGATCAGCATGACATATGATCATGATGTGGTCTGTGCAAACTCTACACCAGCAGTGCTAGTTTTGTCACGATTTTGAATAGAGCAAGGCCAGAAGCCATGACTGCATGCTGCGGGCTGCTGCGCATGCTGGAATCAGGACCTCTGCAGCATTATCCACGTTTCAACCTCAGCATCCACTGTGAGTGTATGTGTAAAAAGTTTAATGCACTGCGGTACACGAGCTGCCCCATCCCCCCCCCTTCGAGTCCCCCCCCCAAGCGTCGAACAGCGGCACAACATGTTTCATTGGGCAGCCACGGCCATCGATGGTGCGCAGTGCCAAGGCCTTGGCTGCTGTGAATCTCGCACAAGGCCACATGGAGCGCAGACGGGTCGATGTCGGGGCCCCGTCGACGCCCCGCACGGCCTAACCTTCCAAGACCTCGTCCGCCACGCGGTGCGGAGGTCGCGCGACGTCTGCAGCTGCAGGTGAAGTTGTGCGAACGTTCGTGGGGCTGCCGATGGAGTGCAGCTGGCAGGGCCGGCGTGCTTGCCGAAAGCGAGTCGCACCGACTGAAATCAATTTTGTCTTGGCATTTGTGAAGAGCACTGCGCATGTGAGGCTCGAAACATCGCGCTCGCTGGTATTACTATGGTGTTCTAGACAGCGCTGCCTGGCACGTGCAATACTAATTGGATGTTTCAGTGAAAGACCTTACGACCCGACGTCATCGTACGCATGGATTTTGAATTCGAACTTGAAAGGCGGGTCCAGGAGGACGCCGGCGGTGCTGGCGCCGCCGCACGCGCGCGGTATTTCCTATGCGTACATGCATGCGCGGTTGGGAACGTTGTTCGATGCGCTTGCAATGCTGTGTAAGACCCCAGATTTGACTTTGCCCGAGGGAAACAACGTGTACCTCTCGTGATCAACAATGTGCGCATGTGAGGAGGTGCTACAGTGGGGCCCCATGGGGTAAAATCATAATACAGCATGCATAAGTTTGACGCTTGGCAATACCTATAGGACGCTGGCAAGAGCTCGCACGGTGCATGGCGCAAGTAAAACCATTGTGTAAGCACCCGAAAATACAGATAAATCATGTATCGAGCTTACATGGCCCAATACTACAACTGACAACGCACGCGCAGTGACATGCATATTCTAATGGATTTCGCGTCCCTCGCGATCGGGCTTTTAAGACCAAGTACTTGCTCCACTGTAAATGCTCCACTCTTTCCGAACTTTGCCTAATCCTCCTTGATAGTGCAATATCAATTGGCAATGTGGCGGGCGCTGTAGCACGCGAGTGCGCATGCTCGTGTGTTCGACCGCTAGCACAAGCGCGACGTCGACGTCACCATGTTGACGTCGACGTGTGCGCCCGAACCTCATACGAGGGGACCACGTTCGCGGCGTTGGAGCTATACTGCCGCGGTATCGCCGCGCGCCGCATACCGGTGGT
>JALKAD010000221.1:116999-128640 GCA_024500015.1 Ulva compressa | reverse complement strand
CCGCAAATGCGCCGAGAGTCAGGAGGATGGAGAAGCAGATGAAGAGGGCCTCCTTGCCGGCGGAGCGGTCGCTGGTGCCGGTCGTGCCCGCTAGGCTGCCGGCCGTGTGGGAGCCGCCGCCGCCGCCACCGCCGCTGTCGGGGTCCGAGCTCCCGGGGTCCGCTCCGTCTGACATGGCGGAGGCGCGCAGCAGGGCGAGGCTGGTCACGTAGACGGCGATCATGCCGAGTGCGCACACGAGCGAGGCGACGCTGAGCGCCAGCTTTGACCTGCACATTGCGGTAGCATACAGCTTACAAGCTACCGCAGTAACGCTGTGGCACCATGCTAGCGCTGTTCACGAGGTGCCATGATTGCCATACTGTGTACTGCACAGTGTGTATATTGTAGTGCCGGCGCCGCATGGATGCGTACGCATGTGCAGAGTGCCAGCGCCCGGCGCGCAGCGTGTCCGGACATGTCTGTGCCCTCAAGTCCAGGCATGCTGTAATTCGCTGGTTCGCCCGCTCGAATTCGTTAACGCTTCCACATTCGGATTCCTGCAGACTTCACCGTCTGCAGAGCTGTTTTTCTGAACTGGCGTATTCCATACGTTTTTTTTCCCGAACTCACGTATGCGGCCAACGCTGATGCGGAACATCATGCACTTCCTTGATTCACGCGGCATGCAATCGTGCCTGTAGATGGACTCTGACCACCAGCGGTGCCATGCGTTTCACGCATCCGTTGGTGCATACCAAAGCCCAACATCAAGGTATCATCTACACAATTGAAGGCCGGCACCTTGTAACTTCCAAATTGGAAGGTGCTCAACCACATGGCCGACGTTTCGGGTATAACACACAACGAGTCGCTGTCAATGACACAGCAGAACAGGATTCAGGGGCACGGGGCAGGCGGCCGAGCACATCGACGTCATCGGCCCAAGCATAGCTATAGCTGCAGTGCCCAAAACTACCATGGTATACCACAGCTCCCCGTTTTGGGCATCGTTCCACCGGCAGTCCCAAGCGTGTCAAGTAGCCAAAAGCCACACAGAAGGGATGCAACATGCATCGCTGCACTCGACACGCTCCAGCAGCAGCATGCATCGCTGCACTCCACAATGGAGTCCACATCCTCCTGCTTGCTGACAGCACCCTCCTATTGTGACCAAGCCTGCACAGCCTTGTCACGAAGTGCCCTTGCGGTGTCGCCATCCACACAGAACACCTGGCATGGCTCAAGCTGTGCTGTGCTATGCCTCTCTGTCATGCAGTGCCCTGTCATGCAGTGCCCCAACTCTGCTGTGTGGTCCCCATCACCGCGTGGCATCTATCTACCATGTGATGCTCGTGTCTCAACTGGCACTTGGGTGGGCGTCACACCACCAGCCAATCATGCATGCCAAGTACACTGTGGTGAGCTACACCAACAGCGAGCGCCAGCACTCGAGCCATAGACAGGCACCAACGTGTGGACGATGACAGCAGCAGCTGGAGTTATTGTCCATCGGTCGAATCCATTCCGTACAAATCCATTCCATACAGCACATAGAAAGCAGCAGCTGGAGTCATATTGTGTTACACAGTGATAGATCTAGGACCCAGCAGCGCCGAGGCAAAAGACCAGGCAACACGCAAACAGACAGACAGACAGACAGAGTCATATTGTGTGGCGTGAGGCGCAGAGATCGCTACTCATTGAGCTGCGCTCAACATCATGATGCCATGTCATTGCAGTGCTCAACACAATGATGCCAGAAAGTACGCACCGCCTTGCACGAGATGAGTCCCCGGCCAGGTACCGCCGGCAGCCGTGATCCAGAGACACGAGCACGCAGCTTGTGACGGATAGGAGCAGCTGAACGGAGCCCATGCACCACATGAGGGTGCAATTCCTGGGGCCGGCGGCCTCTGTGCATGTCCCGGCAATGGCCTGCAGAAAGAATATCAATGAGAGATGGCGTTATGGCTCATTTGCTTCGGATCAACTGTCGGCTGATGAATGCTCTGTAGGTAGCGTACTGGGTGATGTGTGTGGCAGCAAGTTGTTGTGCAGTCTGCCTGGTGAGTGTGTCTTGCTGGTGTTGCCAGATCGAAAGAGTCCACCGGCTAGCGCGGGGCCACGGTTGTTTAGCCATGCATGGCAGGGCTGGCCCGTGTTTGAGGCCTCACAAGGGCTCATGGTCGAGGCATGGTTAAGGCAGGATGCAGGTGAGAATGCAGGCAAGGCGATGGCTTCAGGTAACAACGTCTGCTTGCTGTTGCACAACTGTGGCAGAGTCTGATTGCTGACACAGGCACATGTAGTCAAAGGGCGGTGAGACTTGTGCAGAACTGAAGAATCACAGTGGCGGGTGTCGAACATACGAGAGGAACATACGAGTATGGGCATCAGCGTACACAGCATTTGACAGTGATTCGAAAGAGTGTTGTCGTTTGTGTTGTGCAGGGTGCAAACCACAGTGTACAGCATGACAGAGAGTTAACACTGTACAGCCTCTTGCACAGCTTGCACATGATCGCTGTGGATGAAACACGCGATGCTCAAGTACGGATGTTGATGTATACGCACTGGGAAGATGAGTATACAGGCCACCTCCAGGTCTGATGCATTGTCTAGCCGACTCATGCCCAAGGCCAAGCCTGGCCATACGATGTCTTTCACAAACTTCACAGGCTTAGCTGACGTATGCTCAGGTGATGAGAGAGCTGCTAGTTCGCTGGTAAGGAATACGTCCATGGTCAGCGCCGCGAGGTGCACAGACACTGCTTGGAAGGGCTTCTGCATGTCGCGTCCCCATTGAGCAAGCAGCTACGTAGGGCCATGATGAAACACGGGAGCATACTTGGTTGCTCGGTTGAAACAGAGGAACAGTCAGATAGTATGCTTGTAAAGCTCCGGCAAGTAATCGCATGCGATACGACGTGTTTGTAGGGCCGTGGATGGTGAGCCACACAAGGTGCACTGCACCAACAACTGTGTACGCGCATACAGGCGACACCGCCAGCAGGGAGGCTCCAGCGTCTCTCCAACCATAAATATATACTACTGATGCTATTATCACGCTAGCAAGTGCAGCGGGGTAGGTCCACAACGGTACACCCGATGCGGCTCTACACGACTGAGAGAAGTCTCCGCATCGACCAACACAAAAGCAGCCACGCCACTTCACGAAATCAGATTGAGCTGGGATTTCACTGCTGGCCTCTGAAACGGTACAGTCGGCTGCTAGCCCCCCAGGCGTACGTGATTCCATCGTAAAGGGCGATGCGGAGCACCGAAGCAAACGATGCAACCACGCTTGACAGCAGGGGCAACATCCCGACGACTCTCACTGTTGATGTGCTGATGCCATTCTGCTACGATGCCTGTGGATGGAGTACATCATGCCGCTGACCGAATAGCACTGAAGCCACCGATGCATCGCGAAGGGGCCTTGCAAGCATACAAATGCCGACATGCATCTCATAGGATGTCAGTTCCATGGGATCCCTGTCAACAGAGTGCACACGCACTCGTTATGTATACTTACATTCATACCGTTTACAATGTGCATGAAATGGCAGGTAAGCAATGAGCACTTCCATGCTGATCACCAGAACCAGCATCTCAGTCACACAGGTGTGTAGTGCCCAAAGCGGTACACATGAGAATCGCACGCAGGTCATACCACTTCTTCGTTGAAGATTCAGGCCATTCACTGAACTCAGCTTGTTACGTGATCAGTTGGATAAAGGCAAAGTGACATTGTCTGTCATTTGCACAGCTGTCATTTGCACATTGAATATGGTATTACAGCAGCTGTTCCAGGTTGCCTGCCACAGTATGTATGTATGATTACATCGCCGTATCCACAGTGATCGATGCTTCATGGTGTAAGATGATGTCCTACTCCAGGCAGTAGCGTTACAGTGCTGCTTGCATGGAATCCGGTGCAAGGATGCAATGAGCGCATGTTCAGACACGCCGCACTGCTGCCCCTGCTACCATTCTTTCCTTGCCATGCCAAATGTCACATTTGAAATGTGCGTTACCGCACGGGCTCACAGGTCACCAAGAGCCGGTGGGTCAGTGAGCTCTCCTCTCATGTTGAAGACAGATCTCATCATACGTGAGGCGGCTTTCAGTAAGCAAACGCCGCCGACAGTCTCGTCGTCTTCCAACTCTCAAATCCTTCCCCATCACCACGATAGGAAGGACATCACCATGATCCACCTGCCTAAAACAGTTCATGCTGGGTGTTTCAGAGCACCCACTCATTAGTTGCCAATCGCCAGCGATCCGTCCAGAACACAGCCTCCAAACCCGCCCCAAGAAATTGTGCTGCCAAGACAGCCAGTCACACCTCATCGCCAACCCGACACGTATCAGGCTTGCCCTGCTGTAGAGGGTTTGGGCGCCTTGCCAGTGCAGGGAGCCTGTCTATTCCAATATCACCACGACTGGCCACACCCTCCCCATCCCCTGCCTCACCCCCACTCACAACATTGACCAGCGCCTGTTGTCCGACCGATGCAGCACAGCCCTCACGTTCATCACCTTCCGGTCTGCCCGTAATCTCAGCCGGGTACACCTGACCGTGGCCTGACGGCCGGCCAAACCAGGACGCAGCTGTGGCTGCTGACAATCGTGCTGAAACTGCGGTAACCGCACCGGATACGCGACGAGCTGCCCGCCGCGCCGCCTGCACCAACGCATGCGTGCCAAGCATGGTGGCCGCAAAGACGGCCATCGTGAGCAGGATGGATCCTGCGATGTAGAGCGTTTCTGCACGCCGGGAGCGCCCGCCGTCGCTGCGGTCTTGCACACCACTGTCAACCTCGCCTCGCAGCTTCGCGATCGACACAACGTAGATCGCCATCATGCCGAGCTCGCACGTCAGAGACACGCTGTGAAGAGTGATCTTCCGCCTGCAGGGGACCGCACCGACTGTGAGAGCCTGCACGTGTCTCGTCCAGCACGTGTCCCCATACTGATCAGGATGAAGCAGGGCACCAGCTGTGGCTGCCAGCCCTCTGCTGCATGCGCACGATATCAATCGTCAGCCCTGCACAGGCGGGTACACGGCGGGATAGCATGAACTGATACCGGGATATAAATGTCAGCTGCTGGCAGCTATGGAGAAGGGGGATAAAACGGGCACAGCGCCATGTATTTTAACCCGGTATGTTATCATCACGTTCATGTGCTCGCTGTGCTGTCGCCGGAAGCAAGGGCCTGCTTGGCGTGGAGCCACACACGCCAACATTCCAACCAATGCAGCCATTGTGCATGCAAAAAGAGAATCATCTCAACACAGAGATAGAAAGGAAGTGGTCGGGGATGTGTGTTTGCGAGCAGCATCGCAGTGCAGTGGCGCGCGGGCTGTGTGTGTGGCAGGCAGGGCAGAGGGGACAGGGCAGCACCTCCTTGCCTCTGGCGTGTGCTCTTCCAGCTGCTTGCCGATGTACTGCATCACGGCGGGACCTAGCGCGTCTACGATTGCCAGCACCAGCTGGCAGCCGCCCATCGCTCGCAGCTTGAGGCAGCCTGTGGCTCCGGGTGTCTTCGTGCAGGCAGCCGCCTGCACACCCTCAGTCAACATCCTCAGGCAACAACCTGCGATCTAGCACACATGCTTTGCAGTGGTGGTGTGGCACGATGGTGGGACTGCGAGCACGGATGTCTGGTGGTGCATCAATGTGTGCACTTCCATGTGGCTTCTGAAACTGCTTCTACGCCCACAGGCTGCTTCTACGCCCGCAAAGTGACGCGATGCTGTACAAGCCTACGGATTCGTCAGGTGATGTTGGCAGTGCTCACTCTGGGCTCGCTCAAGAGTGTGTGGACATTGCAAGAACCATGGCCACTGAGTTGAGCGAGCCGGCAGCGCCGATCAGACTGCTTCACACCAGCACACAGTGATTCTGCATCAGGAGGCAACACGATTCACGGAGAAAGTTGGGCACAGGTAAATGCTGGAGCACCTGGGTCAACAGAATGTACGCTACTTCCAGGTCAGTGGCACTGTCCAGCCTGCGCAAGACCTGCACTGCGCCTCTCCAGAGTACGTCAGACTTCATGTCCAGCAGAGATCCTCCAGTTGGGGACATGGCTTCTAGTGTGCTTGTGGCGAGAATCACCGTCAGGAATGAATCAATGCTGAGTGCAACAAGGTGCACAAGTGTGCTTCCAAACGGCTTCTGCACACCGCTGGTGCATTCAAGACCGTACTGGCAGAACGGCATCACATGCAGAAGGAAGTTTGCCACACACCTTCTGCACTGCCTGAAACAATGGAGTGATCATGTAGTACATCTGCAGCACGCCATTGACCGGGCCCACGAAGTTCACAGGACTAATCATCCCCACAGTGTTGAATGCGATTGCTGTAGCGTACGCAAACACTGAGTATACGCATGCCGGCAATACCATCGCCCAAGGAGCCCCATGCCGACGCCAGCCGAACACGTACACTGTAACTACCAGTGTTCCACTCCCGAATCCCGCGAAGCAATGCCAAGCTCGCATGATGCGGGGCTGTGAGGAAATCAGCTGCCATTGTTTCCAAACTGGAAGCGTCTGAAGAACCTCCCGGCGATCTGGCACCGCAGTCTCGGGCACTGCATCGTCGTGGTCGTTGCCTACATTAGAAGAACGCTCTAGCGCAGGCATATGTCAGGTTTTGACACCAAACACTAACCATACATTACGTTATGCTGCATGTATGGCCACCAATTATGGTGATACTGCTTTCGCAACGAACCTAACAGGGGCTCGTGCAGCCTGCACAGAGCGGCTCCACTGTAGACATCTGTCGGGAAGGCAGAAGCCACAAGGCCCACATATTAGAGTTCTTTAAAACATCCAATCCATGTGAATAGCTGTGTCTGTGCCGTGGTGGCGCTCCTGCAATGCCTTCGCGACGCTCACAAGTGCCTTGAGGCCACTCTGCCTCAGCAGGGCATCTCGCGAGGCCTCGACCACACCACCATGCGCACCAGCAAGCCTGTTTGGGGATGTGAATCAAGCACATGCAGCGTGCCTGGCTGTGCAGCCGCTTGCAAATTATTTTTGCGGCAGTAGATCCATGCTCAAAGCCAGCACAAAGTGGAGGCCGCACAACATTACCGTGTTACGGAACGCTTGAACCAAACAGCACAACGGAACGAGATAATTGGCCTTAATACACTCAGGTTGTGACCGAAGAATGATACACGCTTCTTCCTGACTAATGCAGCGCACTGTGCAAGCTCAGGGCGTATCAAAGCCAGGCACTGTAATGGCAACGCCACCAGCTGCCAATCGATGCCTGACCGCAAAGTACACTCAAGTCTCGCCACGAAATTTCAGTGTCTGGGTTGGAGCAACTTCAGGTCATGACTGGCATGGCTCAGCATCTCACTACACCAACATTAGAGCTTGCCTGGTACTCTATTCCAGATCACGATCTACTTTACATGGTCCGCGTCACAGTTGACTGTCAGTTGTGGCAACTACTCTCCCCATAAAACCTCTCGCAGGTAAGCAGGTTTTCTGCAATTCCGATATCACAAGGCCGTTGAAAAAAACTCAGGTTGCCGAGCAGCCACCACTTCATGGAAGCCTAGAATCCATCTACAAGACGGAAATGCAGCGGTCTCACAACTCTGACACCGCTGCCAGGCCCTCCCGGGGCTCTACATTCCCGACCTCCGCGTTGACATCGATTTCTGGGGCCGGAGTCCCCAACAATTCCGCGCATTTGCTGCAGAAATCCGACACAGACATCCGCTCAGCGGCGTCTCGTGTCAGCAGCCCCATGATGGGGTCGGCCAGTACCCCCAGCTGCTTCAGGATGTCAGCCTTGCTCGCCTCGCGCTCCCACGGCAGACTCGCATTGAAGCTGGCTGTGATCTGGTCCGTCACCTGCACCAAAGCCACGATGAGAATGTGTTCTACTACCACTCTATAGATTATATACCTCTGACGTTTCTCACATCATGAGAGTGCGCGGCTGTCTTCCGTACACCGCCGAACCAATCTCCTCACAACTCATGAGACTGGGTGTCAAAACCTGCTCGAACCATGTCAAATGACGCCTCGTGACACTTGTACATTCACTCTCACGCCGAGTCGCTGTTGCGCTGTGCATGCTGTGCTGTTGTCAACTTACATTCCTCAAGCCTGCAATGCGGGCGCTTTGCCGCGCTGCGCTGAACGTCACGCACGCACATATGCGCAAGAGACTCACGCATGGCCGCCCAACATACTGCGGCCAGACGGGCAGTACAGCCAGGAGTGGACTCGCTGTGGCACGCCAGCTGGCAGGCCGTGCCCAGCACTGAGCAAGGCGGCATGACGATCACATCACACAGCACGACGGCACATGCCCAGCACGGAGCACAGCACGCAGCACAGCGCGCATCACAGCACGCAGCACAGCACAGCACGCAGCACGCATCACGGCACATAGCACAGCACGCAGCGTAGCACGTAGCATGCTGGAGAAGGTGGGCGGGGTTGTTTACACACCTCCTGCATGGACAGGCTGTAGGAGAAGGCAGGCTTCCGGGTGAGCATCTCGACGGCGATGATGCCGAGGGACCACGCGTCGAGCGCCGGCGACACCGGCATCGGCCGCTCCTTGTCATACCACGCCTCGATCGCCTCGGGGGCGGCGTACGGCAGCGTGAACGCCGGCGGCTGTTCGTCTCCCGCGCTGCAGGTGCAGCCAAAGTCGATGATCGTCCAGTCGGCCTTGAGCGGCATGAAGAGGGCGTGCGTGGGCTTGAGGTCGCGGTGCACGTGGCCGAGGGAGTGAAGCTCCGCGACCCGCGTCGCGATCGCCAGTACCGCCTGCACAGGTGCCGCCTGTATTTGCCCTGTGTTTGTCGCGAAGCGTCGGTCATGCAAGTAGCACCGCCGACGCACTACCTCATCACTCAGCGACTCTGTTCGCGAAGGCTGCCTGACCCGCCTTGGTCAGCATGGGCCTCTAAGCATGTTATCTGCAGGCGTTGTGTGGGCCTGGAAGGCAGTTGTGTGGTGCCTGGCGCCCAGTGCTTGTGAATGGCATGCATGCATGCGCCGTGCGTAAGCGTAGCTGACAGAGCCGAGGATCAATTCCCCGATCGACTACCAGGGCAAATACTTGGCTGGTGTGAAAGATTTGCGTGACGACCAGGGCGAAAGCATAATCCAGGGCTGCCCTGGGGGAGTGTGGTTACAAATACGGCGGAGGGCTACCATGCGAGCACCGATTGCACGATTCGGACCAACACAGTCGCTCAGATCCAGGGCGATAGCAGTGTCGTCTGCAGTGGATTGCGGATGCTGAGCACGGTAGAAGCGGGCAACTGCCATGAGCGTTGATCTGCCACAAAGCGACACTGACAAACAAACGCTCTATGAACCGACGCCAACCGACACGTGGTGCACTGCTGCGCTGCGCTGTGCTGTGCTGTGCTGTGCAGAGCTGCGCTGTGCTGTGCTGCGCTGTGCTGAGACTGTCTTTATGCAGACCAGGTCAGCAGGGTGACCGGCTCGCCAGATCGCACAAGGGGAACCATTGTGGGAGGGCGGGAGCGCACCTTGCAGATCTTGTCGGCGGAAAGGTCTGGAAGGGTGAGCCACTGCTGCAGGTTGACGCCTTTGAGCATGACGATGCACGGCGGCATGCGCGTGTTGCGCGCGTCGACAAACGCGCCGTCCGTGTTGCGCACGATCGAGCGCGCCTCCGGCAGGAACCGCCGCAGCGGGTGCGCCTCGTCGCTGTAGATCGCGGCCTCGGCGTGGAACGAGGTGGGAGCGGCGAACGCCTTGAGTATGAACTCGCGGCGCGTCGCGGGGTGCAGGATGATCTGCGCGGTCGCCTGGCCTGCATGCTGCGCCCCTCTGACTGGCACAGGGCAGCACACGACAGGCTAGCACAGATGCAGCACAAATCTGCACTGGGCCCCGCTGCTGCAGCACAGCACCCAGCACGCAGCCCGGGATGCCCGCCAGGAAATGCACACAAGGCAAAGCGGGACATGCTACACACTACACTGCACACTTACCCTATCCTTGCAAATTAATGGACCGCCTTATCTGACAATTGCTGCCAATCATGTCCATCAAAGCTGCTATATTTGGGAATGCATAGCCAAAAAAACAGAGATGAGGGGTTCAATGTTTGGCGGGACTACGGCATCACAGCTCGCGAAAGGTCGCCGCCAGCCACAATCATCAACCGCTCACACTCCCCCCGACCGCAGAGACGCCCCCAGGGGTCACACCAGCCCATGCAGCACCGCGACAACGGAGTCTCAACACCTGTCAGCGCAGGCTGCACAGCACAAGCACACAGCACACAGCACAAGCGGATGATGTGCCATGCCGCAGCAGAGAGCATCAACCCGCACTCTCAGACAGGCTGTCCGTTTTGTGGCCTGCGCGCCTCACTGGCTGGTCAGGGTGAGGCACTCGATGGGCTGAGGACGGCGTGATCAAAGCCACGAAGCCACACAAAGCCACAACAGATTGCACTCGCACAGTCTGCCAGCAGCATCCCTCACAGGAGCTTCCTCACACCGGCCTCATGCAAACGCACCCACGCCACCCACGCCGCCTCATTCACCCTCCGCGCGCTCACCCGGCCGCGGCGGAGCCGCCAGCCTCTATACTCTCCTCCACAACGCATCACGCACATGCATGCAGACAGCACATCTCTCTCCATTCTGCATTCCGCACACATGATCCACACACACACAAGAGAGTCCATCATGCATGCTTGCAGCTTTCAACCGCTGTGTCTCAGTGTAGCCGCCCTTGACTGTCACCCTTGACTGTCGTACCCAAAGCCCGTGAAGCACTCACGCCACACGCTGCACGCATCTCAATACACCCCGAACTCTCCATCCGCACTCCAGGCATGGCCGCAATGCATGCATGTAGTGACCAAAGTATCGCGTCGGCCCCGCACAAGGCCGCTCGCACCTGGCTGCAACTCACACCAAACCCACATCAAACTCCCCAATGCATGACCGTCACAAATGCATGCACAAGCGCGCTACCAGTAGCAGCACGTCTCCTCATGCGGGAGCGCAGGCACATCCCACAGCACAGCCCTACCGCACACTCCCGGGCTCAACCCGCACAAGCAGCCGCCATGCATGCATGCACGCAGAAGTGCGGAAGCGTCGCACCGCCCTTGACGCGTGATCCCGGGCGCTCGATGATGCGGTACTCCCGCAGGATATCCTTGTTGGCGCTGGCAAAGGTGTCGAGCTGGTAGCCGATGATGTCCATGCGTGTGCGTAGGCCGATGTCGGACGGCATCATCGGCCGCACCGTCATCACGTACACGCTGTCTTCGTACGCCGGGCCGGAGTCCTCGAGCGCGACCACCTTGGGCGGCGGCGGCGCGCCCTCCGCCGTCTTGGCCGGTGCCACGAGGCCCCCCGCCGGCAGCGGCACCCGCTCCCGGGGCTGCCACTTCTGCACAGACAGATCCCGAATCTCACGATGCGTGATGCGCGCGCTCAGCAGACATACGTTTGCGTAATCGACTGCGGCGCCGTGCAGGAAACCGCCCACTTGTCGAGGGACTCAGGATTGGAGGCACGTGCGGCTCCCCCAACCCCTCACGGCTGCTCCCACTGTACTCGCATTCTGAACTGTTTGCAGGCCCGCTCCTGCAGTTCTCGCCGTCATT
>JALKAD010000221.1:85292-98431 GCA_024500015.1 Ulva compressa | reverse complement strand
ACACTCTCCTCGAGCGAGCGCACCGCAGGCATGGGTGCGGCAATCGTACACTTTCAAAAACATCCACGAAACGCAACCATCTCTGGATTTTTGTATGTTATGTAGATAGGAATGTCCGCGGCGGCCTCGAGCGTGAATGCACTTTGCAGAGTCGGGAACCCCCGGTCAGACATTCTGTTCACGGAATTTAAGAACTCCAGGGAGACGCACAACAGTGCATAGATGTAAATCCAAAGAGCAGCTACTCACCATACTCTGTCCACGACTGCAGCGATTCAGTTCGTTACTCGTGTGCTGCCTCTGTCGATCGATGTATCGGCGTCTGATGCCACGAGAGCGACAAGGGCAATAGCTAGTGCTCTGATGCGTTACCTATCCATATAGTATGTACGATATAGATAATGCGCCAAATGCAACACTGCGCCGAGTTGTCGTCTTCTGCCCGCTGTTTCGCCAAATCCAATACGCAGGCAATTTATACAAGCGCTACTTGCAAGCCGTCTAGAGGTAGCACCCCGTGCCGCAGGTCTCCAGGGCATGAAATAGTACATATGATGTATACACGCGCGACGTTTCTACTCGGAGATACAGCGACGGTGTGGCGAGCGGTGCGTGGGGTTCGCATTAGGCCGATGTTCGAACCCCACGTGGAGTTCGAAAGCGTGCGCGCAAGGCCTTGCAAGGTTAACGTTGCAAGTTGCAACGCGTTGGGCGGAGGCAGGCATTCGTGGAGCAAACCCGGAGCTTGGACAGCGGGTAACCGGCCGTTGCCTTGTCGTCCTGCACTTCACGCCATGGCCAGCCCTGGCGCGCCCGGGCTGCCCCAAGCACTCCGCAAGTAATTAACGTTTCACGTTTACATTTACTCTTCGAGATCTTTGATCACTGACGCGAATTGGAACCGCCGTGCATGTGCTCCCACCCCTGTTCCTGTTCCGCATGTTGCAGGTGTTACACGGAGAAGAACGCAAGAGCCCGGCAGCGAGGGCAACAGCAGGAAAGCAGACGGCCAAAACACCCCGAAAGCAGACAACAGCAACAAGCAGCAACTGTCTCAGGTGAAATGCCACAACGAACCGACACAGCCGACACAACCACACCCTCGCGCCGGGCTTTTGCGTTCATCTCCGTGTAACACAACCACACCCACGCATCCACACACACGCGTACTCCCACACCCCACCACCATGGCACCCACGCTACAGCCGCACACAGCAACCACCAGCCACACTGCGTACTACCGCCAACCCCAGCAAACCCGGCCACCACCGACCCCCCACCAGCAGCACCCCCACTACAGCCGGCCCCACTCGAGCACGCCACCACAGGCCCCCCGCCCATGAGAGCCCGGGGGCGCAAGCCCCCCACAGCGCAGGGCATACCAGCCCTCCACCTCCGGCCGCCCCATGTTGCAGGTGTTGTTCCTTCGAAGGATCATGCCTCTGCTCGCAGGGGTGCTGTGGCCGATTCCCCTCGGGTGTGTCGTGGTGTTGAAGAGAAAAAAAAAAGAAAAACAAACAACAAACAAATAAAACGGACATCACGCCACACCCGGGCGGGCATCGGCCATTGCGCCCCTGCGAGCAGGGGCGGGCGAGGGGGCCACACGTGAAACAGAGGCCCGGGCGGGAGCACAGGGCACAAACTCAGCCGGGCCAGCACACCAAGCCCGCAGTCGGGTCCATGAGGGCAGGCAAACCACGCCTAATGCCACAGGCGCAGCCGAGCAGGCAGAAGACACCCGCACAGCCACACCAGCAACGAAAGCATCGCCAAGGCCGTCAACGACCCAGAGCCAAATTCGCCACGCGTGTGTCACAGAGGTGGAAATGCTGCCACGCACCTGCTGCCACTTGACTATCGCCGCAACGTATCCTCTTTAATGTATCTCAGCACTTGACTAGCGACTTTAGTCACGGTTGCGTGTTACCCTCAGGGTGCGAGTTGACCTGCCTGATGCAGCCGGGCTTTATCACGATATCACCAGTACTAGTCCGTGTACCTTGTAGCACACGCCGGCTATGCCGTTGCATTCTTCCGCAACCACCGCCGGCTAAACACACTGTTCTGGGAGGCCAAGTGCGAAAGCAACCGAAAATGCGCCATTCTGTGGGCAGGACCTGCGCACTGCAGAGCTTAATTGGAGAGCATGGAACAGGCTGTCTTCTGCAGCTGTTTTGTGTCGGCTCTGGGTCGTTGACGGCCTTGCCGATGCTTTCTTTTTTTGAGGATTGCCATGCATGCGTGCCTAGGTGATCTCCCACGTTGTTGGGACATGCACCTGTGATGCTCCTGAGTGCGACAACCACCGCTTGCGGGGAAGCAGGGTGCTGTAGCTTGCATAGGCGCCGCTTACCTGTTACCAGCCGCTCATGTGTTACATGGTGCCGCGTCTGTGTTCCATGCATGCGCCGCCGCATGTTTGTGCCATGGCCGATGCCGTGCAGCCCCAGGCTGACGACCATGGCAATACACTAAGGGAACGCACAGCACAGCACAGCACCGCATGCGCAGCAGCGCTGACCCCAGCGTCCCTCCCCTCCCCCCCGCCGGTTGAGCACTGCCACGTACACCTTGATGCATTGATGTATACCTTGATGCCGATTGAGCACCACCTCCATGTGCTATTTGTTATTATGATAAATATTGTACCTTGTTTCGCACTCACTCTGACTTTGATGCACTCGCAACGGCAGAATTCTTTAAAGATATGCTCAGCAAGTCACGAGGAAGGCACGGAAACGCTGGAAAGAAAAGCCAGGAGTACATAGAACTGGCACGCAACACAGAAGAAAGGAAAAACACTGGACAGGAAAAGACACACCGGACACAACGGCAAGCACTGGGCACATCGAAAAGTGTGGAACAGGCTCTGCCAGCATGTGAGGTGTTAGAGCTCACATGCTCGAGCATCGTGCGCACGCGTGCTATGGGATCGGCCAGCCCCATGCATGAGAGCATTGACCATGCTTATTTGTACCACCATCATGATGTATGAAAGAATCGGCAAGTCCCAGCTCACTGACATTCTTGCAATTGGCTCCAGCACCTTCTACTTGAAGCCAGTGCGGCCTGCAGCTGGTTGGAGTCAGCCACTGACTCACCATGCATGGTGCCCTCCCAAGAGCACACGGCCATGCACCGTTGAGCTTGTCACCACGTGGGAGCATCGATCGATCTGAAGCAAGCCCATGCATAGCCGCTCAGGGCTCAGACGCGGCCCCTGTACACCGCGCTCATGGGTACGTGGCAGCCCCATGCATTTGGTGCCACTTCAGCTGGCAGGCGGCCCCCTAGGGCCCCTCATGCATCTGGCCGCCTCATGCATTTGGTTGCCTCATGCATTTGGCGCCACTTCAGCTACCAGGTGGCTGCCCCGCTGTTGCGGCTTCTAGCGACTCCGGATTGTGCAGAATCGTGCGGCACGCGACGCTGAAGTCGGTGACCGTCGTCCGCTCGGCCGGGTCGCGGCGCAGCAGGCCCAGCACGGGCTCCTGGAAGATTCCCAGCGCACACAGCACGGCCGCCGAGCGCGTGTCGTCCTCCCACGGCAGAGTCCTGCCGCCTTGTGCTGTGATGTGCTGTGCGACCTGCATCGCAGCACTACCAGCCACTCAATTCTCGCGCAAGGCAACGCACATCATCTCCTGAGCGGCTGCTGTGGCGACAACAGGCACTCATCACAACACACACAGCATGCACAGCATGCGCAGCATGCACAGCACGCACAACACGCATAGCATGCGCAGCATGCGCAGCATTCGCCCGCCAAAGTGAAGCGTACCTGCTCGGGTGTGCTTCCCTGTGCGAACACCGGCTCACCACTGAGGAGCTGGACAGCCACGACGCCCAGCGCCCATGCATCTGCGGCAGCCGACACGCGGACGGCAGGGAGGCCCTCCTGCCACACGCGCACCACCTCGGGTGCAGCGTACGGCAGCGTGAAGCCAAGGGGTGCGGTGTCGCCGATGCGGGCGGCGCAGCCAAACCCGACCAGCGTCCAGCGGTCCTTCCGTGGCAGCCACATGATGTTTGCAGGCTTGAGGTCCCGGTGGGCGTAGCCGGCCGCGTGCAGATTGGCGATCCTCTTGGACACATGTACAAGCACCTGTAGCCACGTCAGACTGCTCATGCATGCTCAGCGCTGCCCCCAGCGCCTGAGGTCAGCAAGAGATGTGAGACTGAAAAGACGCCGTAAGAAACGCCCCGCAACTAGACCTAACTTATTGCACGAAACTCCCGGGAAGACATAGTGCAGAGATGATACAAGTTGAGATCTCGTTGGGAACCAGCAATAAGAAAGCAGCAGAGGAGCGCACAGCATACAGGAGCAGCCGGTCTGGCTCCGCAGTGCGGCACCAGATATCGAGGGACTCCCCCTTCTCCATGATGATGCACGGCGGCATCTTGTGGCCGTGGGGATCCCGGAAGGTTCCGTCCGTGTTGTCACGCAGAGCACGCAGCGGTGGGAGGTACGCGCGGAGGGGGCCCTTGGCATCGGCATACAGCGCGGCTTCCGCGTGGAAAGCGGCCGGAGCGGCAAACGCTTTCATCGCGTACTCGCGGTGTGTGCGCGTGTGCCGCAGCACTTGAACGATCGCCTGCCCTGCAGCACACGCCCCGCCCTGCAGCACTTGCACCCAAATGGTCGAGTCATACATGATATTTTGTACAAACGATCTACTGTGCGATTTCCAAGTGCGTGATATGTACATGTTCTCAGCTGCCTCGCAGGGGGGTGAACGGTCTGGCACAAACCCAGGAGCGGCCAAAGCGTGGGACCATCTGAGCAGCTAGCCAAAACATTCGAAACCGCCAGCCACACAATCGGAACAGCTAGCCCACACTCTGCCTTCACGGCCGCAGCCGCCAAAGCACGGGCCAATTTTGGTGATAGTAATGCCTGAATTCTTGCCGCATTATGCAAGGTGCGCCGGGGGATGACATGATACATGTGTACTGGTGTTTCAGGCCGTGTTTCAGGCCGGTGTTTCAGGCCATTCATGCCGCTGCAGGAGCACGTTGCGACTGGCGCAAGGCCGTACCTCCCCGCATGCGGTTGCCAAGCGACGCGTCAGCCATGTAGTACTCTCCCAGCAGGCCCGCGCCGGGGCCGAAGGCGTTCAGCTGGTACTCTATGTAGCCCAGCCGGGACCGCACGTCCACGTTTGGCGCAACAGCAGGTCGCACGGCGACCGCATACGCACTGTCCCCGCCTCCGCCCGCGGCGTGCACGCTGCGGCTGCCCCCGGCGTCCGATGCGAGCAGACTCCGGCTGCCGGCCATGCTGCCGATGCCCGTCGACAGCGGCCCGCTCTCCGTCGTCCCGATGGCGGTGGCAGCCGCCGCCGGCGGCGCGACCCGGCGAGCGTTGGCCGCGACGCGGCGGCGCGCCGCCGCGCTGCGGCGAGCTCGGCCGGCGGCCCGGCCGCCGGGGCGGCGGGGTCGCCGCCCGGGCTGCCGTCGCTGGGGCCGGCGGCGGCAGGGGAGGGGTCGGACGGGTGCGAGGCGCCGTCGGATGTGGAGGCGACGTGGAAGAGGTGGTTCTGGTACTGCGAGAAGGCTTGAGAGACGGAGCTGTCGTTGAAGGAGGAGCCGTTGGCAGAGTCGCCTGCCAGAGGCGGCGGCGGGAGGCCTGGCGAAGTTGCGGGGTCGCCGGACGAGGGGGGGGCCTGTGACATGCTCAAGCAGTCAGTCACGCAATCAGCACTTACACCTTGTGCTCCAGTCCAAGCGTTCTGAGAGGTGATGGCAGGGGATCGAAGCAGGCACAACAGTAGATGCGCATAGTGGGACCTTGTGACAGCAGAGCCTGCAGTTGCATGCATGGACATGTCTGTCACAATCTCTGTCACAACAGAGCTTTCATTTGAAACATGCAGCCAGCCAGCATGCAGCGCTTCCAGGTTTCAAAGCACACGGCGTCGCTGCTCGGCCTGGACCTGGGTGCGTTCCATCGTACACACACGGCATGCATGCTGGACAGCTCCACCTCTGCCAGGCGGGCATGCTGAACATCAGACTCTGATGCAAAAGGGCAGCATGCACAGCGCCGCAGCACTCCTGCCAGTGCTCCGGTCCCGGCAACGTGTGGCAGCGAGATCCGCAGCGAGCCCCCTGGCCACTTCGAAACTGTGTGATTGGATCTGCAATGGGCTGATCTACACAAGCAAGAGAATAATCGCAATTCGCTGTAGCAGCGGGCTGCGCACCTTCCCAGCAGAGCGCGCAGATCGTGCAGAGCGCACGGACCGTGCCGAGCGCGCTGAGCGCGCCGAGCGTGCCGACCCAGCAGGCGGATCAGACCCAAGCGGCGTCCCTCCGCGGCGGCGGCTGCAGCGAACCCGCCGCACCACCACCGCGACTGCTATCGCCGCCGCAACGGCCACGATCGCAACGGCGATCGCCACCACCGTCAGCGCGCTGATGCCTCCCCCACTGCCCCCGCCGCCCCCGTCTGCGTTCGCATCGATTTCCTGGACGCCGGCCGGTCTGTCTATCTGCTCTGTTCCCACAGCATCAGGCTGACCGCCTGCGGCGGCACCTGGCGCAGGTGCACCGGTCCCGTTGCCCCCGGCGGCTCGTGTCGGGCCGTCGAGGGCGGCAGCGTCGAGATCGGCGTCGAGATCGGCGGGGGAAGGTGCGACGGTGTCGGTGACGATCTGTGCGCCAGCGGCCGCCGGGCTAGCGGCGTCCGGCGCTGCGGCGGGGGCATTCGCTCGGGTGGCTGCGGGGGAGTCAACTGCCTGCAGTCCGGTTCAACATGTTGACAGGGAATCACAGTCGCGACGTGCAGGACTACATTTGATGACGCACACATCGGACACATGACTGCCTTCGCTACACCGTGACCACAGGTGCGATGCCCTCAACGCTGTTGTCTGCAAAGCTATTGACCTACTCAGGCACGTAAATGGACATGAGTCAGCCACATGCTGCTAACTGACACACGTGGCCGCATATGTGTGCGGCTGTGGCGGGGGTGTCGTGGAGGTGGGGTGCGGGATTGTACGTGTGTTTGGATGCGTGGGTGTGGTTGTGTCGGCTGTGTAGGTTCGTTGTGGCTTTTCACCCGGGACAGTTGCTGCTTGTTGCTGTTGTCTGCTGTCGAGGGGGTTTTGGCTGTCTGCTTTCTTGCTGTTGCCCTCGCTGCCGGGCTCTTGCGTTCATCTCCGTGTAACACACGTGGCCGCATATGCTGGACAGAAGTTCTGTGCAGTTTCATCCAGTTGCGGCTTCCAATCCCCAATGAACGAGGCAAGCAAAGCAATGCTGAAAGGTGAGAACTGACGCGCGACGATAACGGTTGGTGGTGACGATGTCAACTCAAGTGCGGGTGTTGGTGACACTGACAGGTCGAGAACGGCACACGGCAGGCCATTAGAGCATGCATGATGGCGGCCAGCCTTAAGCACCCGTGAGCACACGCAGCACACGCAGCACACGCAGCACACGCGCACCTGTTGCACAGCCAGCAGCCAGGGGTCCTCTGCCCGCAGAAACTCAACCCCCTCCGGCACGGCGGCCAGCGGCTGCACTCTCGCCGCCGCTGCCCCAGCGCCGCCGTCGTGCAGCGGCAGTGCGAGGTCGTCCGCGAAGAACCGCGAAGGTCCCTCTCCGTCGGCGAGCGCGTGGCCATCCGGGTCGGCATTGTCCGCAAACGTGCATGCCTCGACCCGCACCGCCGCGCCACCGGTGGCTGCGACCAGGCCGGGCAGGGGATCTGGGGGAGCGTTGTTGCTTGTCAGGGTGCAGTTGTTGAGAGAGAGGGTGGCGGAGGGGCCGCTGGCCAGAATTACGGGCGCGTCTCCGCCGAAGTTTGCGATGGTCGTGCCTGCACGTGTTCCGACGTTTACAACGGGCATGGTGGTCCGAAGGGCGCGCAACGAGTCCACGACATGCTGATGCGCATGCATGTACAGCAGGGGTGATTTAGAGGATGGCCGTGTGCCGCGCCGCCGTCGCCGGGATCACACGGCGACTGACAGCCACACTCGCTACGGGCTGCCCGCGTGTATGATCGATGCAATGCGAAACACGTGAACTGAAGCGTCATGCGGGCATGCAATGCCCATGCATGACGCTATCGGCAGAGGCGCAGCATCGCCGCGGCGTCCGTGGTAGCAGCAGCGGCGCACTCTGCACGTACGCACGCTCATCGACGCGGACGGCCATGCCGGTTCCAGCGCCCGAGCCCTGTAGAACACAGTCGGTGACCCACAGGCCGCCGCCCGCCGCGGCCGCGTCAGCCTCCGGCGCGGCCAGAAGTGGCGCGGGCTCTCCGCCGTCCTGGCGAACCTGCGGCGCCCGGAAGTAGAGGCTGTCTAGCCACAGGCGGAAGGTGGGCGCGAGTGTGCCGACGTCGGTCAAGAGTACACACTGCTGCGGCTGCCGCGGCAGCAGGGGGGGGTCGAGCGCGACAAAGTCGGCGTCCGGAGGGACGTCCACGCCCGCGCAACGGCCCTGCAGGAAGGCTGTGTTACACAGTGATAGATCTAGGACCCAGCAGCGCCGAGGCAACAGACAAGGCAACACGCAAACAGACAGACAGCCCACCACAAGCACCAAGGCTACTCTCCGCACGAGCAAATGCCTGAACGAATTCGTTCAAACTTGCGCCGGCATGAAAGCAAACACACACATGTGCATGCACACACACACACATACACACACAAACACACACAAACAACGCAGGAACCGAGCGCAGCACCGCGCAGTACCACACAGTCCATGCGCACACCAAACACAGTCAGCATGCGCAGGGCCCACTGGCGGGCGCCGACTCCACACTAGCAGTCTAAACGGGCGCGCAGCCGCGCGCTATGGCCATCTCCGAGGCCGCGAGGCACAGGAAGGCTGTGCGAGTGTTGCAGCCACGCGGGTGCAGCCAGCTGTCGGACACCCGTGATCTCGTGCTTGGCATGCTGTGATGAAGGTGACATGCACATGACTGCGCTGGCATCTGGAAGCCTTCATGGCGGGGAGCGCTCCTACTTTGCTGCGCTGATCAGCGGTTCAACAAGTTGCAATTGCACAGAGGGACGACCATGCACGCATCGTCAACCATGTTTGCCTACACCTGTCACATGGCCTTCTAATCTAGTGCGCATTCCATGCTGAGTCCGTGGTCGGCTGCAGCCGGAGCTTGTGCAGCTCCACAGGAGGTGTGTGGGCAAATAAGCCCGGGGTTTGCACTTCATGCGGTCGATTACAGATGAATGTTTGTGTACCGGACACATGCACACGGCCAAGCGGCGTCCGCACCTGGATGGAGCGGACGGACGGCGGAATGTTGGCGAGCAGCGTGGCCTGCGGAATGCCCCGGAAGCCTCGGGGCGTAATGTTCCAGAAGTTGAGGTGCTCGCGGACCTCGATGTGCTCCGCGCCCTGCTGGATGCTCTCCGCCAGCTGCAGGGCCGTCGTCACGACGGTGATGGACGCCGGGCCGGTGGGCGCGCCGGGCAGCTGGCCTTGGGTAGCGCCGGCGTCGACTTCTAGCAGCTTCCGAGAATGCTGCTTGCAGGGGTGGCAGGACTCGAAGGACAGACTACCGGCCATGGCGCGGTGCTCAGGCAGCTCTGGCAGAGCGGTGCCTGCTGCTGTGTGGTGCTGGCCCATTGTGCTGGTTTAATAATATTGTCGCTGCTCGAAGCTGATCAGCTTGAAGGAGGTGTGGAGGATGCGGTGAGCAGCGCTTATGGCGCGCTTATGGCCATGCGTGATAGGCCATTGGTGAGGGCGAGCCTGCATGGGCATGATGTGCATTAGAGGTGCAGGCTGCGAGGTCTGTGCACAGTTGTACAGATGAGCATGCCATTTGTGTATGACATGGTTGCATTTGTTGGATGTTCTGTGGTTGGTCTGCCATGGGATAGGTGGCCAGCAGCATGGCGGCGATGACAAGCACGCGTTTGTGGTGAATGAAGAATGAAGACTGGAACTCGTGCTACTGCAGAGCTGGTGCTGTTGTTGTCTGCAGTCGCATGCATGTGGTATCTAGCCTGAGGCATCATGATGCATCACTCATGGTCGCTGTCGACCCAGGCAGATGCATCTAGATGTGCACAGCTGCAAGCAGAGCTGGGCCGGCCCACCGCATCCATTCAGCAGGCAGCGAAGGCCATGACCACGGCAGCCGTGGACCTGTGCGTATGTGGCTCGAAGGTGCACCCTGGTGCGCCGTCAGCAAGAGCGTCGGCCTAATGTGCATGCATATATACTCTCTCATTTGTGCGTGTACAGGTACATCATTGCGAGCAGCTGGGTATGGGCAGGCGTGATGCTACTCTCAGAACATGCTTCCCACAGAAATCAGCTGAGTGATTGAGTCTTCCGTGCGAATATTGACCATTGCCCTGGGTCAACTGTCTATGAGGACACGCAGATGCACGAGTTGGCGTCGCGGATTCCGCGGAACGCAAAAAATGTCACTAGCGAACAGTGTGAATATTTACTCTACTTGTAGCTATCAAAAGCTGCGGCGCATCAGCCGGTGGCGCCTGGCGGAGGTTCAACGCAGGGCAACAACGAGACTGTGTACCAGGTCCGCGACAAACGCAGCGGTCACACAAATCAGCGCTAGATCTACCAAATAAACAAATGTATAACATAAGCAACAAGCGATAGGTCAGATAGAGCTGAGAAAGGCGATGGAGATGCAGTTGCCGCGGGAACGTGCTTCAGCTCTGCGGCAACGCTGCCCCACGCAAGTCACCGCTCGAGGCTTACCTACAGTTGAGACGAAGGTACATATTATCATCGCTGCCTGTTGCCACCACACTCCGCCTGCAGGGGACTTGCTTGGTGTGAAGAACACGCCGTCGACACGAAAGACACGAGCTACGCTGGTTGCCGTATGGTGTACTCTCTATTCTAATACTGACATCACAGACTCAACTACTTACCATGAGGGCCTGCACATGCTATGCACTGGCGTTCCTGCGAAACGACGGCCAGTATACGGTGGCATGCACAAATGGCAACGACCACACGAAAAAGTTATGCATGGTCTAGATAGCTCATGTGTTGGGCGATGCACGTTGATGTTGCAGAATGTGATTGTCTAGTGTGACTTCATGGCGGTAAATAGACCCAAACGGGACTGCAGATACCAACACACTGACTGCAGACATGGCCATGCTGGAATGACTCATGCAGTAGTGGCAGGTACCCCAAGTGGCGTCCACCTGCAACCCCATCATCTGTATCTGAATGTGTGTAAGCCATGTTCCTCTGCAGCCATTTATTGCTGCTTCCTGTTCTTGCCCAAACAGGAACTTTCAAGTGCCAACATGCCACACACACAAGCACACACAAGCGTGAAAGTTTATGCAGGAGGAGTGTATCTGTATAACACACGGTCTACTGGCAGCAAGGCACCGGCAGGCCAGAAATCTATGCTGTTGCACCAGCCATGGTACTGTGGGACATGACCCAAGCAACAGATAAACCACAGTCACACTCACCATGTCTGGCACCTGCAAGCCACTTGAGTCTCTCCATCCAGCAGTAATATTCACCCCTCCGTCACATTGCTGTGGGAGCTACCAGAATCTGACTTTTCATGCAGAATGATTTACACAGTCATACTCAGCAGCTATCACCACCTGCCCAGCTCAGTAGGCCCAACATTGGAAATCCTTCATCTTGCCACGCTGGCTTTGGCCAGGACGCAGTGAAAAGTGCAACAGGCACCAAGACATGCACATGCCTTAGTCGCCTAACATCTTCCAATACTAGGAGCAAACACAGGCATAGCTGGCTGCAGACTGTGAGGCAATTCACACATGGGGCCATGCTTATCTGAAAACATTCCTATGCAATCTCTGCACACAACCTCCCATTCTGCATCATGCCTGACCCGCAAAAGCAGCCATTGTCAAGTGTGACACAGGGTCAGGCATCACTGCAGCTAGAGCTTCTACTTCTAGTAGTAAGGAGCATGCATCTGCAGCAGCAGAGCCACACGGGTGCATGCATACCTCCCAGTGAGCCAGCTTATGTGGCTGACCCTGCATGAACATGAGAAAAAGTGTCATGGGGCTCTGTACAATTACCACGACCTTCTTAGAATGCATTTCCGCGGGCGTTGAACATGAGAACAAGTGTGTCAAGTTCCAACGCATTCAAGCAGTGCTAAGTTGCCTGAGATTACATGCTACAGGCTCAATTGAGAACAAACACAACAGCGGCTACGTGTACCTCACACAGAGCCACAGAAGGGAGGCCACAGCGCTTGCTGCGAACACGATGCATGGGGCATGCCGAGGTGCCACGCATACGAGCTCAGGAGCAGCAGCTTGTCTCGGAGATCACCGTCGGCAACTTTTTTGAGGCTCGCACCTGCAGCCAATGCTGCAGCCGGGTTCGATCTCCTGCCACACCTCTGCAGACATCTCCTGCCAGACCTCTAGAAACACGGCTGCTGTAGCATGCAGCCGTGTCCGATCTCCTGTCACACCTCTGCCACTGATATCCTCTGCCGACGGAGCCATTCGTGCGGTGTAGCCAGTACGCCACGCCTCAGTGTGCCCAACCGGCACGCAGCCAAAGCCGGCAGCTGTGGCCAGCATCTAGCCCGGACCTGCTCTAAACGCTGCAGTATGTAGCCCGCAGGCGCGCCGCCAGCGCGACCGCCCCGCTCGCCTCGTATATCAACGCGAGGTTATGCGCGCACTCAAACGACACGTCAGCCGGCCCCGCGTCGTCCGCCGCGCCCGCGCGCGGCGACCCCGGGGCGGTGTGCCCGCCGCACAGCGCGAGGCTGCGGTTGTACCACTCCGCGGCCAGGTGGGGGAGCTCCAGGTGGTGAAAGGCGCGGCCGAGGTTGTACGCGGCCTCCGGCGGGCTGCCGGAGCGCGCAGCGTAGCGGGAGAGGAAGGCAAATGCCTTGAGGATCGCGGCATGGCGGTCCCCCGGGGCGCGTGAAGTCGCGTAGGCGAGGTACCCAACGCCGATGAACAGGCTCACGAGAGCGTTCTCGGGCACCATCTTGAAGGCCTGCAAGGGGCCAGTATAATGCATGGTGGTCATGCATGCTGAGCATGCATGCTGTGGGTGGACTCGTTGCAGGCGTGAGGCGTGTGCAGATGGTGACAGAACGAGCTGTGTGGAGGTTCTGGAGAAGGGGTGTGCTGTGG
>JALKAD010000221.1:61458-76228 GCA_024500015.1 Ulva compressa | reverse complement strand
CATGTGCAGAGCAATTGCGTAGCAGTGCAGCGCTCTGTCATGGTGTCCCATGTTCTCAAACGTTGCAGCGAAAGACATCCATGGCTCCGTGAAGTTTGGATATCTCTTGATGCATTCCATCAAATGAGGAAGAGCCTCGGAAAAATTGCCCAACATGATCTCTGTGTTGGCCTTTTGCATGAGCTCGTCGCCTTGAGGAGGCAAAATTCCGCGGCTGACTCTTGTGGGCTTGCGTCTCCTCGCACGACGCCTGCAGACAGAGGTCGAGAAAATCTTATATGGACTGCATTGTAGATTGTTTTTTGGCCAGGTCTGGTGTCGTGGACGCAACACTGCGCATGTTAATGGCACGTACCCATGTCCCAGCTTCCGTTTTGCGCCCCGCCGGTCTTCAGCTTGTTTTCCGACATGATCAGCTGCTTCTTGGATCTCCTCCATGGCATGGTCAGTGTTGGGATCGTACGCGGGGTCAGCCTCGGGCGGAACATGGCGTGCGCTCCTGCGTTGTTCTCTGAAGAATTCAAATGGCTGTGATCCCTGTGAGCGCAGACAGTATTGTTCCACAATCATTTTGTTCGTTGTCAAGGTACCCATTCTTTTCCGCGCACACCTCGGCCCCTGGCTCAAAGGAAGTGATCACATCTTCGGGATCAAAATCCGAATCGAAAACGAGGTCGCCATCAGTGAAATAATCAGAATTTATTTCAGCACCACTACCATACTCTGTGTGAAAGTCAGTTTCATATCCAGCGTCCTCGTCGTCGCTCATGCTGAATTCAGTCCGTCAGCCATGGAAAGAACAACGATCACTTGCACGTAAGTCGCGTGATGTGCAGGTAGCCATACATAAATAAAGAATTCTGGCGTTCGGGGCGGCGTCACCTCCGAGAATGTTCAGATTGCTTCTGCATGCTTATGGCTGCACCTACGTCACAATTTCACTGTACACGCCAGCCATCGCACCGGGTTGTACCCCACATAGATACCCCTCCAAACATTTGGAGCCGGCAGCGCACGAATGCAGGAAACGTACAGTGCCTTCAAGGCCGCGGACCGTACATGCAACGGGTGTATGCATGGCTCGCAACATTTCGGACTCGACCGCTTAGTGTCTTTAGTCTTTGTTGGCCAGATCGGTCCTTGACTATATATACACTACCGATATCAAAATGGCATCCACATCCACGGGACATCGCGTGGAGAACGTGGCTATCAGAGCCATCGTCGACGATGTCCTGGCGGAAAATGAAGGCCACAAGGCGAAACGGAAACGCGAAAAAGACACTGATCCGAAGCCAAAAAAATCCGTGCGATTTAAGGACGTTGATGATGTGCATGAGTTTGTGGTGGATGAAGATGACAAGGAGGTGCGTCTCAGATACATCTGCCATATTTCATATGCACCTGCCGCACAACTGGGATCCTCTTCAGTGTTGAGAAGAGGAATTTTAGGTACATTAGGCACTTTCTGAGCTCGCATGCAAATTTTTGCAAGCGCGAGGGCTGATGTGCAGGAAGATGGCCCAATCAAGGAGCATTTGCTTGGCCAAGCATGGCAAAAGCGACAGCAGACTCGAGATGGAAAGAGTGTCATCGCAGGTGATATAAAATTCAATGATGGCAGCGAGCTCGAGCCTGAAGAAGATGCAGAGTACGATCGTCTCGATGGTGAAGAGGTTTCAGCCTTTAACATGAAAGATGAAGAGGCAGAAGGCTTCAACGCTGCAACAGGTGAAATTGTTCCAAGAAAAACGGATGACGAAGAACTTGCGCAAGATCCATGGCTGCTAAGCTTACAGCAAGAAGAAGTATGTTACGTTTTGCATGCACTCTTTGAATTTCCTACCTGCCTGCTTGTCACTATCCCGCCTGAGGTGTGCCCTCTGTTTGCAGAGAGAAGAGATGGAAGGGGATGATGGGGTGATGAGAGCCAAGGTTCGCAGATCCCAAGTTACAGTTGATACGCAGACAAAGCAGCGCTTACAGCAGCAGCAAGCAGCATTGGACAACATGAAGCCTTTGTCCGATGAGGAACTTGCTCAGGCGAGATCCACCCTCGTCGAACACATGCAAGCTCGGGAGACTGTCATGCAAGCTATGGCTCGGTTGTCCGCCAAGCCCACCAAAGGCACTCCAAAGGTAAGGAGAGAGTCTAACATCGCCATTCTCTGCGTGATTGCCGTGGCTGGAGCTGACAACGACTTTGCTCAGACTGAACGCTGGTGACACAAGCAGGAATTAGCATGTGTCTGCCTGGTATGGCCACACCTCTGTTCCACTCAACCGGCAATCCTGAATATTTGATGCCAAGCGCCATTTCATGCAGAAGCCGGTGGACAGAGTCGGCAAGAAACGCATAACACCAGAGGAACAGGCACGGCTTGATCTCATCGAGCGGTTCACAGACGCTGCCAGTTCCCTGCTCAGCACCGAAGCAGACATCTTCGAGCAGCACAAAGAGGAGCTGCAGCATGCTCTGCGTATGTCCAACATGCTTCGAGCTCCTGCTGCACAGCCTTCAGGTGTGTGTACAGTGTACACTGTACACGCGTTCTGTTTCCTGTCAGCCTCCTGTTGTAGTATAACAGCATTCGCTTACTGTGTCACTCAACACCTGTGCTGTCCTAGAGCTGTTGCTCCCATCCTCCACCTGCCTGCATGACTCTACCACAAAAAATTTCAGTAACGGTGAGGGGCTGGTGAAGTAGGAGCTCCTGCTCGGGCCAGCAGAGTATTTGAACCATGGTTGTTTCCAGCTAGTCCTGTGATGCATTCCGCCCTGTCACAGAAAGTGCACGTGCTTCGAGAGCTGACTCATCTTGTACATTGCTACGAATGTCATGTTAGTTGCCTCGACCATTGACGGCAGCAACCGTAGTGGCTGCAAGCTGTTGCTTTCAGTGCCTGCAGCGCCCATTCTCCACTCACAAGTTGCAGTTGAGTGAAAGAGCTAGTGGTCAGACATTACAGCAGACTTGTCAAAAGGTGCATGTGAGACCTCTGTTTCAGATGCGCACTACTGAACAGGTGGCCCACTGTGCAGCTGCTGCAGCCACACGGGCGGAAGACAGTGATGATGACATGTTTGCTGACAGTGACACTGAGGCAGCACCAGCTCTGCCGGCCTCGGGAGCAGCAGCAGCAGCACCCATGCCTAGCGGGGCAACAGTGCCCCAGTCGGCACAGCCTAGTGAGGGCGTTACTCCGACAGCCGACGACACTGCGGCAGCTGATAATGCTGCAGGAACGCCTGCTGCCGGGGCAAACTCTGTAGATGCATCTGGGACGTCCCCAGAACAGGATTATTCAAGCTGGCCTGTTTCGGAGCTGAAGCGAGTGCTGAGAGAAGCTAATGTGGACACATCAGGTGTGGCCCTGACCTCCCCATTCACTATGAAAGCAGCTGCAATAGCATAATGCAATTTCAAGCCCCCTTCCTGCTGGCTCGCCTTCTCACAGCGGTTCCTGTGAAGTCAGGCATGCCGTGCTGTATGTGCCATGGAGCTGTTAGCAGGAGTGTACAGCCTTATTCCTCGTGTATGTACATCTGCATCGATGTGCCATCACAGCAGATGGGCCACGACTTGTCCACTGACATGGTGACATTGCTGCAGGTGCAACCGAGAAGTCTGATCTTGTTTCCAAAATGCATGATCTAGACAAGCAGCGGGCGGCAAAGTTCACCCCTGCCGGCTTTGTGCTTGATCCCGGCTCTGGCTATTACTACAATGTAGAGACCGGCTGGTACTACCATGCCGAATCTCAGTGCTATTACCAAGGTGGGAAGTGGTATCACATGAATACGGCAACAGGGGCTTTGCAAGAAATGGCAGCGTGATACATGCCATGGCCGCGCCTTGTTTTCTCGTGTGTAACAGCAATGCTAGGGCAGGTTTTCTGCTGCGATGATTCCTGTGAGTTTCAGGCTGGACATCGGTAGTGTCGTAGAAGGCGTGGTTCTCGCTGTGTAAGGCAATTGAACAGCATGAGTCGCAAGTCTGTTTTGCTGAATCAGCTGCTGCATGTCGCCCCGCGGTGCAATAGAATTGTGTCGATCAAGGACCACACGCAAAATAGTCGACAGAGGACATTGAAAACACAGCTCCCGGCCAATGGTACTCAAGAGGATCAGTGCAAGTAGACGATGGTTGTGCAAGGATAGCCCGTTAAATATAATACATCCTCTGCTGGGACGCTCAGCTATTGACCAGCCATTTTTACGTTGAGGTATTGACAAGCGATTCCGAACGTGCTAGGAAAAACTTGAATTAGATGTGCTACAACATGACACAACGGTGCTATTACTCTTCAGTCCTTCCCCTGCTGGGCTAAACAACAATGAAAGGGGGATGATCATCAATGATCAACACAATGGCTACAAGGGGAGTCCATGTCCTGACCACTTCCAGCCCTGGTAATTGGCCGGATCAGGCCTCGCAAAGTGCCGCTGACGATGTATAGGAAAGTGCATAAGCATCACAGCGAACGTGCATGTGAATAGCTCGTGCCGTACTTCTTCAGCTGCAACGGGTCGACAGGAGGTGGACGCCTAGGTCCGTCGCCGGTGTGCAAGCTTGTACAAGGGTATACCTTACAAAGCATCTACACAGTGTTGAAGTTCTATTTGTCTGGAAGTCAATATGGCGACGCGTGCTGTGCTTACTGCTTTCGAGCGCTACCAGAAGGAGCGGACTGCATTTGTGAGCACCGTCGCAGAGATGGCCAAGGGGCCACAGGCACGCAACGGCATCATTGCTTGGTTACAGTGATAAATGTGTTCATCGACCGTAGATTCGCGTTACGAGTTGCTGTGAGTCGAGAACAGTGACCGCTCAAGCAGGCCAGCCATCTTCACTGCCATCGTCACTCCAAGCATATGCGGATTTTTCCCAACTCCACACACTCGTATCATGCAGAATGTTGACGCGCTTCAGCAAGCCGGGGCTATGCAGCTTCTTCGGCCGCTGCTACTAGACACAGTTCCAAGGTGAGCAATCACGGCTTTCCCCCTGACTTCTAAACGTGGCTGCAACTTGCTCTCACTTACAGTAATTCATTTTTACAGTATTCAGCAGTCTGCTGCGCTTGCTCTTGGACGGCTGGCGAATCATAGCGATGAACTGGCTGAATCTATCGTAACCAATGAAGTGTTGCCACAGCTGGTAAGCTTTCGCTCCACATCAGAGTTGGCTTTAATATTCTCAACGCCTCGAACCTGTCAATGTTAGGCTTGGCGGAACGTTTGCTGGGCTGAACATGAACGGTGTCGATGCACACTTCTGATAGTCTGCAAGCGTCATGCCGATCGTGGGTGACCTTCAGGTACATTCTTTAGCGACACAGAATCGCTACTACAAGAAGAGCGCGTCGTTCTGCCTCCGAGCTGTGGCTAGGCATTCACCAGAGCTAGCTCAAGCCGTGGTCGCTTGTGGTGCACTTGATCCGCTCGTTGTCTGCCTGGAAGAATTTGATCCTGGTGTCAAGGAGGGAGCAGCATGGGCGCTGGGCTACATCGCTGCACACAACTCCGAACTTGCTCAGCAAGTCATTGATGCTTCTGCAGTACCTCTGCTTGTTCTCTGTGTACAGGTGTGTCACTTTGGGTTAGACTGACATCGTTTCTGCAAACACGGCATAGATTGGACGATGCATGTCACCATTTTCCGCGTTGTGTGATGTCTTGTGCATCTGCCATGGGCGGCTCTTCAGTGCGCTAAATTGTGTAGTGGAAAGATATCGCAGATCTTCCCAATTTCGGAAATGCCAGAGCCTCCCTTCAGCAATGCTTACCTTGCAGGAGCCAGAGCTGTCATTGAAGCGCATTGCAGCTAGCGCTTTGAGTGACATTGCAAAACACTCACCAGAGCATGCACAAGCTGTTGTGGACGCTGGCACAGTCGCGTTTTTGGCTCCGCTTGTCATCAACCAGGATGCCAAGGTGAAACGCCAGGTATGACAACACCCACCGCACAAAGTGAGAGAGTGCCAGGCACCACCATGTGCAGCTAGCCTCAAAAGGCATCATCACAGATATGTGCAGCATGCCCTCAGGGAGTTGTGACGTTGCAGGTATGCACAGCCCTGGCACAGGTGGCAAAACACTCGGTTGATCTTGCTGAGGCTGTGGTCGAGGCGGAAGTGTTCCCCAAGGTCCTTACCTGCCTGCAATTTCCTGATGAGACAGTCCGCAAGGCCGCAGCAACTTTGGTGCGCGAAGTGGCCAAGCATTCTGTGGATCTGGCACAGCTGATTGTGGGCAGTGGCGGTGTCGGTGCTCTCGTCGACTACATACAGGTGCCTCCCTGGCCTACACTGTTTCTGCTGTTGTGATACCATCATCATGCATCCCGACCCAGCCTGCTAGATTGATTGCTTGCGCATCAAGACTCTGAATGTGTTCAAGAGGTCCAGCAGGTGGTGAGTTGTCGTGGCGTTTGCTGGCACGTGAATCACCAGCTCAAAAGTTTGTCGTGCGCGCTGGTGACTTGCCTGCTTCCATTGTCCTGCTGCTTTGCTTCTTGTGCCAGCTTGTGCAAGCTTATGCTGATGCTGTATGCTTTCCCACTGCCTGACTGCAGCGCGGCGACCAGACGGCAGCTCACTGTGCTCCCACTTGCATGCCATAAGCAACACGTGTCTTGTACCTTCAACATAGTTCCATTCTGTATTTCGACTGCCGTTGTTTCACAATGGCGGCTCCCCTGATGTGATGCCATCTTTCTCTCCAGTCATCCACTGGGACACATTTGGGTACAGTCAGCTGAAGGTGCTTTCAGCGGATTACATAGCATCAATTCCAGTAGTGCATGCCTGCACCTTCAACTTCATCCTGTGGGAAGTCTCCAAGCTGCTGTCGAGTGTTTCAGCCACATTGTCTGTGTTTGTTTCCACAGGCACTGCCATGGCCACAATTCCATTGTCCTGGGTACACGTCCCATCAAATCAGGTCCAACTGCAAGTAGCACTCTGCCATATGCAGGATTCAATGGGAGCGGCTCGACTGCCTGGAGTCATGGCCCTTGGCTACATTGGTGCCTTCAGTGAGACACTTGCTCTTGCCGTGGTGTCTGAGCGGGCGCTGCCACCCCTTGTGGCAGCTCTCAAGGACGAGCCGGAAGAGCACATGCGAGCAGCCGCGGCGTGGTCCATTGGACAGGTGCGGATACACACACCCCATGACCTCTTTCAGGGGGCTGTGCTGTTGCAGCTCTGCGATGCTATCACATGCCCCTGGTGGTCGCTTCAATCTGAGTCCATGCACACTGTGAATCTGCCCCGCTGCATACCTGTCACGCCAGCTCATGCCAATCAATGAGGCTCAGTGAGCATGTCAATCCCAACTGTTCGAGATGCTCTGTTGGTTGCACACCAGCGACATGCCACAGCCAATCGATCCCTGCACGTCTCCCCCAACGTCTCACAGCAGTTTCCTGAACGAGCCAGCTCATTGCAGATTGGGAGGCACACGCCAGACCACGCCAAGTGCGTTGCCGATGCGGGTGCGCTGCTGCCGCTGGCAGAGTCTGAGGCAAACGAGCGCGGCAGTGACGACCTGCGTGGCAAGGCCCGCCGCGCCCTGAAGGGCATCGTCGGCAAGCTCACACACCTGCCTGCGCTCGACACGATGGTCCACCGCAACCTGCCCGAGGGCGTCATGAAGGTCGTGCTGGAACAGCTCGGCAAGGTGCCGCCCTTCCCCACCAACTGCTGTGCCTTTCGCTGTCACATATGGCTGTGCCATTGCATCCGGCCATGTGCGCGCGCGCCCGACTGGTCTGTCACCAGTCTGCGGTACGCGATGAAGGCTGCAGACCAGACCACGATTGTGCATGACAATGGACATACAAACTGAGGATTGCAGGTGTTGGCCAACGATCCACCCGGGCGGGCAACCTTTGTGCACTCGGGGGGCCTGCAGAAGCTCCAGGAGATGGCCGAGCAGCCTGGCAGCCGCTTGAAGGAAGCTGTCGCAGTCATCAACAGCAGCTATCCAGAGGAGATTGTGAAGTACTACAGCCCCACGTATAGCGCACAGCTGCTTGAGAAGCTGGATGCCATGGCCGCCGAAGCAATCACTGCGTGAAGACTCTGTTGTTGGCGTTCAACTCTGGACACTGCTGGAATGCGAGGCTGGTCGTTGGTGCTGATAATATGGGCTTGGGATTGTTTCGAACTGACGTATTGCCAAACTGTGGTGGCAGAGCTGCTTGAGTTGCAACACCACGTGATGGAGAGTTTGCGTTGGGGCTAGCCAACATTTGTGCAAGCTGTTGCTATGATGCAGTGGTGCAACAGGCGATGCTACCTGCCTGCAATCTACGGACTTCCGCTGAGGCTGTAATGCGTGGAACGGAACCTTTTGGTATGTACATTATTTCTCAGGAAGCAGGGAGGAACAAGTTCAAGGAAAACGCACATCTACGATTTTAGTATGCCAACAGTTGAAAATAGCACCTTTGGACTGTGCATGAGGCAAAGTCCGGTGCAGCCTCGAGACCGTGCAGCTAAAACGACCCGGCATGCTGTGGCCTGGGCCGGCGCATGCTTTAGCTGCAGGCCCTGGATCAGGCCAGCTGCGCCTGCAAGTCACATTGTGGCTGTCTCATATCATATGGCACGGCGCCCGGCATATGAGTCACATGGCGTGATTTGCTGTGCTCTAGATCTCCTGCGGCACGCTGCAGGTGTACTAGAAGTACAGGACGCAGTGCTCTCTACATCAAGTACAGCTAGCACGTAGTGCCCGACAACGTTGGCCAGCCTGGCCTAGTTCCGGCCGTGCAGTGGGCAGTGCGCAGTGTCTGCTAGCATCATGGTTCATTGTGTACTGACAATAATGCTTCCTATCTCTGGTTCTACTTCTCTCTAGTTTGGCGATAGCGATCAGGCGGCTGGCCATCATAGGTCGGAACGAGGTACGGTGCACACCAGCAGGAGGTTGACAAATCTACGCATAGCTTTCTACAGTGCGCTCGTTGTGCAGTCCGGCGCTGCGGATGTGCTCGTATGCCCGCTCGCTAGGGCCGGCTGCGGAGCCCTGAGTCAGGCCCTGCAGAATGGCCTCACACCTCTCTGCCGACACTGCCACAGAGCGACTCCCGCCTGGGGCACCCAACCCCCCGCCTCTCATCATGGGGGCCGCCGTGGTTGACATGCGTGTTGTCGGGTTCATAGCCTGCGTGCAGCGGGGCCATGGCAGCGCCTGTGGGGGCGGCTCTGGTACCAGCCCCGCTCTCACACCCTACCCAGTTCATCCCGCTTGTACATGCGATGTACAGCCGCGGCAGGGTGGCGCCGGAGTCAAATCGGTTCCGCTGCAGGGTGGCGCCGGAGTCAAATCGGATCCGCCAAGCGATTGTAGAGATGGCGGCGGCACACCGGCGTGGTCTCCAGCCGCACTTTCGCGGTCAATGCCATGCACGATCTGTCCACAACGTTGTGCCGCAAGCTGGCGCGCGCAGGCGCGCACAGCCGCACCCCTCCGCACCCGGCTGGACGGGCGGTTGCTTCTGCCGCGGCTGGCTGTCCCACCGATGGCCTGCCGGCTAGTGTCACCAATGACGTGACGATGGTAATTACGACTGGCAGGTTAAAGATGATGTGACGACGATGTTCCCAATCTTTACCACACGCAGCAGCAGTCTCGGGCGCAAAGCTACAACGAACCAGCGCAACAGCACCCACACACCCACACGCCTCGGCGCTGCTGGGTCCTAGATCTATCACTAGCACTGTGTAACACACACCCACACGTGCACTCCAGTGCACCCCACCACTGCATCAACCACCAAACCAGAGCCATACACTGCGGCCGGCTGTACCCTGCACCGCCGTCCGCCTCCAGCAAGCCAGCTGGTCTAGACCGCCACTAGTTTGTGTAAATAATACAAAGTGGTGAGGTTCAGATTGTACCAAGCTTGACCAAGTAGCCATCATCGTGTGTGCGATGTCTCATGGGGCTTACCAAGTTTCGAAGTCGCCCATTGTGAACTCGACAACTGTTGTCACGTGTTGGGGTTTCCACAATAGCGCGGTTGAGGGTCACCGTTGACCATGCAGCACACGAAGCAATGACCAGATGCAGTGCTCGGCGCAGGCGAAGAATGCGTCGCTACCGACATCTCACAGACGCGTTGTAGCAGCAGTCATTGAAACATGTACACTGTAGTTCGAGCAACTCCAGACACGCGCGAGGGGCGCACGCACTCGCTTTCGGTGGCCACCCGATGCACTCCGGAAAGGGCTTGAGCGTACCTGTTGCGCCTGCATCCAACAAATAGCTCATTTCTGGTATCTCCTATGCGCCTGTGACCCTATCTCCTCTAAGAATCGTAACATGTCTCTTGAACTGTGGTCACCACTGGACGAAGGACGAATACCGCCTGTCCGAATAAACTGTGGCCACGTTTTGCATGACCCGGGCCGAAGCATAACAGTGGGAAGAGGTCACTGCCCTACATGTGGAGGAATTCCAGCTCGTGAGCTGGTGTCGGCTGAAGTCTCGATCATTCGTGACAAGGTGCCGACCCAGGAGCTGACATGGGACACACTGCATCTGAAGCAGTCGCAAGCCTTCCGCATCAACCTACATGACACGGTGAGATTCCAGACAGATACATTTTTAGCCACGACACGCTGCACGGCCGGGGCGCGCTGCGCGAACTTGCAATTGTCGGCCGCGCAGCATGCGCAGTCTCGCGGCGAGCCGTGCAGGGCCGTGTTCTCGCCACTCGGTCTAGGTTCGGTCCTATGTGGCCGCGACTGCAAATGAAACTGGCGCAGGTGCAACTGCTAGACGCAAGGCGCAATTGCGCAAGCGCCCAGCTGGGCCGGCCCAGGCGCCTATAGGCGCTGGCGCGGTATCCAGGGTGCATGCATGCGGGAGATTTTGCTGGAATTGCATGCACTTGCGCGATTCTGCGCGTTTCGGGCATCGTCACATGGAGATCAAAGCAGTAGTTGCAGATTCGGCTCCTAATGTTCCAGCGTGCTGCAGCGCACTGTTCTTGCACTGCCGTTGCACCACTCGAGTTTGAGCTCATGATATCATATGCACCGTTGCTGCCCGCCACTCGCCGAGGCCGTCGCATCCTGTCACAAACGCTTTTTGCACAAGCAGCGTGCAGGCCTCGCCACTGCTCATTACAATGATTACACACATAACAGACCCCCAGTGCCCTGCGCAGGCTGTGATGTCGCGCCTCGAGGATCTCCTGGCCCACACTTCGGCTCATGCCATGCCCATACACCTGCAGCACAGATCCCTCAGACCAGCGCAGCCGCTGCAGTCCACCGGTGGCCGCTCCTGGCGCTCGCTGCTGGTGTATCGGAGCACGCCGTTGGGCTCTGTCGTGGCGTGCGGAACTATCTGCATTCCCGTGAACGGGGTGCTGCTGCTTGGCGGAAGTGGAGCCTGCTTCCAGCATGTGACCTTCTCAGGTGTGCCCCGAGCCCCTTGACCATCATTCTGCCCTCTCTGCCCGCGCCCATGTGGTGCAGGCGGTTTGGGTGTGTGGCTATGGCGTGGTTGGTGCGGTGGTGGAGTGCGCTGGTGTGCGCGTGTGCGGTTCGTCGTCGCTTGGCGCGTGTGCATGTATGTATGATTACATCGCCGTATCCATGAGGACATGTTGCTGCTTGTTGATACCTGCTTACAGTGGCTTGGCCGCGTGCTGTTGCCCGGCCTGCTGGTGGCATGCATGCTGGCACGGTGTGATCTGTGCGCAACGCTCTGCCGTGCTTGCACCGGCTCTTCGTGACGAGCGTGCTTTGCAACACCGGAGCGCGGTGCCACATCATCATGCGATGTCCGCTTGCAGGCGGAGCCCTCGTGTGCGCTGGAACTGATTTCACCGGAAGCTTCTACGACTGCACGTTCCGCAAGTGCCAGCTGTACGTTGTGCACGGGGCGGCCATCACTCTGCGCGGATGCACCCACACCGCAGCCCTGCCCGGCCTCGTCGCCAGCGGCGCCGGGACCATAGCCACGGCCACAGAGTGCGCCTTCCACGACTGCTCACCTGCGCTGTGTGCTGAGCACGGCGCGGTGCTGGCCGTGCATGACGCACGCATATCCAACACGGATATCGCGCTCGCGGCCAGCGGCGCCGGCACACACGCGGAGCTGAGCCAGTGTAAGGTCGAGTGGCGGAAGAAGAAGGGCCGCGCCTCCGATCCGCACGGCGGCTGCGCTGTCCGAGTGGTCGGCGGCGCGGCGTGTGTGCTGCGGCGCTGCGGTTTCCACTGGTTCCAAGACATCGGAACTGTGTCTGGTAGCAGGTCGCGGCTCGAGGTGCTTGATTGCTACAGCAAAGCGTGCCAGCACGGAGTCAGCATCCGTGCGCACGCCCGTGCTGTGCTGCGGTGCATGCACATGGACAGCCGCCGTGGCCAACGGAAGCGCAGTGCCAAGGTGGGGGGGGCCGTGAAGTTGGGGTTTCCAGAGGAAGGTATGTCAAAGGGCGGGGGTCCTGGGGAGGGGGCTGCGGAGGGGGGGGCGCTCGCCGTGCTGGAGCGCTGTGTGCTGCCAGAAGCCGCAGCGGTTGCGGTCGAGATCGCCGACGGTAAGGCCGCGCTGCTGCTGTGTGCTGTCATC
The DNA here is from genome assembly GCA_024500015.1 of Ulva compressa. Lineage (NCBI taxonomy): Eukaryota > Viridiplantae > Chlorophyta > Ulvophyceae > Ulvales > Ulvaceae > Ulva > Ulva compressa. The sequence continues at coordinate 63,633 of JALKAD010000221.1, read as the reverse complement.
AGCGGCTGGACCGGGCTTTGCGCTCGCGGTGAGCGTAGCGTGGCTGTCATGCAGCACTGCGCTGTAGACACTGAGGAATATGGCGCCGTTGCCAATGCTGGCGCCGCGATTCGGGTGGAGCACTGCCACATGTCCTCAACTGATTCTGCGTGCATCGCTACGAATGGGAGCCGCTTCGCTCTTGTAGATTCTGTGGTGAGCGGCAAGGGGCGGGCCGGGCAGCCTGCGGTCATGGCAACACCTGGTTGTGTGCTGCGTGTGCTGCGCTGCGACGTCAGCGAAAGGATGTACGTGATGCAAACTAATGATTGCACGGTGCGCGTCGTGGACTCTACCATTCGTGTTCTGCAGCCCAGACATGCTGAAGGAGAGGGCCTTAGCGTGGGGTATGGCTCCAATGTGGAAATTGTGGGGTGTGTGTTTCTGGGCCAGCCTGCGAGCTACACCTGGCATCGGAGTCAGACGGAGTGGCCGGAGCAGCCCACGGTGTCTGTCTGTCGATCGGGCCGGGTGCTCATTTCCGGGTGCATGTTTAAACAGTTCCGGGTCATCTGCATTGGTGGGGAGCATGAATGCGTCGTTCGGGAGTGTGAATTTACGGGCACAGTCCCCCATGCGCCGGAGCTGATTTGCCTGTACGATCGCAGCCGGGCGCTCATTGAGCAGAGCCGATTCTCCAACGCCTCGAGCGCAATCAAGATGGACAGCTCTGTATGCCGTGTGCTCGGGTGTGAATTTGGCCCGGAACTGCGGCACGCATTCCACCTTCACGATGATTGTGATCTGACTGCGCAGCGCAGCCAGTTCGTGGGATGCGATAGGGCGCTGTATGCACAGCCTAAGGACGAGCGCGGGACGACCGCTGTGCTTGAGGACTGTGATTGTACAGACATGGGAGGTGGTATTCTCTTGACGGGGGCCGAGGTGATGTTCACAGCGCGCCGGCTGAACATGTCTCTTTTAGCGGAGGCTACTGGCCTGGACGTCAGGACCTGGTGCAAGGGCGGGCCGATTGCGGCTCTGCTTGAAGACTGCACCCTAGCCGGGGGGCAGACGCTTGCAACGTTGGGTACCACAGGGGCGCACGCAACGCTGCTGCGCTGCACGCTGCGGGGAGGCGAGACAGGCGTTGACGTCATGCAAGGAGCCTCCGTGTCGATACGGGACTCGAGGGTTGAGGAGTGCGACGTGGGCGTCGGGGTTGGGCCGACGCGCTCTGTTGCGCTCAAGCGTTGCTCTAAATGTGGCATGCATGGGCCGGAGGCTTGGGCGCGGGCATGGGCTGCCGCGCGGGGGCAGGGGCCGGAGCTGCGCCGCGAGCCGCGGTGCGTGCACGAGGGTGCAATCGCGGAGCTCGTGCTGGCAGGTGTTGAGTTTTCAGGGTGTGCTGACACGGCGGTGCGCGTCGAGGAGTTTGGGCGAGTCGACGCGACAGGGGTTCACGTGTCCAGCAGTCAGTTCGGATTCTGGCTTGGTGGCATCGCACCGACCAGCGTGTTTGTGGATTGTGTGGTGTGGGAGGTCGAGGATTCGGGTGTTGTGTGCTGTGCTGTGAGCGCTGAGGGAGTTTACAGGGTGCAGGAGGAGGTGCCGCCGGGCATCCTGGTTGTGCAGCAGGGATTCACTGGCGATGATTAATGTGCTGTCTTAGTCACTGATGTGCTCCTGTGTGCCGTGATGCTGCGTGCTTGGCTTCTGTGTGCTGGGCTGCCGTGTGCACTTGCCAATTGCCAATTGACGAGAGCGTGTAGATGTCCTTTCCTGCATGGTCAGCGAGCCCTGGTCATGTAAGTATGTACGTGTGTACTGATACAATTGCTGCCTTTGCCACGGTGTAGATAAACTGCTGCCTGTGTGGCTTGGCTGCGCTTGTGTCGTGTGAATTTTCACACAGCCCCGTGGTGGCTGCGACCCTCAGTCGGCGAGAGCATCTAGTATTAACATCGCTCGGATAGCTCGAGAACGTTTGCGGCCCCTGGTCGATTCGGCACCCAACTATTGCCCAATGCATGAGGGCGTCGCGCACAGCACAGTCCACACGCATGAGCTGCTGGCACCAGCACACTCTGTCACACCACTCATCTTTCATCCAGGGCCAGCTGCAAAGGTATGCATTGGTGCACGTCTCTGCTGATCACACACTCGCTGTGTTGTTCCTTCCGCTCACTCTCCCTG
>JALKAD010000221.1:32082-48582 GCA_024500015.1 Ulva compressa | reverse complement strand
TACGTTGCTGTGCCATACTGATGAGAGCTTTGTTGATATATAATGGCTACGACAGATGAAGCTGTGATGTTAGCAGCCTCGTGTATGTAGGAAGGAAGCAAGGCAGTTTGAGGCTGAGGCACATCTATAGCAAGTCACGGAAGATACAATCAAGTTCAACACGCCGCGACATTCTAGATGTATATCTGTTATACTGTTGTGATGATGTGGGACAGCTGGTGGGTGCTGGCTGCAGTGGTGGGCGGTGCCAGTGCCAGCATGGCCGGCAGTGCACGAGTAGGTGGCACCAGCATGATTGGATAGGCACGGTAATAATGTATGTTTCCACACAGTGTCATCAGACTGTATTATTGCGTGCTGGCGAGGCCTCGCGAGGTTGCCCCACCCTGCGTTCCCCAGTCGCGTCATGTTCCCCGATTTGCCTTCCCCATGCGGAAAAAGTTTGGGGAGGGGAAGGGCTTTGCATGGGGACCTCAAGTTGGGGAAGTTGGCGAATGACGCGACACGCACCCATCTGGACATGTAACAGCTTCATAGAGGCACTGCTAACATATTTGAACGTTGCAATGCTTAATCGCCTGACCCGAAGGTCTGTATTGTTCCATACCAGCATACCGTACCTCCATCCAATAAAGTGTCAGCGCCATTTGTACACAACACGCGCATAATTACACGAATATGTATCTTGTAGTACGTAGCATCAGCTCCCATGCGCCAGAGTGTGATCGGGCGTGGTGCCAGGTCGAGCAGTACCACTGGCACCAGCGACGACACACAGTGAAGCTGTCGCCGAACAAGAGGCCCACACGCCGCGAGAGATCGTGCGTGACCTTATCTATTCCCATGTTATAGTAGTGTGCTTCGGTATGCGCTCATCCTGTGTTCTGCAGTCTGCGACGGTGCCATCAATGCTCGAGCATCGAGTGCACACGCACCTAGCTTCGTCGCAGATCTCCTGTTTCAGCGCCATCCAAGCACGGTAATAGTATCATACATAAATGAAACTATTATGTGCATCGTCGTAGGCTTTCTTATGCGTGCGATCGTCATCTATACGCGGTGAAGCTCATGCCTCCTGGTGAGCATGATGCTAGTACCAGCACCACTGACAGTACTATCACACGATTGCCCGTCCAAGATAACATCCTACATATGGTTATATCACTATGCATTGCTTATAGCGCGTTCTAAGCCACCTCCTTGATGTCCATGCCCTTGGTGTGCAAGGGCAGCTTGTGATCAAGGTACAAGCAACAGCAAGAAAACATGCACATTAGCCCCACCCGCGGCGCCATATATTTCACTATAATGTATTTAAGTAAAATCTTGCGTCTTTCACCCGTTTCCATGCTTCATAGTGCTGCAATGGAGGGAGGCAGCCAACAACCACAGCACCTTCACACGTACACACACACCGCACCACAGACCGCACACGCTCAGAAACAACGCAGGCCTACTTGAATATCATATATTTACATCATCAACGTTACAGCGCATAAAAATGCTCAATCCCCAAAGAGTCCCCAGGCTGGAACAGGTTCCCCACCTTACCTTCCCCACCCGGGGTGGGGTACCTTGTCGTGGACGCTGTGTAATACACTCTGTCAGCGGTCCGTACCCATGGCGGACACGCCGGCGGGCCACAGACGGATCACGAACGGTCGAGACCAGGTACTATACAAGCTGGTGCAAGTGCGACCAATTGTTAGTGCTTTTAAAGTGTGGTGTATGCTTTGGGAACGATGGCAGTGCTTTGGGGCGAGTTTGGGGCCTCATTGAGGCAGTTTGGGTAAACATGGCATTTTCGACCGAAAAGATCGTCCGGTTTGGGGCTTTCGCCACATCCCCCAAACGGCCCGCAGCCCTTCCCAGAGTACCTAGTTATGCCCTATAGTGCTCCCAAAGTCAGTCTGGGATGTTCCTGGTGTCCGCGACAGGACTGGGAGTACCATAGGACTGAGTGAGAGGCCCCCTCTCGAAACATACCAATATGTACAATGCCGCGTAAGGCGCAATCGCGGACCGTACGCGATGGCCGCGATCAGCGCACTAAATCATATTAAAGCATAAACATACAACTTGAGAAACGGAATAGCTGCTCGCACGTCGGTCTATTTCGGGCGAGTGGGTCGCGTCAGAGTCATATCAGTGCGAAACGGCACTATACCGACGTGCTAGCAGCCTATTCCGTTTCTCAATTTGGTGTTTTGATGCTTTAAGATGATTTAGTGCTCACTGATCGCGGCCATCGCGTACGGTCCGCGATTGCGCCTTACGCGGCATTGTACATATTGGTATGTTTCGAGAGGGGGCCTCTCACTTCATCCGATGGTACTCCCCAGTCCTGTCGCGGACACCAGAAACCTCCCAGACTGACTTTGGGAGCACTATAGGGCATAACTAGGTACTCTGGGAAGGGCTGCGGGCCGTTTGGGGGATGTGGCGAAAGCCCCAAACCGGACGACCTTTTCGGTCGAAAATGCCATGTTTACCCAAACTGCCTCAATGAGGCCCCAAACTCGCCCCAAAGCACTGCCATCGTTCCCAAAGCATACACCACACTTAAAAAGCACTAACAATTGGTTGCACTTGCACCAGCTTGTATAGTACCTGGTCTCGACCTTTCGTGATCCGTCTGTGGCCCGCCGGCGTGTCCGCCATGGGTACAGACCGCTGACAGAGTGTATTACACAGCGTCCACGACAAGGTACCCCACCCCTGTTGGGGAAGGTAAGGTGTGGCAACTTTCCAGCCTTGGCTCTTTGGGGATTGACATTTGTATGCGCTGTAACTTGATGTGTTAATATATGATATTCAGTAGGCCTGCGTTGTTTCGACGTGTGCGGTCTGTGGTGCGGTGTGTGTGTGCGTGTGAAGGTGTTGTGGTTGTTGGCAGCCTCCCTCCATTGCAGCGCATGGAAGCATGGAAACGGGTAAAAGACGCAAAAATGTTACTCACATACATTATAGTGACATATGTGGCGCCGCGGGTGGGGCTACTGTGCATTTTTTCTTGCTGTTGCTGGTACCTTGAGCACAAGCTGCCCTTGCACACCAAGGGCATGGACATCAAGGAGGTGGCTTAGAACGCGCTATACCAGCCATGCACGTAAAGAGGGGTATATGTAGGAAATGTTATCATGGACGGGCAATGGTGTGATAGTAGTGTCACTGGTGCTAGCACAAGCATCATCCTCACCGGGAGGCATGAGCTTCAATGCGTATGGATGATGATCACGCGTATCAAAACGTCTGCGATGAAACAGAGCAATTTCTAGTCAATGTATAAGACTGTTACCGTGCTCTGATGGCGCTGAAACGTCGGAGTTGCGATAACGGTAGGTGCGTGTGCACTTGATGCTCTGGCATTGATGGCCCCGTTGCAAGCTCCAAAAGGCGGAAAGAGCGCATACCGGAGCACAGTACCACTATACGTAGGTATGTGAGATCACCGACGAACTCAGTCGGCTGGCGAGCCTCTCGTGTTGCGATAGCGTCACTGTGTGTCGCCTGTGGTGCAATTGGTGCTGCTCGACCTCGCAGCAAACCCGATCACCCTCTGCCACATAGCGTGCGAAACAATTTACTATACTCGGTGCTGACGGTAAATCTTATGTGTGTTATGTGCAAATGGCGCGGACTCTTGATCGGACGGAGGTGCTGTACGCTGTTATGTCACGATACAGACCATCAGGACAGTTGTTCAACCTCTGAAACATTCATAAGTCGTGTATATGTATCCATGATGATGATTTGCTTGCAAACAGGTGCTTGTTGCGTCGTTCGCCATCTTCCCCACCTTCAGCTCCCCATGCAACGGCCTTCCCCTCATCATTTTTTCCCGCGTGGGGAAGGCGAATCGGGGAACGTGACGCGCATGGGGAACAAAGGGTGGGGCAACCTCGCCAGCACGCAACGAGACATTCAGATGATACTGTGATGCTATACACATTATTACAGTTCCTATCCAATCGATCTGGTGCCATCCAATCGTGCACCACCGACCATACTAGCAGTGGCACCGGCCACTACTGCAGCCAGCACTCACGAGCTGTCCCACATCATCACAAAAGTACAACATACATAAATCTTCAATCTTGCGGCGTGTTGAACTTGATTGTATCGTCCATGACTTGTTGTACATGTGCTGCCTTCCTTCCTTCCTACACGCATGAGGCTGCTTAGATCAGAGCTTCCTCTGTTGTAGCTACAAGCAGCATATCAACAACGTGATCAGAAGCAACTAGTAGGGCACAACAGTGTGTTCAGCAGCAGGGCACGTGAACACACCGCCTGTGCAACTTGCAGCTGCTCTGGTCACACTGTTGCCATGCACTTCCACCCAAAATAATCGCCTGCACAACATCCTACTTGTGCATAGGCTTTCAAACCAGCGTGTCATCACAAACGGCACAGACCAATCAGACCAGAGCGACCAAGCGAGCTCACCGGATTGACAGATGCACTTGCTGCTGCTGAAGTTGCAAGCCACACAAAGATGATAGAACGGTGACCTGCACAACAGCAGCATGTCTTCTGTGAGCGTTGCTGGCCACCGCGTGAGCACTCCATCAAGCCCGGAATAAGAGCAGTTCGTGTCTCACTGCTGCATCGGATGAAATAGCTCACCTGATTGTTGTAAGCTGCAGTAGCTACTGCTGAAGTTTTTGCACGTAGCAGCACAAACAAAAGAATTACCTGCACAGCAATAGGTTGCTCTGAAGAGTGTAGTGTTGCACCACGCCAGCGCAGTACCATATCAAGCACAGCAACGCAGCAGTCCGTGAACTTCTGCATGAAAATGGTGAGCTCACCTATTCGTGTGGGCTGTGCTGCTGCGGTTGATGTGTGTTACCAAGTGAGCTGTGCATGGCTGTGGCCAAGCACCTGGAACACTGCTGCTGCGGAATTCCAGCTGCACTGCATCCGACAAGCGCCGAACTTTGATATCACTTTATCCCAAGTTGCAGTGCCGTTGGCACTGACGACTGTTCCAGCTGCGGCACTTCTTTGGTAAGCGAAGTCAACAACACGCTGGCGTTGAACGCCTGCAACACGTTTGCATACTGCGTGAATGGCAGCTCAGCTTCATCTCAGCTAAAAAATTTACCATGCGATCATGCGCCACACCTTTCTCCTGTTGGACGTCGTGCAACCGCGCACGACGTGGTCATTGTGGAGCAGCGGTAGACGTTCACGCGGCTGAAGGGCTGGAGGCATCGAAACTGAACATCAAGAGCGAACTCGAACGTAAATGAAGCTTAAGCCCAGCTGGCTGGCCGATGCCTTCATGTTGCGGCCGGAGGAAGGTCAATGTGATGCTGCAACTGCACGAGGAACTTGCTCCTCCGTACGATTTCATGAAGTAGCTAACATTGCGCGCAGTGAAAACAAATAGTGATGATTACTGTAAGACTTGATGGAGTCAATCTTGTAAGCCATATTATTGCTACAGCGCAGACCTGCTATCATACGGACCGACACGAGTACTGCGCGCAGCTGCAGAATAATAAGTGGCGAGGTGTACAATTGGCTCGCAGGAGCCACTGCAAGCAGCGACGTCGTTGCGCGTCGGAACATCAGCTTTCACTACCGCAGATCACAGCTAATGCTTGTTTTTGTTTTAATGGCCACTTTGGTCTTGCACTTTCAGCGCAGGAGCCCTTCAGCCGAGCAGTTGCTATCGCCACGAACAGTGCCGCTGCAGTATCTCTGTGTGTACAACAAGTCGATAGTGACAGACTGCATGAGATGATTCGTGGCGTCTCGTGAAGACGATCGACAGCGATCGGATGCAATCAGCCATACCAGTCCTCAACAGTGCGAAACTACCGGCCACCCACCAACCTTCCTTGCTCACCATTTCAGTAGAAAGCTGAGTACACAGCTGTCACGCACATAACAAGTATTTGTTTCGGAAACCTCACAACATCAGGAGTACCTAGCTAGCTGCCCATTTGTGCCCAAACCAAGCGATCAATTGATTCCAACCAGTCGTTGCTCGTTTCTACATGGTTCCCTAGATGATTATCCCGACACTGCCCACCGTATACCGTAGCCTACCGTTATGGCGGGCGGCAGTACACCCAGACAATCCACATGTAGAGTCAATACGAGCATCCAAGTCACGCAGTACTTTTCTCTTGCACACAAAGCCACAAGAAACCACATCATGCAGTGCTTGCCAACCAATTCCAGCTGCACAACTCTCCGACCCTTGCGGTTGGTGCATGAGCAGCAAATGTCGCACAACAGGCCAGAGCACGACCAAACAACTGATGCAAACTCCTATCAGCACTCAACACTCTTCACAGAACACCACTGCATTCAATTAGACTTGTGTGTTTCCTAGCAAATTGTGAACTGGCTCATTCCCAGTGCCTCCAACCCACCTACAAGCCCACCTTGGCGGCACAGCCATTGCTGCCACTCCTGCAGCGCTTGTGTCGCCCATGTTGGCCCAAACTACACCGCACAGCCATGGCTGCCACTCTGGCAGCGCCACTGCCACCCATCGTGTCCCACAGTATGCCATACAGCCGTTGCTGCCACTCTGACAGCGCCTCTGCCAGCAATGTTGGCACATAGTATGCCTTGCAGCGGTGGTTGCTGCTCTGGCAGCGCTTCTGTCGCCCATGTTGGCCCAAACTACACCACACAGCCATTGCTGCCACTGTGACAGCGTCTCTGCCGCCCATGGTGGCCCACAGTATGCCATACAGCCATTGCTGCCACTCTGACAGCGCCTCTGCTGGCAGCACCTCCTCCACCGTTATTGGCCCACAGTAGATGTTGTTGCACTTCCCCACCACAGGCTTCCCCACTCTCAGGTGTTCCCCACCCAACACTTGGGGAACCTATGTCCCGGGATCACCACACCAGCACTTCTGATGCCCGAAATTCATAAGTACCATTCCGGACCACCAATGAACACCACCAAAAGACTTGCCAAGCATCAGCATCCATGTTTGTGTCACCTGGTCAAACTTGCCCACGGTCAAGTTCCCCACCTACATGCCTTCCCCATCCATGACATGGGGCAGCTGAGAGGCCTGTAATCCAGAACAACGCAGCCATTAGCGTTTTAATCCAGATGAAGCATCAGAACATCATAACACACTTACTTATGAACCACAGACTCGTCAGATTGCAATTCTGACCAGTTTCCAGAAAGTTATCAACTTCCCCAGGTACAGGTTCCCCACCCCAGCACCCTCCCCACCCAGGTGGGGCAACCTGGGCGTGGACGCTGTGTAGTCTGCTCAAAGTAATTTATAAGGTAAACAGCAAGGGGCTTGAGGAGGATCAGCACGCCGATGTGATCGGCGGTGCGGTTGGAGTCGCGCGGCAACATGCACAGGCCATCTCGAAAGGCCTGGTCATCGAGCAGTGACCTGTGTAGGTTCGTGAGACTATCTAGGCAATGTAGCTGCCTGATATACGTTGTTGTTTCTACAGTGTGAGCTATGTGAGCATGCCACAGTGCTTGTGCTGCAATGTGGGGCTGGTCATAAGGCTGGTGAGCGTATCCGATGATAGACCTCTTACCTCCAACTGCATGACTGTGATCACAAAGCACTACAGCATGATCCAATTCATTGAATGTGCAATATCTCATCGTGTACATGTCTTCCATGAGCGTTCCCGCCATATAAGAGGGGTCACCTGTCTTCTATAGTATACACGGAGCATAGTGCAACCTACCTGAGACTACGACATTTCACAGGCCGAGCAACCTCAGTGGTACATCAGCTCAGGCGTACACGAGTGACTAAGCAGCTGTGAGCAGTCTAGTTTGCCCAACGTTTGCCCCTGTGGCCACGTGATACCTTCCCATACGTGAAAGGTTCAAGTATAGAACATGCCAACCTCCTTGTTAGTGGGGCATTTCGGCCCATTCTTTTTCCAACACCCTTGTAGTGCAGTACTCGATAGAATAGGCTCACTCCCATGGCCAGCAAATTTCAAAGATGAGAAATGAAGAAGGCAGGCTGCACATTTCAGATCTGCATGCTGCACCTGCCATTGGTGTATGCCTGGCTACACACGGTGCCCACTGCTCTACCACACATGTTCATACATATTATTGTGTACAGTAAGGGACCTATCTGTGTTGCCCATTGCTATCAGTCGACCAAACACAACGCAGTTGTCACCATGAACGTGGCGTTATATAAGGTGCGAGTGGAGCAGAGCAGCTCCACCCACCTCAGTCTGCATACTACCCAGCCCACACGTCCTCCAACCTAGGAAGAGGTGTCCACACGGGTCCCTGGTGGCGTGAGGCGTCCCATTCAGTGCGCGCATACACTCCGATCAGATTCAGGTCATTCGTGTACCCCGTAGCCGCGTTTGGGGCGCCCATAGGCCATTTGGGACATCTTACAGCACTGTCAGAGAGTTTGGGAAGATTTGTCCAAAATACTCAAACACAGAGACGTTTTTGGCCCAAATGTACCACTTTCCCCAAACGTCCAAAACAAGCCCGCAGCCCTTCCCAGAGTACCTAGTTATGCCCTATAGTGCTCTCAAAGTCAGTCTGGGATGTTTCTGGTGTCCGCGACAGGACTGGGAGTACCATAGGACTGAGTGAGAGGCCCCCTGTTTCGAGGGTCGAACGGTACCCGCGCGGCAGTCCCGCTAAACACGGCCTTAGGGGCCCTACGCTCGTAATGGCCGTTGACTGCTGAGCTACATACGATCCGTCTGATGAGGCCCTTGGCACCGGCCGAAACTAGTTCGGCCGAAACTAGTTCACGATAGGCTGTGTCCGTTCCCAAACCAGCAGCATCTAGTGTATCTTCTCCCTCGTTGACAGCTGGGATGGGGCCACCCCGACTTCCCGACGTCTGGATTTTTCAGATCCGGCCCGATTAATCGGGAAAATTTTTGGAGGTCGGGAAATTTTTTTGGTTGAACTGCACCATGCTGAAAAAGGGAAAACTCGAGCCAATTCGCGCAAGTGGAAAGCCGCAGGCATCAAAAGCCACGACATGAGAGCATGATTGCATACCACAAATTGTAGGCATGCTAGTAAAAGCTGAGTCATAATTGGTCGCAGCTGTCAGCGTTGATTGCAGGGCCCTGCAATCGTCGCTAAAAGCTGCCAGCGCCTGGGCATCTGCTTTGCCATTCCGTGACGTCCGGCGAAGTAGATGCCGAGGCGATGGAGCTGGCCGTATGTTTTATATCTTATGGTACTTTTTTCAAAATTTTGCAAGCCTCGGCTTGGCGTGGCTGATTGCGGGCAATGTGTGCCTTGCACTGGTCGGCACCAGCTTCGAATTCGATCGACGTCGCGACGTCGACCCGCCTCCATATGCATCCGCAATACGCAAAAACGACCATGTACTTGTTTGATATATGTTCGACATGCTCAACGGCCGAAAGGTCAGCCTTTCAATCAATTGAGACGACATGTCGTGCACGGCGCTTGGCGCTTTGCTGCATGTACCTCAGCATGGTCAGGTACCTAAGCACTACCGGTGGCTCACAAGCTTAGGCAAAATGCGAACGATACAGTAGCCGTCTGATCGACTTCCTGAGTTCTGAGAAGTGCCCACATCCCCACTCACGATTTCTGATCATATGGCGCCCTCAAAAGCCGCATCGGGTAGGTATTTAGCTTTTCGCCTAGCAGATCCGGCGATAAGTCGGGATTTTTCAGGTCGGGCCCGATAAGTCGGGATTTTGTGCTGGTCGGGCCCGGCGACCCATCCCAGTTTGACAGTACACACTCTGCTGCTTGAGGGCCCGCATGCATGCTTCCAGATTACGAGCTTGCTTACACACACTTTGGTACAATACGGTCAGTGCACGCATACATGCACGAGCCAAATTCAACAACAACAGAACGGATCTCTGGCTGGCATGGCAGAGGTGCACCATGGAAGTGACAAGGGTGCCTCCATGCAACTCATTCTGTTACGTGCTTGGGTTTCAGCAGAGTGTGTCCTGTACATGTTACGGTCTGGAGGCATTATCAAGCATGCATTGTGAGTTAGACTGTGGCATTGCAGTGATTGGCTCCGCAACCTCAGCATCTTGTGAACACATACACTGCCTTTGACGTTGGCATCTCCGTTCAGGGGAAGGTGATCTGAGGTTGGCTACCGGTGAAGTAGCGGCAGACGGCAGTGCGGAGTATGGCCGCCTGGAGGTCTTCCATAAGGGCGGCTGGGGCACATTCTGCGACAATTCATTTCGATTAGACCGCAGAATTCGAAGGAGACTTTCCAGGCCGGTCTTCACGACCGGCTCAGCTGCCGTGGCGTGCAGGCAGCTAGGTTTCCCGGCAGCATTTCAAACTCAAAGACTGGCGCGTCCTCCTTGTTGTGCCTTGTTATCATGCTGATCAAATCAATTCCATGCGTACATGCCACAGGCAAGGTGTTGCATGTGGGAGGTAGCGTCGTAAGCTTGCCAGTGTGTGTGCGGACTGTGGAAATGTACGCGTTGGTGCAGCATGCATGTCCTCTGTGCCCCCTGCTACATGAACTGACAGTGGTGTGCCCTTGGCCTCTTAGATGCCACTGCAATAAACAGCACGGTGTTCAACGACCGCGGCATCCTCCTTCAATTGCACACATGGTGCTGATACTTCACACTACTTGTGATCAGGCGGGCAGCTTCCTAGATTAACAACGGCGATGCACACCTGCTCTTCACATGCAGCATTTCCTGCAAGAATGGATGGCTTTGGCTGGTAGAGCAAGCTTTCACTGTTGCAGTCGACGGCCAGCTTGCACACGAAGCACACCAGAGTGCGTACTGTGCATGTGTATCATTAGAGACGCTCGCTCAAGCGTCGCAGGAGGATGAAGATGAGGACCGCACTGCCCGCGTACCCATCCTTCAGCCTGGTCTGGCGTGCAACGGCACAGAGGAGCGCCTCAGTGAGTGCCCTGGCTTCCGACTGGCCCGCGTGGGACTGCGCTGCCGGCACAATGCAGACGTGTACCTGGTCTGCTACAGCGGCCCGAATCCAGGTAAGCGATACCCACATGCTGTGAAAGTTTACACTGTGGTCCCCACTGTCAACACCAATCACCTTGCAGCCTCATCAGCCACATTCGCATAAAGCAACTACATGGGCGCAGGACTCGTCCGCCACTGACGCTGCATTGCAAACACGGCGAATGCTTTTGGCACAGTTCTGCAAAATGGCCGGTCTATCACGCCATGCCTTTGTTTTTGGCTGACACCGCCATGCTAGCTACCTTGGTGGACCGGGGGCCGCGATTGTAGCGGCGCAGGCCGGCCCGGCGTCTTGTCGTGCTGGCCCACCCTGCCTTCCCGTGGGCTGCCGCGGGGCGAGCGATGCGGCGCCGCCAGTGCCCTTCGCGCCCCGCCCTCAGGCCCCTGCCGGGCAGCCGGAGGGGGAGGGCTGGTGCGCCCTGCGCTGTGGGGGGCTTGCGCCCCTGGGCTCTCGTGGGCGGGAAGCCGTGGTGGAGTGCTCGAGTGGGGCCGGCTGTGATGGGGGTGCTGCTGTTGGAGGGTCGGTGGTGGCCGGGTTTGCTGGGGTGGGCGGTAGTACGCAGTGTGGCTCGTGGTTGCTGTGTACGGCTGTGGCATGGGTGCCGTGGTGGTGGGGTGCAGGAGTGCGCGTGTGTGTGGATGCGTGGGTGTGGTTGTGTCGGCTGTGTCGGTTCGTGGTGGCTTTTCACCTGAGACATTTGCTGCTGGTTGCTGTTGTCTGCTTTCGGGGGTTTTGTCCGCAAGGTTTCCTGCTGTCCCCCTCGCTGCCGGGCTCTTGCGTTCATCTTCGATCAACACCGCCATGCTACAAATGTCTACTCTTCTTCGATCTGTTGCACCTTTGCCACAAGCAGCATGTTCGCATACCTTACCGCATAGCACGTGGCGATCGCAGCCGCAACATAAGTCTTGCTGCCCCGATAGCAGGTATACATGTGAGGCAAACTGCTTGCCCTTCTTGCTATGCATGGAAGCCTAGTTTTGTGGCAACGCCTTCCAAACCCACAGCATGACATCAGAACAGTCCGTGAAAGGTCATGCTGGCAGGGCACGCACTGATTGCATTTCACCTGGCTTTCCAATCGTTGATCCGTCTTTGGCATTGGGAAATTGCGGCGAGTTGAGCCAGAATTTCATCTGCCACAAGCCGGTGCGAGACAATGTTCAGGGAACACACATTGCAAACATTCACAGATCATGCAGGTAGCACGACTGGGGTTATGGATCCTTTCGTAAAAGGAACATCAAAGTCACTGGTTGCAGTATCATCTTTACGCATCGTCAGCTAGTCTGCCCAAACATATCTCAGCATCAACATCTGACCAGAGCCTGTCAGCCTGTAGACATGGATGGCAAGACGAGGCTGATGGACGGCGGCTCAGGCCCCGGCTACGAGTACGGCCGCCTCGAGGTCTTTTTGCGGGGCTTCTGGAGCAACGTGTGCAGCGAAAACCGTTTCACACCTGATTCTGCTCAGGTTGCCTGCAAGGCCATGGGCTATGATGGAGGATCACCGCTACAGTTTCGCCAGGCATATGAGGAGTCGCTGAACCAGGTGTGTCAGTCCTCAACCACGAATAAATTATGCATCCACGCTTTCATCTGCAACACAACCTAAAGCATACGTAGACCATCCCGCATGGGGCGATTTTTTGGTGCCGTGCCATAATGGCCATTCACATCCCCTGACCACCTCGCCGGGGACCTCGCAGAGACTTGGTTCAGATAGCGGTGGGGCACCCCTACATGACCCACGCAATGCAAGCACACACGCATGAAATTGGTATTTGGTGTATTGACTGCGTGCACTGTTCCTTTCCTCATTGATCCCGCGGCTGCCCTGCCTTCGTGTTTCGCTCAGCCCGTTCGTGGCCTCTGCTGTCGCCTGGTGGCCGCTTTCCTGGCAGGCACGGCCTCTCGGAATTCCGCCTTGTGCGCGTCTGCGCCGGTTGCTGTGCCCGCTGTGTGGCTGACGCGTTGGGCCCGGCTGCGTTTATGGTCGTCTGAGCTTTGCACGTTGCTCGAGCCCGCGCGTGCCCCCTCTGCTGCCCTGTCTGCTGTGTTTGAGCGTGTTGACCGTTCTTCCGCCCCTGTCCGCGTCTGTCGAGATGATGGCGCTTAACCGGCGCTTAGCTACGCGCCGATAGCGCTTAAAATGGCGCTTAAAATGGCGCATGTCTGCTGCCCCTTTTTGGGCTCTTCGCTAAGCGCCATTTTTACGTAATACTGCAAGCGCCATTTAAGCGCCATGCAAGCGCCATCTAAGCGCCACTTAAGCGCCAACTAAGAGCCGTTTAACAGCCATGCTAGATGCATGGTGGCGTGTGGCGGATAGCCAGGCGCCAGTTAAGCGCCATTTAAGCGCCAGGCAAGCGCCATTGGCGCTTCGCGAAGCGCCACTGAAGCGCTTGCCGAAGCTCCACCTTGGCAATGAAAATTGTTTGAAGTTTTGATTTTGTCATTGTGTTTGTGTGCATGCTGCTGACGCTGCAGTGTGTTACACGGTGATAAATCTAGGACCCAGCAGCGCCGAGGCAACAGACCAGGCAACACGCAAAAAGGCAGACAGCCCATCGCAAGTACCAAGGCTACTCTCCGCACGAGCTAATGCCAGAACGATTTCGCTCAAACTTGCGCTGCCATGAAAGCGAACACACACACGCGCATGCACACACACACACACATACACACACAGACACACACAAACAACGCATGAACCGAGCGCAGCACCGCGCAGTACCACACACTCCATGCGCACCCCAAACACAGTCAGCACGCTCCAGGCCCACTGGCGGGCGCCTACCCGACACCATCAGGCTACACGGGCGCGCAGCCGCGCGCCACGGCCATCTCCGAAGCCGCGAGGCACCGGTCCCAGGGGCCGCAGCCACAGCCAGCCAGGCTGTACGAGCGGTGGCCGGGAAGGGGGGCAGAGGAGAAATGGCGGTCGTGCGCGGGCAGGAGGGAAGAGGGAGGGAGGGGAGAGGGAGGGAGGAGGAGGGACGGGGTGGGGGGGGGCACTTCAGGGGGGGGGGGGGGGGGCGGGCACCACAACAAAACGGGGGATCAGAGCTAAAAACAAAAAAACAACAAAAAACACAACGGCCGCCAGGCGGGGGGAGGCCACGACGCAAGCCTACGCGCGATGGCCCGTCAGCGCCGGCAGGCCGTCCGTGGGGACAGGAAGGCCCTGACGCTGCAGTGGCATGGCCTCAAGACAGCCGATCACTGCGCCAAGTACTGAACGTAGTTGACACAGGGAAAGGCTGTCGTGAGGCTGCCATGCCGCCGCAACGCCAACAACATGATTAGATTTATTACAAGCAAGGTGCATATGGTGCAGTGCAGTGCGATGGCAGAGCTTCTGAGTTCAGTGTTCTGACAGCTGCGGTCCAAGTTCCGCAAGTCTATTGTTGTTGCAGTTACTTATGGCAAACACAGTCAATAACAACTCGAAAGATCGAGAGGCGGTGTATCAAATGCTGGATACACGACAGGCTTGATGCTCGCTGTCAGAGGTGGTCTGGTCTGTTGGTGCACTGCCCATGGCAGGAGGGGTGTTGAATCAACACCGGGTGACTGGCAGCAGCCTGAAATAATCTTATCAAGTAATTAGAGCTCCTTTTCATGCAGCGTGATACAGGAATGGCGACTGATATCGCTGCAGTGCGGCTGGGCTGTATAATGGCAACTCTCGCTCCCTGCATCTGTTCAACATTGTTACGACCACGATTGGTGTCGACATGCTTGCACGTATAAGTGACTGGTTCATGTTGTATTGAGCGTTGGCAGAGCACACATGTGAAATAATCATAGGCGGAAGTGCTACTCGACCGGTCGAACTCGAACTTCAAAATACACACAGCTCCTGTCAGACATGCAAGCAGCAACAGGTAACAACAACGCTGTTCGAAATCATTGTAGCTTGGTAGGCAGCGTTGCTGGCAGGGCGCATAGCTGAACATTGGTCCACGAGGCCGACCTGCATCGACTCGCTTCCAAGCTGCTGTGTTGCGACCAAAGAGCATGCCTCGAGCATACCTTGGACATCGATATGTCCACATGCAGCCTCAATGTATACCTGATGTCAATTCTGAAATACTTATTCACGTTGATGCGTACGTTGACCGGGATGTGACAGACATCTGCACGAAGTCTCTTGCAGCGCGCGCATACAGTGTACAGCACTAACACATGTGACACACAACAAGTACAGTGCATGTCCGACAACATACATGGTGCGGTATCAAGTCAGCGTCACTCGCCCAGAGACGCGAAGTGCCAGAGTCAACGGGTTGCCAGGTAAGTCTTGCATGCGGCACACACGCGTGTGTGTCTTGAAAAGGCACGCCTGTTCTGGCCGTAAGAGCTCCAAAAGCTTTTGGTTGCAGTGCCGTGGCGCTTAAGTTAGCTCTGGGCGCTTAACCAAGCGCTGTTCGATTTGGCGCTTAGAATGGCGCTTAGAATGGCGCTTACAGAATGGCGCTTACAGAATGGCGCTTCGCTAAGCGCCATCACCTCGACAGACGCGCAGGGGTGCTGTGGCCGATGCCCGCTTGGGTTTGGCGTAATGCCCGAATGGAATTTAGTTTTTTCTTCTATTTGTGCGGCATGATCATGCCTGCATGATGCCCATGCATGGTATCCTTGCAACGGGCCTGTTTGACGTGCAGCAGCATGCAGGTGTTGTTTGCAAATCTGCATGTAGCCCTGGCTGCAGTTGACTGCGAGGGCAACGAGACGTCCATAGCGGACTGCCAGAGGAACGATGGTGTGATTGGTCCATGTAACAACATCACAGGCAACACTGTGGTAGCATGTGCCAACACAACCGCAGGTGTGTTCCATCCGTGTACTTGCTGTTTCATCTTGCATTGTCTGTGTGCGTCACGTTGGGTGCTCCTGCAATACTGTCTTACTTCGCAACTGGTCTGGACAGCAGGCAGTAGCATGTGATTGCTCCCCCGATTTGATCCGAAGCCCAGCTTCAGCCTTACTCCTGGGCGACATTCACCTTGATCAGCTCGAGCGTCAGTTGATTTAAACTGTGGTGTGATGTGGAACGCCCTGTGAACTCGCGCAAAGAGTGTTGTCAAATCTGAGTAACCACATTATCGATTGGCAAATCGGCAATCACACACCTACCAGCCCCCACCCCCCAGTGATAGATCTAGGATTCAGCAGCGCCGAGGCAACAAACAAGGCAACACGCAAACAGACAGACATGCCACCTCAAGCACCATAGCCACTCTCCGCACGAGCAAATGCCGGAACGAACTAGCGCAGGCACGAAAGCAAAAAAAAAGGTCCGAGAGGATATGCGACAGATACATATATACACAAGACTCGCCTTCCCCTTCGGGGGGGGTGTGCTGGTCTAACCCCCTCAAAAAGATGTACACATATTCCGTGCAACGCTGCTGTTGTGCAGACTGTGGCCGCCAGGAGGAGACATTCGATGGAGCAGTGCGCCTGCGGGGCGGGTTTGGCACATTGTGCGACCCCGTGCACTCGGGATTCATT
>JALKAD010000023.1:217372-234300 GCA_024500015.1 Ulva compressa | reverse complement strand
CTGCTGCTGGGACTGTGGGGCTGTTGTGCAACCGGTGCAGGTGTACGCAGTAGCCTCACCGCTGCAGGAACGCATGCCTGCAACAACACTGTTGCATGCCAGACCGCCAGTCTGCAGCTTCCACTGAGTGGCACATGTGCCGAAAATTGTGCATGGCAGTGCTGAACGCATGATCGGGCGTGCACTGGCATACACATATATGCGCATTTCGTTGGCATGCATGTGCGCTTGTTGGTGTCTGCCAGCGCAACGCAACCAAAGCAACAACAATCCTACATCACAGTAGGCACGAAGGTGTTTTGTGTTTTGGGGCAGCCTGTGATGAAAGAATCCCAGGCATACAGCCCAATCTCGTTGAAGCGTCGCAGGACAAGCCTGCGGTAAACTGCTGGCGGAGCAGGGTTAATGTAATTATCATCCGCATCATGTCATTGTTCGGCGATCTTCCGTCCGCAAGGAATCCTGGGCAGCTAGATGCGCAGGCAGAGGTATCCGTGGTTCCAAAGGCCAGAAGTATACTAAAAAAATCTTCTATGGCGCCTCCTCCCTCAATCCTCCGTAGCAAGAAGCGCAAAGCAGATGACGATTCAACAAGCAAGTCTGAACTAGTTGCTTCTGCAGCTCATGGCCTGTTTGCTGCTTTCGGCCCGATCGAAGGTACTCTGCACTCTCTTCTGTGGCATCGTCACACCGCATGCACGTTTGCCCTTGAACACGATCAGCATTCCCATTACCTGCTGTGCCTGAAGATGAGTATGACCCCGCCGTGCCCAACGAGTATGATAAAGCTAAGCAAGCCCAGCAAGAGGCCGTGCTGGAAGCAGAGCGGGAAGCGCGCAGAGCGGCACAAGACCGCAGCACGGTATGGTCATTCGGTGGAAGTTGCTACTCATATGTACAAACACGATTAGTGCTATTGGGTGGCAAATTCGGTAGAAAGGCTGGTGACTGTGCCGTTAATTGACGGCCAGCATAATGGTTAGGAGTTGGTTGAGAGCTGCACTCTCGTGCAGGATGCCCAGATAGCCTTGGACAACGGCAATCCGTCCCAAGCGCATGATAGATTACATCATGCAGCCTTTGATAGCTCGGAAGCTGCCATGACCCTTGGTCTGGGATCCTCCGCAGTATCTGGGGAGTCTGGGGGCCAATGTATGTCCTCTTGACTAGTGTCTGCAGTAGTGATAGGTATATGGGCGTGCATCACATGTTCGCGAAGTGCTGCTTGTATCATTGCACGATTTCTGCGATATGCCTACAATTCTGCATGCGCTGTCAAAAGGCCTATGCAACCCATTTGCATTACTAGGGTCCCAACCTTCAGGCAGCCTAGCGCTCGATGTCTGGGCTGCAAGCAACCTCTGATGCATGTGTCATTTATCAGGCGAAACTGGTTTGCAGCGGCGGGGTCTGGTGGCATGTCAGTGGCGGTCAAGCTGATGAAGAGCATGGGATGGAGTGAAGGAGAGGGGCTCGGCAAGGAGCGCCAGGGTATTTCTGCCCCCATAATCTTGCAAAAGACAGACGCCCGCACAGGCGTAATTGTGAATGCTCAGCCCATAGCAGGGAGCCCTGCATTGGTGCGCACCATGTTTTTGCGCCCGAGGACACACCAGCTGTGCAGCTGCCTGTTTGCTGCAGTCACTTTTGGGCACGGGTTGTTGCCAGGGCTGCAGCATAAGGGTCTGCATCGACGGAACGGCCAAGCCGGTCAACAGCCTTTGCGGAATTGATCATGATGGGTACAGTCATGATCAATTGCCAATTGAGATTATTGCTCCGCTTATTCGCATGCCGCATCTGGCTGAAATGTTCAGAGCCTGCCCTTCCAGCTGCTGATCTTGGTTTGAAATTTGCAGCCACCTGGCAATCCATCGAGGGTCCTGTTGCTCAGAAACATGGTTGGCCCTGGAGAGGTGGATGAAGGACTGGAGGATGAAGTAGCAGAGGAAGTATCTAAATTTGGGGACGTGCTGCGGGTGATGATCTTCCAAGTAAGCGGCGTAATTGCTAAGGACCAAGCGGTGTGGGATGTTCTCCTGTGTGGCCTGTGTGTGGCCAAGATCGTTCACCAGGTTTAAATGAATCACGGCAGCAACACTATCAGATACAGCACCCCTTTGGTTTATGAATTAAAGCTGTGATTTTGGTGAATACAGGTCAGAATCTTTGTTGAAATGGACGGAGTCCAGCAAGCTCAACAAGCCATCGCTGCGTTGAATGGGCGGTACTTCGATCAGAAGTTAATCAGTGCCACTTTCTTCGACGAGACTCGTTTCCAAACCATGGACTTAGCACCGCGCCCTGATGAGCTACAGTGAGCTGTACATGTGCTTGTGTCTATGTTGATGTAATTGTCCACACGCTAAGTGCTGTTCAGCTCCTTCGCAGGCTGTGCATTGTCGCGGGCCAAGCCTGTGCGAGCGCGAGTCCGTCAGCCAACGCGACGTCGCGTATGCGAAATTTCGACTGTATCTATTGTTGTTGCCATTTTTATTGTGATGTGTTGGTGATGGCGCCTGCTGCGGGACATGACTCCCAGTTGGACATGACGGACATGACTCCCAGTTCTCAGCTGCATGTAGCATCACGTGGCGTGTAATGAACGCGTCGGGTCCGTATGCGCATGCCAGTTTTTCACCGTGGGCCACCTGTTGAATTTGAACTGTTGGCGAACACAACGAAGCAGGTCACGTGGTTGTGTTACGCGCTGCATAGCAAGATCACTCCATAACGCTGAGGTGGTCTCAACGTCTTCTCGAGCTGTTTTCCCGAGATGTTTTCTGGCAACTGTGAGTGACCATGAAGGCAACGACCAGGTGCACCAGGGGTATCATGTGCATGCAATCGCCGCTGCTCCCGCTGCTGCGTTCACCCAGCCGTGTTGGCATACTGCAAGCCGATAGGCGTACACACTTCGCGGGCCATCGTTGCAAAGCTGCAGAGGCAGCTTCCTCGACCAGGTTGCCATCTGCTCTCTACCTTGTCGCCACACCCATCGGAAATCTCGAAGACATCACTCTTAGGTGCGGACCGGACGGGTGCTGTGATCTTGACAGGCTGACTCGCCGTCATGCACATTGGGTAGCCGAGGAGCAGTGGGGAGGGCTGGGGTCATGGTAGCAGGTGCACTGGCCATCACACGGCACATTTGTGAAGCTTCAATGATGGGTATATCTTAAGATCTTCTGTATGAGGTCGGGGTCCACTTCTCGAGCAATGGCTTGGCATGTCCGTGCAGAGCACTTCGAGTGTTGCGGACGGCAGATGTCATCTTCTGCGAAGACTGCAGGCACACACGCAGACTTCTTACACACTTTGACATATCGACTGCGCTCCAATCATTGCACCAACATAACGAAGCCAAACGGAGTGATGAGGTGGTCAGTCTTTTGCGGCAGGGTCAAGCTGTTGCATTAGTGAGTGACGCAGGCACACCTGGCATCTCCGATCCAGGCTCGATCACCGTTGCTGAAACTGTTGCA
This sequence comes from Ulva compressa, assembly GCA_024500015.1. Taxonomy (NCBI): domain Eukaryota; kingdom Viridiplantae; phylum Chlorophyta; class Ulvophyceae; order Ulvales; family Ulvaceae; genus Ulva; species Ulva compressa. The sequence goes on along the minus strand of JALKAD010000023.1, from coordinate 230,815 downwards.
GCTGGGTATGATGTTGTGCCGATCCCTGGGCCAAGTGCGGTACGTCAGGTCTTGCTCAGGTAGCTGTCCGGGGATTTCCAAATGGCCAGGAACGGCAACGCGCTACAGGTGGTGTCCGGGGTGATTGCAAGCGGCCTCTCAACAAGTGGATTTATTTTCATTGGCTTTCTGCCTCCCAAGCCTGGCCCACGGAGGAGGGAGCTTGCCAAACTACGCGAAAGAGCAATGGTGGCGTATTCACCTTCATGCTAGATTGCCGGCGTGACTCAACCATGTGTATCCAAGATGCAGCGTGCTTGTGCCCCACATCATTGTAATACAATTTGTGTGAACATGCGACATGTGACATGGGGTTCAAGGCTTGGCGCACGACGGTCGCAGTGCGCAGGAGACAATGGTTTTCTATGTTCCGCCACATAAGCTGCATGCGACCATGGCTGACATACGAGACGTCCTGGGAGGGGATAGGAAGTGTTGCATAGCAAGGGAAGTCACGAAGAAGTTTGAGCAGTTCATTCGAGGCACAATTGAAAGCGTCATGGCACAACTTGCTGATGGAGCCGTGAAAGGGGAAGTGACATTGCTGGTGGAGGGTTCGTGTGAGGAGATCCTTGCTGAATGTAGAATGCCACAGGTGCGCCTCTGGTCACTACCAGACATTCTGTGCTAGCTGCTGCTGCACCATGGTGGCAGATTGGTACCCAGGAGGCAAAGCAATGCCCCATCAATTCCGTGTTACATTGAATGCAGATAAGCCGGGTAGACCGCATGGCACAGCTGTTGGCAGATGGTCACAGTACAAGCGAAGCTTCCAAGATGCTTGCCTTTGAGTTCACCATGCGCAAGAAGGATGCATATGCTATTGCTCTATCTGTGCAAGATGGTACTGAGCCCGCTCATCAGAGTTGAGCCAAGGCATTATATTTCAGGTTGTCTGTCAACATGCCGCAGTGTTCACAATCAATATGGGCAAGCCGCAAGCAAAGTAGTTCTTACTAGGAACCGTGACGTATGTCTCAGTCTGGCGCCGACTGACCTCAACAGGTTGTGTCTCAGGCTCGAAAGGATCCTGGGATGGCATGCGTACAACATGACCATTCAGAACGCAGTCAGCATATGCAGCATTCTCATCCTGCCTTGACCATCGCCAGACGAGCTGTTGTAAAGGCACCAACAACTGCAGCAGTCTGAAGCTTTGCATTGGTACCAACTGAGAGGTTGTGCTCAATGTCTGCCAGCTTTGCTGTGAGGTCCCGCAAAATTGGAGCCGGGAGCTCCATGGAGAACAAAAAAGGATGCAACTCTCGCAGAATATCTACAAGTGCAAATCCCGACTCCCTCTGCATGACGTAAATATTGTTTAGGCTTCGAAAGCACGCGCGACTACATAGGCGCAATCAGGAATAGTTACACATCAGCTTAATTCTGGCAATAATACTTGAGTATGGATGGCGGACCTGCAGGTTTTGAAGGTTGGAAAATGCAGACTTGATGTCTTGCTGCAAGAGGACACCGAAGATTGCTTCGATCGTCTCAGGTGGTGGATTTCCCGTGCAGAGATATGCAAACTCTTGGGAAACATGTCCATGGGCCAACACGACTGACTGCAGGATGTTCAGTGTCTGCCTCATGTCTCCTTTTCCCAGATGGCAGACCGCCTCCAGCCCATTGTCATCTGACTGCACAGTGACAGATGTCAAACACGTCATGCCGCCGGGAATGCAGCAGCTCGTTGCTCATCCGTACACAAGCGTCTAATCATGCCTCTGATTGCACATGTTCAAAAGAGCGTGTGTGTCACAGTGACGAGAAACTGCAAATTAGTCTGCAAGTGGCCTGAATTGAACAACAAGCGCGGTGGACAGGTCACACTTGAACACGTTCCGCTTGGCAGATCTCTTCCAGACGTGTTTTCACAAATTGCTCTGGCAAGGGAGGAAATCTGAATCGTGTACACCGTGACTGCAATGCTGGGATTATTTTGTTGATATAATTGCAAATGAGACAGAATCTTGCATTCCTGTACAGCAACGTCCGATGATCAGTCCCACATGATATAGCATCAGTGCCGATCCTGATCGGATAATGGCCACTGGATGTGAGATCCAGTAGATGCGCAGGTCAGACGGCAGACTGGACATCTCAATACCCATCACTCTGTCTGCCATCATTCTGCATGCCAGTGCAGATTGCGCTGCATCATACCTGGCATACTTCTCAATCACTCGACGGAGAGCAAACTGCGCGTCTTTTGTCATCGCATCGCATTCATCAAGCACAATAAGCTTGAAGCTTGATGAGAAAACGCTTTTTGTGGAAGCGAAGTCTTGAATCTCTTGTCGAACAACGGAAATCCCACGGTCATCTGATGCATTTAGCTCCAAGGTCATCTTTTGCATGTTCTTTCCATACAATTGCCTAGCAATAGCAAGGACTGTTGAGGTCTTACCGGTGCCTACAAGACATGGGGCGGGCCTTGCCTTATATCGGACATTATATGTAGCTGGGGTCATGATGAGCACTGATTCAAACCTGGTGGACCGTAAAGCAAAAGATGTGGCAGTCGATTCTCATCCGTGAGCCGTTTAATTGTACTAACTATTTCTTTGTTTGCGGCTACTTCATCCAGTGTCTGAGGTCTGTACTTCTCAATCCAAGGCTGGTTAACTGTTGTGTCATTCTTCACTCCCACCACCTTGCTAGTACTTGCGCCTTCGGTCATGAGGTCTGCTGTTACTCGACAGAAATCTACAGAGTATCTCTTGCAATGGCACGGTGGAGCTTGGAGGTGGCAAGGTCTTCCGACAGCAAGGCGGATTGAGACAACGCGCCACAATCATGTGCAAATGAAGCAGGGAAAGAACATGAGTACGACACTTTGCCTTGTGTTTTGGTCGATGGGGGTTCGGGCAGTTGCTCCAACTTCGGGAATTTCAAAGGCTCATGTAGCACCTGTCGCTCAGCCGAGCTCGGGCATGCCGCTCGGGCATGCCGCACCAGTTCCCCCCGCCGCGCGCGGCCGCGGTGCATGCGCGATCAATGTACCTCGCCAATATGGGCAAGTAGATGTTTGGGCTGGGAACGGTTATGATAGCCTCCATGAAAGCACCATACACGGTACTCCAGCCTCTGATCGGCGCTTGTGGTATGCGTTTCATTGAGACAGCTCGTGCCGTTGTCCCACTGCACGTGAATGAGAAAGACAGCTAGCTATTCTCGCTCACTGACGGATGTGATCGCGCACCAATGAGTAAATGTGTTCTTAGCGCAAGTTGCTTCTTGATGTAGCTGTGACATGGCACGTGTCGTGCATGTATCGTATCTGACATCCCGCAGTCATTATTCACTACGGCGACGAGTCCCTGCTTGCGCGACTCGAAATGAAGATCTGGAACCAGACTGGCAAAATTTGTTTGACAGTCTAGATAGCGATGATCTGGGTCTTGAGGGCCTTTTCGACGAGCGCCCAAATTCGGCTGCACTGCAGCTCAAGCCTGTTGGCAGTTGTTATGGTTGCGGAGTGCAGCTTCAATTTCAGGACCCCGCGCACCCTGGATTTGTAGATGAAGGTGAATACACCAAGAAACAGAAGCACAAGCAGCAGAATACCATATTGTGCGCCAGGTATGCTGCCATTGTTGGTTAATATATTGGCGAATCTCTGCAGCAGGGGTCCATCCAGTCATTGTGTCGCATTCACATCTTGGCATGGCAAGTCGGCAGACCAAGGTGGGTAAGCCATTGCGTTCTCACGTGGTGTTAAATCCACAGATGCCAAGCGCTGACCCATGGCAAGATGGTGCCAGCTGTGATCGACTTCAGCCAGCAGCAGGAGCGCCTGCTAGACCGATCAAGCAAATCGGTTGACACATCATCGTCGAGCCGTGATGTAGACAGCGAGGAACTCATCTTCAAAGGGGAGCCATTGATCACCCCGCAGCAGCTTCGTGAACAGCTGAAGGTATGCATGTGCACAGATGCTATGCCACTCTGAGGAGCTGCTTGAAACAGTGATCATCAACCGATCATGTGATTTGGTGGAAAATTGTGCCAGAGTTCTAACAAACTTACAGTTACTTCACAGGTGATACGAACGTCAAAGTCTATGTGTGTGATGGTCATGGACATTCTCGACACATCTGGCAGCTTCCTCTCGCGAATACGCAGCCTAATCGGATCCAACCCTGTCATTGTGGTAGCCACAAAAGTTGACCTTCTGCCCAAAGGCACTGACACCGCTCAAGTCTGGAGGTGGCTTGAAGAGTTCATTGCCTTTAAGAAGCTCAACTGCTTGGGTGTGCACCTTGTGAGCAACAAGACAGGTATGTGCTTGTTCCTTGCTCCAGATGATGACAAGCAAGATTTATGGCCGCACATGCCAGTGGCCTGCCTTCTTGCAGGGGAAGGATTTGATCAAGCTTGTGCCAGCATCCTGTCACAGAGGCTGGGACGCGATGTGTACATTGTGGGTGCTGCTAACGTTGGCAAGTCAGCGTTTGTCCGACGGATGCTGAAAGAGATGGCAAATATGACATCACGGCACTTTGATTCCAGGGCCACACAGGTTGGTCGGCGTCTGCCAGTGGAGAGCGCAATGCCAGGGACTACGTTGGGATTCGTACGACTTGGAGCATTCTCTTCAGGCGGCACTCTGTATGACACGCCAGGTGCTGCACCGGTGGCGTGCCTTTACGTCCAAGTGTAATGTCGTAATGTAAAGGATTACGTTCAGCGTGCGCATGGTGTCGCAGAACAGTAGCAACACTCAGCTATTTAATTGATGCAGGTCTGCACTTACACCATCGATGTTTGCACATCTTGACGCCACTAGAGCTGAAGGCCATCCATCCCAAGCGAAAGTTGCGGCCGTACGTGGCTGCATCTCCTGAGGTAGTGGCTGAGCAGCATGCGTTTGCGGAGCCAAGCGCAACATACTTCTGGGGGGCAGTCTTGCGCATAGACGTTCTGGAAGCCCCTCCTGACACGATGCTTGTGTTTTTTGGCACCGGTGCTATGCAGGTGTGCGCTCAACGTTGATTATTGGTGCAGGTGCTACCTGTGCCTGGAGCGATGAGTCCATGTGCAGCTTTTGTGACTGTGTGCTGTTTGCGAAAATCAGATAGGTTGAACCGTTGTTTACCTGATTCACCTGTTGTGGTATAAGAGAGCTGCCTTGCAGGTGTATGCATGCCGACTGGTGCAAGATGACGAGGTCCTGACAATCATCAGCGATGGCTCTGAAGATGACAGCGCCTTTGGCAGTATGAGTGTGGCAGTGCGGGGAGGCCTACGGCTGGCTCGAGAAATTCAGTTGGAGTCTGCTGGATTCACAACCACGCTTGCGGATGTGACAATTAGTGGAATGCCGGGTTGGGTCAGTGTAGTTTCCGGAGGAATACTTGGTAATGTGAAGCTGCGAGTGCATGCGCCCAGAGGTGTAGAGGTTGCAGTTAGGCCCCCGCTTCCATGCCCAACACCAGTGTCAGCCGATTCGATGCTTTGACATAAGGGTTTACTTCACTTTGAGGACGCAGCAAATGGTGCAATGGATCACAGTGGGTGGCCATGGCGCCACGCAGGTGGTGACAGGGGCGTCTGAGCACTCGACATGAGTGCAGCACTCGTGCCCAGGGCCCAGACAGCGCATGCGACTTGTAGCAGCAGTCTGTACAACAAATTCTGTACTGCCAGGCATAGCTCGCATTCGCTGCTGTTGGCTGCGCCGTGTTCTACTTCTGTATTTCAAACTGTCATTCACAGGCAAGGACTGTAAAGCAATGAATGGCACCCACCCACCATCCCCTTCAGGCGGACAAGGAGCAGCAACACGAGTGTAATTGACAGCCGCCCCATGTAAGACCACTTCATCTTCGCTTTCTTCCGGCTCTGCCACACTGTTGACCGTATCTGTCTCCAGCACCGGTTCTGACAAGGCCTATACTCCGCAATTTGAGTCAAGGGTGGAAGCCAAGCGGCTGACGTAGCAGCAGTCAAAGTCATAGATGCGGGTGAGCAAGATTCCAAGCAAGACGTTGAGAGGTTTACAATGCTGAGTGCGGGTAGGCCTCGGCTAGAGTACTGATGCACTTGTCCACAGCCGCAGCGCGGCAAAGCGTCACCGATGCAATCTCCCACTTGTCGCCCCAGGGAGTGACAGCTGTTAGAGCATCAGGCCAGTCAGTTCATGTGAACTGTAGGCCCATGCTTACGTTCCAGGCATACCTTCTCGTGGACAAGCAGTCACCATGGCGGCAGAGTGAAGTAACAACGTTGTTGTCATAGATCACTTCGTGTTACATATCACTCACCCAATGTTTCAATTTGGCAGCTGCAAATCGAGCACGTGCAGATCATTTTATAATATTAGTGTCAGTGCATCAAGACAGCAGCTAGTCAGAAGCCAGCAGACCAGCATATGTATGATTACACGTACATACTCAGCTGCAGCTTGTAAAAAAAAAACATCAATATTTGAATCAGCCGAATCTCAATGGAATAAATGTGTTCAAACTGTTTGTTTTGGCCTCTTGCATCGCTTCATGAGGTACTCGAGCTCTTCTGCCGCAACCCCTTCCATGTCAGCCTCAACCACCATCAAGCCTCCTACAATGCCTTCTGTATCTGGCTGTGTGTCCTGTGCAGCGGTATGCCCTGAGCCATTATTCACAGCACCTGCTGCGGCATGCCTGGTGTCATCCCCGTTGCTAGGTGGCACTGTCGCATCATCACCTCGACTCGCCTGAATCGCAGGTGCAGCAGGCATGCTTGGCATGCTCGGCATGCCCATCTCAGCAGCAAGTGCTGCATTGCCATCGAGCTCTGGCAGCGCTGCTGCAGCTTTGGGTGGTGTTACGACTGAGCCTTGCCTCCGACCCATGCCAAGCTTGGTGACGGGTCCAAGGTCGGGTGTATCGACTTGAACACCACCTAACTTTCTAAAGTATATCTGCAGATGATCGCTTTGTGTCTATTGGAGCTGAGTACTGCTATAGCCTCCTGAAATCAGCAAGGATTGACATTCATGGAGTTGCAAGGATGGCACCAGCACTGCAGTGCACTGGGAGACGTTTTGCCTTGTTTACTTTTGATGCAAATGTGGACGAGATTCACACCTGCTGCGCAGACGTAAAAATGGAATTGGAGAAGTAGTACAAGCTCAGGCCTGATGGCACATTCAAGGAGAACCAGCCAATGGTCAATGGTAGGATATATATCAGAATTCGTTGTGTGTTGGCATTTTCATCATTTGGGTCCACAGGAGAAATAATTGCACTTGATGCATACTGTGCTGCAAGCAGGAGCACTGGCAGAACCAAGTAAAGGCTGGCCTCTGGCCACCCGATTGGGGGAGCGCCATGGACGAATGGAAGCAACCATGATGTTCCGCCATCTGGTGATCCAGCCGTTGGACCTGAGCATTTGGCATGTTACTGTCTGCTGCATGGCATTGCACATGAATGGAACAATTAAAAAAACATTGAGAAGTACCATACCTGCAAGCGAAGGTATCCAAAGGAAACCTTCGTTATCAAGCGAGCCAGACATTGCGACATTATTCAGAGATCTGAAGAGGCCAATGTAAATGGGCAGCTGCAGAAGAGATGGCAGGCAACCAGCTAAAGGGTTGACATTGGCTTGCTCATAAAGACGAGAGGTCTCCTTTTGAATCTTCTCCTTGTCATCTCCATATCGCTCTTTGATTATGTCTATCCTTGGCTTCAGGGCTTGCACAGACATGGCCGACTCGACTTGTTTTTTGGTGAGGGGTAAAGTCAAAACCTTCACAAAAAGTGTTAGGGAGATTATAGACCAACCGTATGCGTACGGCAGCCCTAGCCCTTGATAGAATGATTCGATGTTGCCCAGGATGAAATCCAGGCTGTCAACAATTGGCGACAGCCAACCATTGTCAGGCTTAGCCACAGGTTCTGCTGCATGAGCGCGGCCGGAAACAATTGCAGCACCGATCAGGGCCGATCCCAACAGAGTTATCGATCTCGCCGGCCGTTGTGACCGCGTTCTATTTTCTCCCGGATTCTCCGAGCTACACTTGATGCGCCTGGGAAGTTGATATTGCGCGCTAGATAGCACAAGCAGACTTGATTTTGACATCATGCCGTTCTCTACGGGCTGCGCTGACACTTTATGATTGATCGCTGCGTTGGAAGATTGTCGCGCACGCGAAACCCTGCGACAAGCAAACGAAAGCTCCCCCATGCTTTACAAATAATGGTGATTGTGCTGACACAGCGAAAGTTTTTGCATTTATCAGTTGGATTCAAGTTGAAGGCCGCATATGGAGACAGCCTTGCAAGGCCTTGATAGTGGCAAATAGGATGTGCGACCATGTAGCCACGAGGCAAGCATCCGGATGCATCCTCAGCTGACTGAGCTCAGTCACCCAGTCACGCGTGATCACGACGCAATTGCGCGCAAAGGCACGCGGCAGATGATGCGCGCTAGGCGCCATGGCGCCACAACTCGGCAGGTTCCACAGAACTGAACACCTCGCAAGCCAACTTCGCCCGCCGGGAATACAATGCGGTCCACGAGGTCAGAGTAGTTCATCACACACGCGAAACCAAACAAGATCGTGCCACATATCGATTTCAAAGCGAGGTATGATAGAATCGACCACGCGCAGGGTCTAATAAACTGCGTGCAAGGCCTTTGACCCACCCACATCTTTGCATACAACTGTGTCATCATGCGTATGAGCCAGTTAGACAGTGCAACGGAATTGCAACGAAATGTTCGGAACAATACGACCGATATGCAAGACTCAATTAAGGATTTGTTTGCTTGGGGAGAGGAGATGAATGCTAAGGAAATATCAAGGAAGAAGTCCAGCGCAGATGCGTCTGCCAATACTGGCTCTGCAGGAGCTACACCTGCATGTCGCAAGCTCGATGCAGCCACTGAAGTGCGAGCGGGTGCATCACTCATGGCATTAGCTGCGTGAAGCTGATCTGTGGATCATCGCTCCAGCTTACAAACAACGCGCTGCGTTCAGGAAGTGGACCTTGCAACGATCGGTCAACTGTACCTGGACAAACGAGCACCGCAGCTGCACACACATACGACCACTTCAAAGAACGTTGGGACAAGTTTGATGTCGATGCCGCAATGGCCGAGGTTGATGCGGAACCCCTTGCGCGCGGAGTGCCACATATACCTCAGGCAGCTTCAATTGTGGTGTGGCTGCCCAGAGCCTTGTAGGCCACAGCCTTCACAGACCGACGACAGTAGCATCACATACGGATCATAAACGCCAGACTGTGTTGGGCAACTCGTGGTTGCATGTGCAGCCTGCGCGTATCAGGGGACCTCGCCCACCAGCACAAGAAGCAGAATTCTGGAAGAAGAAAGGGAACGAATTCTATAATTTCGGGGACCTGGCAAAGGCTAAAGAGTGCTATGCAACATCGCTGGATTCAATGGCGACTGCTGCTGCCCATGCGAACAGAGCACTTACATGCTTGAAGTTGAAGGAATGGAAACTGGCTGAGGCGGACTGCACTGCTGTACGTCATCACGTCCTGCTCCTAACATCTCATAGCATACCCCTTTGTTTCTTACAGAGTAACTCCTCTGCAGGCTCTTTCAATGGGCAGCATGAATCTCAAGGCATGGCAGCGTCGTGCCTCGGCACGAAAGGCTCAAGGTGACATGCTTGGGTACATGCAAGATTTGGATTCGGCTTTGCGGTTGGCGCCTGAGAGCGGCACAATCAGCAGTGAGCTAAAGCAGGCACTCCCAGACTATCTTGTTTCGCAGGGCTTACACATGCCGCGGGCAAAGAAATCGGTGGCAGTTGATGTACATACGGTGCCTGTTGCGGCAGGGGCGGCGCCTGTGTTGCCAGCAGAGAAATTTAACAACGCCTTCGCCAATAGCGAGCCGATACAGCAGCCCTTTGACGGGATTTTGCGCAGGCAACAAGAAATGGTCGAAATCCCAGATAAGTCCATTACTGATGCAATAGCGGTTGTGGACACTGGGAGTCCCGATGGGCGCCCAGAAGCGCCCATACTGGGCTCACAACCGTTGTCACAGCTTGCACCAGCATCAGTGCCTACTTTGAAGATGAGACCGCATAATGCGCCAGTGAATAGTGCTGAATTCGAGACAACATGGCGAGGGTTCAAAGGGAGCATACAAGAGCAAGCGGCATATTTAGATCTGATCACACCGTACATGCTTCCAAAAATATTTGGGAGCGCCATGACACCTGGACTGCTGGAGAGCATTGTCCGGACTGCATTGAACTCAGTTCTAGAACAAGGACACGTTGATCATAGCATCGCCATATTAGACTGCTTGACACAAGTAAACAGGTTCAAGATGAATTGGATGTTGATCACGAGGACTGCAAAAGCAGAAATTGCCACGGTTTGGCATCGGTGTGAGGGATGCCAGCAGTTAAAAAAGTGGGAACCTCTTCTGTGCACCACCCGTGCTAAATTCAGCTTGTAACTGGCAGGTTTCCAAAAGTCGCACTCTGTCAGTGTCTGCAAACCGGTATCAGCGTTGTGAACTTGCTACAATGTGGGCCATAGCCCACTATGCAAGCAATCTTTTGTTTTGAAGATCGTGCCCTCGTAGGCAGCACCATTATTCATAGGTCGATGTTGTACCTTCATAAAGCAAATCATCTTGTCATGCCATGCTGGAATCACCATCGACAGCCACCTCAAAACACAATCAATTCCTTAAACAAAGGGCAAACGATGTGGTGCACAAACATATTTCTTCAGGACATATTCGTAGCGGATGCGTGGTGATGCCAGTGTGGTGTTCTCTATGCTCTGAATCCTGCTCCAGGTTCATGCCATCCTGTGATGCTCAGCGAGCAGCACAAAGCTTGTAGGTGAGAGTGGCACCAAGATTAATCGTCTTTCACGCAAGAAATGGTTGTCTTATCGATTGTGTGCACAAGCCTGCTGGGAGAAGCCTGCTGGGAGACTGAATGAATGAACCGTGGAGATTGCGCTGAAGTGTCACATTCTAGTTTCTTGCAGAGGTCTTCCGCAGCAACGCATACGATGTGCCCCATGTTGAAGGTCGCTCTGTCCAGCCGAATCAGCAAAATACCGATGCAGCCAGCATCCCATTTCCGACTTAATGTCACATTACATGAAAAACTGCCCACTGAATCTGTTGCTGTATTGCATCCATGCTGTTGAACAGAACGGAAATGGTCACATGATTGATGGCTGCCACGGTGCTGGAATTGAAAGCGCTACTCATACATTCGCAGCGCGTGTTCTCACTACAAGGTTTGGAGCTACCCGAGCTATTTGGTTTGGTACAGCGCAAGGCACAGACGAGGTGTTCATGTTGTGCCTGGCAGCAGAATTTGGCTATTTGGCATGTACATATGCCCTGCCAATGCGAGCATACATAACCATGGTCTTGACACAGATACCTGATGCTCAGCAACGAGTTCAGCAGATTCAGCACACACCTGAACCTTGATGATGACCCACATGCCACGCAGCTGCGCATGGCCAAGCTCAGCAACCCGATCCTGTGAAGCACCACTGGCCTGGCCAATGGTACAATTTATTTTTCTCACCTGACTACAGCATGTCTAGTGTGACATCATACAAGCTATTCGAGATTAGCTGCAGCTCTACCTGGCAACAGCTTGGTCGCTGCGCCCCCTTAATGCAGCCCATTCCGGTTGTCAGATCGTATTGTGGCTAGAGTGCTGCAGACTGCAAATTGGATCATCCAACACAAGAAGCCAGATGCGTTGCCAGTGTTTGCGCTCTTACAGATTTGGCCAATATGAAACACCAAGACCGAGAACAGATCAGGGAGGTGTTTTAGACCGAGATCGCACTGTCATGATGTCGCTCAATCATTCAGAACACCCCCGTATGATACACATCAGTCATCGAAGTGTGTCCCACACCCACCGATCTTTGGATGGTGCGTATGTCATATGCACATTGTTAGGCAGGCCTTTGATGATAGCTGCCATCCCCAAGCGCATCGTTGCAATGTGGGTCTGGCTGAATTCATAGGGAGGCGCGAAACCTCTCAAAATCAACTCAGCAAACGCGGCCATATACACTCCACAACTGGCATCGTCCTTTTGCACGGGAAGGTTGGAGACCAACACTGCATGCCATCCGTAGCAGTCAAAGCACGACCCGGCGTTGCCGCAGCGCTCACCAGGTACATCAGCTTTCCCCGCATGACTGGAAGCACTTGATTCATCCTTCATTGACAGATCTTGAACTGCTGCCACAGCTTGTTCAATACAACCTGTATGTCGCAGGGCACATCTAAGCCTGAGATTCGGTCCTCCACACACATTGAAGTGTGACTGTGAAAGCGGAAAAGAATTGAATTGCCTATCATATGTATAGGAGGAGTGAACGCTCTTGACCTTCATCTGCGGACTTGTCCGCCATTGTGGCAGAGTGCATACTCGACTTGAAATTGTCCATTGAGGATGCCATGTCATGCATGCAGATGGAGTCAGAGCCTTGGGTTCCACAAGGCCCAGGCTTGCGCAGCACTCTCTGTTCGCAGCATTTGTCCACAGCTTCCAGTACAAGCCACATGTACAAGGCTTTGATCAGCCGCCTAGCTCGCCTAGCATCATAGTACGCTGCATTTTCGTAGACACTGCAAAAGTTCAAATGATACACTGGTAAGTCCGGGGAACGTGTCGCCATTGTCAAGCCCCTCAGATGATGTTCCTCCCTCTAGATCCAGGCGCGCACCTGTCACAGTACAAGATCTGTCTTTTTGGTATGTGCACAATAAGCAGGCACCAGTGGACTGCATTCTCGTGTATCGGGATAACGAGGATATCCTGCAACAGTAATACGTTTTAAGTGAAGGAGTCAATACAGACAATGTTATTGAAACGCTGCCTAATTCTGGACGGGTGCACCGGCAGAATGGACTGTGAGATGCATGTCAACACCTTGTTCTGAAGAGGTAAGGACTTTCTGGTCCACCTGCAAGCACGACATGTCAAGCACAGACTGCGTGCGGGCAAGGCCTTGCAGAATGGCTGTGGCACAGCTCAGACAAAATCAGTATGTGTGCACCCACTGAACTAGATTTGAACTGAACCAGAATTGTTGAAGGTGCCGGTAGGACAACTGTGCTTCTCACGCTATGACTCTGGCAATTCCCAAGCTTGAAGACAGACATTGCTGCAACAGGAACGTATGGTTCACTGGTCAGGTCACAGCTGGCAGAAGACATTGTGACGAATCGAACCCCAGTTCAATCATGACATTTTGCTGTGTAAGTAAGTGTCCTGTCCCAGTGAAACACGATTGCCTGTACTTCTCTCACAAAATGATTTGATTGCACATACATTGAAAGGGCTATGTACTGACATTAGGCTAGTCTTTGTGCGCTACCTGGCGCGTTGAAGTCCTCAATGGCTGGGAGGTGCAGATCATACCTTTG
>JALKAD010000023.1:198017-209999 GCA_024500015.1 Ulva compressa | reverse complement strand
GGGGGGCATACTCGAGGATCCGTGGACGTCTGTAGGGCTGTATCAGTCAAGCGGTCAAATGTGTTATACCGCTCGTTCGCTTCGGTGACCTACACTCGGCGGACTGCGCACGTCCATGCCAGCAGTTCACACGAGGCGTCGAGGTCCCTGCTAACAGCTGAGCACGCCTGTGCACAACTGTGCTGTCGCCACTGTCAAACAGTAAACGCAGGTACACGCAGGATCGCGTGTGGGTGTGGGGGGTGTGGGGTGGGTGGGGTGTGGTGTGTGTGGTGGTGGGTGTGGTTGTGTCGGCTGAGTTGGTTCGTTGTGGCTTTCACCGAGACAGTTGTGCGCATGTACATAGGTGCTGCATACCATGGCATGTCTGCGCATAAAACATTGCCAACGCTACGTTGACGCCGTAGGCACTTGTACGTGCAGGGACAGTTTCGATTTCAAATAAGAGTACGGCTGGGTGCAAGGTCGTCGTGGGGAGCTCGTCCTCCTCCGTCTCTGCCGAAGTTGCTGCAGAGGCCGGTGCGTTGCTCTATAGATGTTGCTTGCCATGCATACAAACAAGTGTATTAATAATTATGATATGTATAATTAATATGCATCAATCGCTGATGGCTGCACGAGATATCGAGCTGCTGCTGGTACCTAGACGCCAGCAGAAAGTAGGAAGCAGCTGCAGGTTGGACACTGTCGTTGTTGCCTCTGTGAGGTGCTGCATGCAGTTGGTGTGGTGTTGTTTGTTTTTGGGTTGTGTGTGTTGGTGGTGGTGTGTGTGTGTTGGGGGGTGTGTTTGGGTTTTTGGTTTTGGAAAACCATAGCCGGCGAGCTTCGCGACAGTGATTGCAAACAATACATGAACGCAGATTCAGATCACCCATTCTGACTTGTGTTCTCAGAGTTTGACAGTGATGGATCGTTCGTAATCGGTAGCTGGCTTGCTCTGTAGCCAGCACTGCATAGCTTGTCCGACCTCCAAGAACCGTAAGGGCATCCTTGGCCGGTCTCATGCGATTACATCTAAACGCTGTATCTCGATGTTTGTGTTCAATCGTTCGTGACGTTCCTCTCTGCATCGGCCCCGCACGCTAGGCCCCAGGCGTTACCCACGGATCGACGGCTCTCTGTCGCGACCGCGCTCGGTCATATGAGCTAGCCAAGTCGAATCCTTCCAAACCATGGTGTATGACTTTCCCGTTTACAGCATGTCGTGGTCAATGAACTGAATCTGGCGCCTGTCTACGCATGCTGCTCAGCACCTGACCTGACTTGCCGCAGCCATTTATAACGCTGCACAGGCCAAAGAGCCTCTACACTGTCATAGCGCATCGGAAATAGTGCAATCTGTACAAATCGAGAACTTCTCGAGTGGCCGAAGCTGAGGCAGTGCGCAGGTCAACCTGTTCTGCAGGTAGATGTGAGTTTGCCCAGCCTTCATACGTGTAGCTGATCATGAGCCATGTTTTCTCTGCTATTTGTGTACCACCTCTTTATTTGATTATGAAGGTATTGAACGGTATGTCGCACACGACCAGTGTATGAAACAGCGTCTAGTACCAAGCGACAGCTGTTGCGCAACGCCGAGGGACGTGATTGCTGTCCATGGATTCAGCTGGAATCCATTGATCCTGGCTATCGTCATGTGCAATTCCATCAACGCATCGTTTCACGAGGCTGGGTTGCAGTGTGCGTCGCTGCATGCCTGCGGCGTTGCTTTGAACTGATCACCGGCAGGTTGGAGGCCACATGCGATGAATGAGCAATGTTGTGCACTTTTAGCACTTCACGCCCATTCACCTGCACCACACCCGTCGGAATGTGCATTTAATGAACGAGTGTCGGCGTGTCCGCCCACTGACCACGATTCACTTGAACAATCCAATGCCTCACATTATTATAATGGATGAATGAAGTGCCGTCATACAGCTCATCAACAGCTGACAGCCAACCTCCGTAGGTCTGGTATGCGAGATATCCAATCAATGAAAACACTACGTACACCGTCATTAATTTGGGACTTTCGCTATTGATTTCGTCGCATAACGTATATACTTAGTTGAACAGTTCGCCAGTACCGAAACGACGTGTCTGCACAAACTGCCAGTACCTACGGGATCCCCGGCAGGGCGAGTGTGGCCAGTACAATAGGACACCCTCTCGACACCTCCTACCTCGATAACTCAAAAAATTGAATTTGTTTCTGACGGGCGCACGTTCCCAAATCGTGGCAGGTTGGACACTGTCGTTGTCGCCTCTGTGAGGTGCTGCATGCACGTGGAATGAAGAAAGATCAGCAATAGTCATCAAGCTCGCATATAGTTGAGTTTCTCATTCCTGCATAGAGAAGAAACTGTTCGACAAGTCAACGTGGCAGTCAAATTCTTCTGCCTTCCTGTGCAGCGGCTGATGCCACCGCTCACATCTGCGGAGACGCACGCCCGGTCGCAGAAGTCAATGCCATTGCAGAGGCAACAGCTTATGCTGCAGCTACTGCCGTTGCAGAGGCCTCTGCTGAGTGCTATGCCACAGGCAATGGTTCATTCAAGGTCAGCGGACGCACCCGAGCTTCCGCGGAGGCATACGCCTATGCACAGGCATATGCAGGTGTGCACCTGCCAAAGCCATGCGCGACATATTGTTTGCCATGAAATTCCGGCTTCCAAAATGCGTTTGATCAGACACCGCATGTGGTTTACAATTTACAAGTGTGATATTGCAGAGGGCACTGTCTCTGCCTCTGTTTGTGGCAAGTGCAGCGCAGCAGCAGAATTCTTGGCTGAATCCTGGTCCGAGATCTTCCTTGAGGCTGTGGCTGAAGCTGAGGTGCAGCTCGAGGGGGCTGCAAATGGAAAATCTATTAAGGCTGCTTCTGAAGCTTTTGTAGAGGCTGTTGCTGATGCCACAGTCACTGCCTATGCTCAGGTGCCGCGTCTTTGTGAGTTGCAGCCATGCATAGCGACTCACTGCTCATTGTGTAGTGTACCACCCCTGACTGCCTGACTGCGTGTTGACAGGCACGCGATGTTGGCTGCTGGGTGTTGTTGCCTTGACACATGGCCACAACCTGCATGATAACGATCAGGTACATGTACGGCAATGCAGCCTGCATGCTTCTATGCATGCTTCTGTACATGGATCTGTACAGCACATGGGTGCCTGCATGCAGGTAATTGCTACGGCTACGGCCAGTGTGGATGCTGGCTGTGATGGCTCGATCTTGGGAACGGTTATCACCGGGGATGTCACAGACCCTGATGGTGTCGTGTGTGAGATCACGGTCGCAGGCGAAGACAAAAGCATTGCAGTTGATGCTGTTGCTGAGGCTGTTGCCGAGCTTGAGATCCTCACATGTGATGGGGAAGTGGAGGTTGAAGTGGTTGCCAAGGTACTCCGTCTGTCTGTATGTCTCATGCTTGTCACAGGTCATCCCATCCGCGAGTCAATGCTTCTCGTTCTTCAGAATCCCAACAGCGACTAAGTATCATGAGTAGGGGAGGATTGAAGATGGCCAACCTACACTCATTGTGACTTGTAGGCATATGGGAAGGCAATCGCAATTGCTATTTCAGAAGTCCTTCTTGACTGCTTTGTTCAAGGCCAGGGCTATGCATGTGCCCTTGGCACGGCAGACATCAACACCGTGGCTTCGGTACGCTTTGAGCAGATGTGCATATGCATTCAGGCAATTATGTGCCTGTGTACCCTGCAATTTTGCAGCGGTTGCATGCAGGCAACTGCAGAAGCATTCGCATCAGCTGCAGTTGAGGCTGCCACGCGCTGTGGCTGCTCTCTGTCCGCGGACACCCTCGCCTCATCACTGACAGAAGTAACAGTCAAGGCTGCTTCTGAAGCGTATGGTAGCGCTTGCGCAGGTGTGTGCTGGAGCAACCTGCATCTTGTGTTGTACGTGTTGAGATGTGGAGCATGGCATTTTCGAAGTGTGACAGAGCACTAGACCATTGGGTACACTGCCTCTGTATTGCAGGACCAGATTCATACTTTGACATCGAGATCCTTTCAAGGGATGTTGCTGCTGTATCACTTTCAGCTGTGAGCAAAATCATTATCAAGGTACGCGCTGTGGTGTTCACTCCTCGCTGGGAGTTGATTGATATGCTCTTTCTTGTGTCACATCACTCATGCATTGTTTACATGTGTGCACATAAACGTGCACTGTTCTGCCACCTCCATAGCCTTGACTGTAACCGTGTCATGTGCAGGCTATCGTCGACGGTGACAATTGCTCAGCTGAAATTGACAACGCCACTGGTACCAATGCGTCGATTTGCACTGATTGTGTCGGGAAATGGCAGAAGTGTGGTGGCACGGGTATTCCCAAGGTCCTGGCGTGCTGCGATGAACAATTCTCATGCTACAAGCGCAACAAAAACTACATGCAGTGCCGCCGGGATGGCTCCCACATCAGTGCCAGGTGGGATGGCTCCATAGTCCCATGCGAGGCATAAACACGACCCAGACCTCATCAGAGATGCATGCTATGGCATGTGAAACCTCCAGATACAATCTCACGAGATCAGGATTGGCGTCTTTATTTCGCCCGATGAGTGACCTCCAATTGATTAGGCAACCATGGAATTCGTCACCGCAGTTCCAGGGTGCGCTGCCTAGTAGTGGGTGGCATAGTGAAATAATAGCGACACCACCGGCTCGAATGGCTAAGGACAGCTCCTTTGAACCGCCACCTCAACGGAGCAGGTATTAATACGGGACCAAGTGTGTGTACATTGCTGTTAGCCGTGCTGATCTGGTATGAATGTGTTCACCCAGGGGTGGTGATATGTATGTCTGCTCGACAGTGTAACGACCTGCCTTGACCGCTGATGCTGTATGTGCCTGCTGAACTGTGGAGCCTGGTGTCCTTCCTGTTTGCGACCACTATGTGTGGCCAGGCTTGTCGTGAATGCTTGCCACGCTGTGTGTTGATTTCTTTGCTGCATGTGCCGTCCTTGATGTGGAGATGTGCACATATCAAGCCTGTCACACTACTTTCCAGCCTGAAAGAGGCAGCCTCTTGCATCTTACATCATGTTCAACTCAAAGTCTATCCATCCGAAGTTGGATCTGGTCCCATGACGTGCAGGGCACAAGTAGTTCATGGACCTTGGCTGACCAAGGTCCTGGTCAGTGATCAGGGGTCGCCATTTTTCAGTGTGTTCTACACGAGCTTGCGCCGTTGAGCATTGCCGTAATTTCAGGGCCAGTGCGCATGTGATGCAATCGACTTTGTGAGTCTGCGACTTGGGGCATGTGGTTGGGCTGCCGATACTGCATACAACACGACGCATGATTGGTAGTGTATACGCGCTGTATGGACCAGTACAGTATTGTTTCTCAAGATAGGCTGCTCTGCACACCACAGCCTAACAGCACCATGGTACACCATTGCGTTGATGTCACTAGATCAGAAGCAGTGTACACATAGCTGACTAACATATTTCCAGCCAGTAAACCTTGTACATGTCACTCTCAGGAGAATGATCAGACAATATCAAGATGGCACTGTACAAGGCTTGGGAGCATAGCGAGCTATGCCCTTTAGTCCTCCGCACTGTCTGTGTCATCGTCGTCATCATCTTCTGCCTGGCTCTCATCATCACTGTCCTCCTCCTTCAGAATATCGAGGAATTTCTGCGCATGCTTCAGGAATTCCTGCACCAAGTTGCCATTGTCTTGTTCCACAATCAAGCCACTGTCACAGCATTGCATGCACACTAGGAAAGGACAAGGACCCGCGCTACCATCCTACAGGCAGTGGATCGCTCTGCTGGTCCACCGGCAGCTGACCAAGACAATGTGCACATGCTGCATACGAAGTAAAGGGGGCACGGTACACCAGTGTGCATACCCGCTCGCCCTCATCGTCCTGCAGCTTCTGGGCCTCCCACTCCAGGAACACCTCCTCCCTGATGATGTCCATCTCGTACAGCTCATACAACACGTTGCTGAAGATCGGCACAAACAGCGTGCCGGCACCCGCGACCTGCTCAAAGAGACCCCGCCGTGCGCAGTACTCCTCCAGAGTGAGCAGCAGCTCAAAGTGATCGTCATCATCATGCAGGAACTTCTGTAGCGTCGGCGCCCAGACTGCGAGTGTGCGCTTGAAGCTGGTGAGCAGCTGCACCCTGCCCTCGGTCGTGCTTACGTCGGGCTGCTCCGCAGCGAACAAGCCATGGAAGGCCGGCAGCACAGCCGGAGATGGCGTGGACTGGAGGTCCATGAGTGTCGTCAGCACGTACCGTGCACAGTCCGCAAACGTCCGTACCTCTGCACCACACTGACATCGTGGCTGCATGATTCACCCTTCAACATGGTGGACAGAATCAATACAACCCCGACTTCTTCACTGCTCGTCGTCCAGCGCCCAGGAGTATGTGCAACGCCAGCCTTCAACTCACAGGTTTGCTATGGTTCTACTACCCGGGTGTCCAGCTGAACAGGCAAAAACTGTGCATGCAGTTGGTACATCCATGAACGGTTGCCCGCTGTGTCATGATCTGGAAATGTTTACCTGTTTTCGCTTACGGCGTACTGGATGCACCACAGCCCTAAGCAGAATCAGCCATGGCTACAGCGGCATTCATATACAATTCATGCGTTTCAACGGCACAGCAATTCCATACTACCCCGGCACGCACAACAAGATACTCCACCCCACGCATTCACCATCAAGGGAAGTGGCCACAAAATGCATGCCATGCAGATCAGGAGAGTCTGAAGCAGGGTTCTGCGCAACGGCATTAGTTCTGCAGCGCACCAGCAATCTTGAGGCCATTGAGTTCGATTACTGCATTCTCAGTCATGCAGGATGTTGCCGTGTCGCTCTCTGTGGCCAGCAGCATTGTCCGCAGCAGTGTCTCCTGTACTTCGCGCTGAAATACGGCTTCAGGGCTCATGCTGCGCTCCGCAACCCCTGCATCGTCCTCCTCCGCACTCTGCCCTGCCTCCGCTTGCATGCTCAGCAGTTTGGCCCGTTGTTGTGCCAGCTCTGGAGTTGGTAGAGCTACGGATGTCAGGACATCTCGGTCAGTGAGATGCGCGCCCTGCTGTGTAAAGAAGTCAAATCCCGCCCCGCAGCCGACCACGGCCGCGTCAAAAGTGACACTGCTAACCCCATTTATGCGAACCTGCTCTGCAGCCTGCACAGCACGAAGCCATCACTTGACGGCATGCATGGTGCACGACCATCTGAGCTTGCAGCGACAGCTGAACTATGCCAACATTCTTGACCCCATGTGGTATCTCCACATCCCGGGAGCATGATGACAACAGTTTACCCTGTAGGCTGTGCATACAGCCCTAGCAGCTGGCACGGATGGCTTGGCAAATACTGCAGAGTTGTCTGCAACCGTAAACAGCAGGAGCGATCACCACTGCGGCCCGCATGGTTACACAGAGACAGGAATGGCCACGGCACTGGAAGGAGCACACAGCCAGGACGGTTTGAGATGGGCTGTAGAGCCTCTGGTCCTCATCGCCAGAATCATCATCAAGGCCGCTGCGCGATCGCATGCGGCCCGAGCTGCTGGCGTCGACATCACTGGCGCTGTCATGCAAGCTGCACAGTGTGACGCGAGCATGCCTTGGCACCGTGTGCCCTGGCCCCACAACACAGTTGAAGCTGACGACGCTGCCCTCACTCACAGTCGCATCGTGCCCAATTGTCGCGCCGTCGCATACAATCGCCCGCCGCACCGTCGCCCCTACAGCAAAGCCCCAGGCGCGCTCACCATGCAGGTACAGGACAGCAGCATTGGGGGACAGCATCGAGTCTGTTTGAGTCATGTGCAACAGCGGCAGCACGACGGCAGGGGCATCAGGCGCCTGCTGCGCGCGGGGCAGAATGCGAGCTGCACCTGCACCGATTGTGACACCGGACATGACGAAGCTGTCTTCGACAGTTGCCCCTGGACGGATGAGGCAGTTGCGCCCGATCACCGAACGCTGCACGGTCGCATCGTCCATTACCCTGGTGCCGGCGCCCAGGCAGCTTAGCTCCCCGATCACCGCGCGCCGGTCATCCTTCACCAGGCTTTCTTTGTATCTGCAGACACTGCCGCGCAGATGAAACGCAGTGGCACAGCTGCACAGGCTGGAAGTATCAATCCTACTGGATGCGTGTGACAAGTGCTACATGCACCCCGAAGCACTGGACAAGGTGTGCTAAACATATAAGTAGGCGGACCTGCATCCGTTCCACATGAAGTAGTCTGGCGCGGCACCCGGGTCCCCATGCAGGCCAGGCGCTGCCGGCAGCAGGTTGGAGTCGGGGCACAGCGGGTACGCCCAGCGGTTGAGGATGTCACGGGAGATAGCGGCGTAGGCGCGCATGTTTGCGACGTGCGCTGCATACTCATTCTGCAGCATGTGCACGAAGAGCTTGTTCCCCAGTTCCTCCTCCGACAACACTCCGCGGATGAAGTCCCGCTGGATGTGCTGAAAGTCGAAGTTGTCTGAGAAGAGCAGCAGCACCTCTGGTGCACACACATAGATGCCTACGTCTGCCAGATCTGCGCGCACCGCCACAGCATTGCGCTCGCTGAACACAGCAGCATCCACCTCTACCTGCACATGGCCATGCATGAAGGGCATGTATGAGCCACCTTTGCACTGTGGCGCCAACAGTGGACGTTGGAATATGGTGAGGTCGAATGAGCCAGGTTCTAGAACGCCGTGCCATACCATGCCGTGGTACTTGAGAATGACAAGATCTCACTGCACATTTGTGCCGGCTGAAGGAGGCGCTGGACGATCTCGCACATGAGTGCCCGGTTCACATAGTGCTTCACATAGTGCACGGTTCACACAGTGCTGGGTTCACAAAGTGCTGCAACATCTGACAACATTGACCCAGGCTTCAGACGGGGGCTCCCTGAAGCTGTCCGCCACAGCTCGCGATCGCATCTTGCGCGGACACGGAGACACTGCCCATGCATTCGATGAACTGCAGAGCCAGCTAGTCCCTCCACGCAGCACCACAACAGAACCGGTTTGGCCTGGCACGTCATATTCAGATTCAAACGTCGAACCCCACGGGGTTGTGCGGTGCAAGCGCTGTCAGACGTGAACAATCACCAAGGGGTGTGACACACGGGCAGCTGAAGGAGGGCGGAGAAGCTACTCACCGAGCCTCCGTCTGGGGCATCTGAGTATGACAGAATGCGGTTTGTGTCTGGGTCCAGAGTCATGAATAGATCTGGCACACCCATCAGTACTCTCTGCGCCTCGTCCACCCCCGTGGACACGACCACTGTCATGATCGCAGACTTGTCTGCTGTCCTGCAGACAGCAACTCATTTGGGTGTGAGGCACCAGTGAGCGCCGTTGTTCATCATTGCACCGTCGGGCTTGTAGTCCCGCCGGGACTGATGCCCCAGGATCGGCAGTCATTGCTGCCTATCATGCGAACATGTCAGTTCAGTCTTGCATGCAACCCTGACGCGAGTAGGGTACCGCAACGCAAAGCGGTGGATGACGTAGCAACGCAGAAGGGGTATTCATTCTAGCCATGTACGCGCATATGCAGATGGCTTCACCGATTGGCATGACTTGAACGTCGTTGGTGTTGAGCTGTTGCAACATGTTGTACATGCCGTAGATGTCCCATGCATGTGCCTTTGCGGGCTACAGAATAGCTGGCCCCCAGCTGGATCATGGCAGGCTGTGGCTAGACACATGCCCAAGACCAGCGCAAGACGGGACTAATTCGAAAACAGGCGGCAAATTGTCAAGGAAAGCAGCAGTGACTAGCTGAAGACAGACCTGCGAGCTTTGTGCTTTGCTAATGCTCGTGTCAAGTCCATGTTGGTGACAATATCGCCTGAAATGAGAATGAAGTCATCCTGGATCAGGCCCTCTTGGTCCACCAGTCGCAGTGCCTCACCAGCGCTCAGACAGTTGTATGAGGAAATGATGTTGAGTGTCATGTCGGACGCAGCCCACTTGCTGCTCTGGTTCAGGTACGTGCGGACTTGATCGGCATGGGAGCAGCAGAGCACGTGCACCTTCTGCACTCCTGACATCGCCAGCCACTCCAGCATGTATTCAATCAGCGGTGCATTGACAAGGGGCAAAAGGACCTTTGGGCACTCTGAGGTGATAGGAGGCATCCTCTGCATGTCCAAGCCTGGTGGTTTTGTCATGCATGCACAAGCCA
Source organism: Ulva compressa (assembly GCA_024500015.1). NCBI lineage: Eukaryota > Viridiplantae > Chlorophyta > Ulvophyceae > Ulvales > Ulvaceae > Ulva > Ulva compressa. Next base: position 199,831 of record JALKAD010000023.1, on the reverse strand, counting down.
GTGCATCTGTGCTGCACATCTTCTCAAGGGTGACTGAATAGAAACACTCCGTTGATGACCATATCATAGGCCGAGTGGACAGACTGGTGCAATATGAGAGTGATGTGCAACGTGCGGCAAGCACTCAGATATGGCAGGTGCAAGCATGGATTGCGCTGGAGGGGACGAGCTACCACCTTTGCAAAGCTGTCTGCCAACAGCACGGCCGTGAGGGGTTCCTCTCGGACGTCTTCTGGCTTAGGCGGCATGGCGTTTTTGGCTTCCAGCTAACCGAGTGTGGAAGGGCAGGGCACCATAGACCGCGAAGATCACTGATCCGGCGCTTTCGCCAAGCAATCAAGCTGAATACTAGTAAAATATCAAGTCAGTCGTTTGCAAGTATCCGCATACCTAGAACGACGTGTGTACTCGCGCAGTTGCCGCGCAGCCCTTTAAGAACACACGGGACAGGTGCACAATAGAAGCGGTCGTCCGCGGTCGACGAGATGAACCGTCGGCACCAGGGGTGCACAAGTCACAGCGGTTGAGCCGGCGTTGTGATCGCTGACCCACAGGTCCTGACATGTCGTTGCTGTGCCAAATGTGCCATGCATTGGCGTTGGGCTGGCTGTGAACAGCTCCAAATTCAACACATGTTCAGGTACTGCCTGCTGCTGTCCATATCAATGCTTAATCATCTATTTGAGTGTCTGTAGGAGAGACGTTGTTGAATTCATCGCGTTTTTTGTTGCATACGTGCACGGATTCGTGAAGCTTGACTGTCCTCAGTTGTTGGCCGCAAGCACTCTTGGAACTGGCAGTCCCTGCCTAGATTTGGTGCTGAACACACTCGTTTCTTGTAAGCATTGAATCGGTGTTCAACTATGAACGAGAGTGAGGTGCGCTTTGACATGTCGTACCGGCCGAGTGAAGCGTCTGGTGCATAACGCGATGGAGGCCTTTTGAACCACTGATCCTGTAGGTCAACAGACAGATCGAACAGATGGTGATGTTCATCAAGCAGGAAGCTGAGGAAAAAGCCAACGAAATCCGCATGTCTGCTGAGGAGGTGCGTCACCCGCTTGTCCAGAATGCCTTTTGTTCTGATGTTTCAACAAATTAATTCAGCGGCCGATGAAAATGTATGCATGCAGGAATTTAACCTGGAAAAGCTCAACCTGCTCGAAACTGAAAAGCAGCGCATCCGCAAGGAATACGAGCGCAAGGAGGCGCAGGTGGAGGCCAACAAAAAGATGTGCGCAGTCAAATTTAAGTGTGCGTGTGAACTGGAAAATATGGCATTTCGTACCTCATATCTCAGCGTTGACCCGACCGACTGTGCCGCAGTGAGGCCTCGAAGCAGCATAATGAACAACGGCTGAAAGTGCTTGGTGCAAAGCAGCGCTTGATCAAAGACGTGTTACAGGCTGCAAAGGATGAGTTGAAGAAGAAAGCTGGTGGTAGTGGTTACGCTGATCTCGTGAGCGACCTTTTGGTGCAGGTATGCTTCGCTGTTTGGGTGCGCTGTGACTCGTAACATCGCTCTCAAATGCACGTGACTATATGTAGGCGATGTACAAACTTCAAGAGCCTAGCCAGATCGTTCAGTGCCGGGAGGCAGACCTGAAGGTCATAGAGTCATGTGTGCCAAAGGCACAAGAGAAGTATAAAAGTGTGTATGGCAGTGATGCACCGCAGCTGACCATTGATCGCAAGCACTTTCTTCCCGCAGCTGCAACATCTCAGGAACAAGAGGATGACCCGGATGCGCCTACTTGGTGCGGCAGCTGAATTTGTGATCAGCTTGGGTGATAAGTTGTTTGTGATAGGTCTCC
>JALKAD010000023.1:93997-107067 GCA_024500015.1 Ulva compressa | reverse complement strand
TGATGAAAAAACCCTCGTTCAGCACTGGGAATCAGCATGGGCCAAGCATGGATGAAGAAACTTGCATGATTTGCCTCGAAGACTTTAATGAAAGCAATCCAAAGATGTACTATGAATGTGGGCACGGTATGTTCTTTCAGAGCAGGGGGTGATGCTGACGAGTGCACATCAAGGTGAACCAAACATGAGGATATGTGTTCAGGCTTTCATCTTGGCTGCATGCTTGAGTGGGACGAACGGGGAAAGTCACAGTGTCCCATCTGTGCAATCACAATCACAGCACCAGACGAAGTGTAGCCAGCCACTCATTGAGAAGTAGTGTACAACAATACATTTGTGTATTATTTGTGGGTACGGGTTTTTTTACTTGTCGTATTATCCAAGTTGGATGTTGCAATGCACTTGTTCAGTTGACAATATTTTTGTGAGTGCCACTACGTATGTCGCCTTCTGCCAATGTGGTACATCATCAGGTATGGAGAAGAAGCCGAGACAATTAGGATCCAGCAGTGAAATAATGAAACAATTTAAAGATCGATAGCTTCATATTCGACTGTTGTCTGTACTCGATCTGCATCCAGTGCACTGATGACCGTGTTGTTGACTTTGTCGGAAAACAGTGCTTTGCAAACTAGTTCAGCCACGTCTTCCCTTGCGATGGCCCCGCACACTCTTGGGTTCTCGGTCACAAACCACTTTCCGGTTGCAGGATCGTTGGTGAGGCCACCAGGTCTGATAATGACCCAGTCCATCTTATCTTGTGCCTGCAGCAGCTGTTATCACTACTCAGAGAGTGGACCTGTTGCACAAGCTCCGTGACATCACCATATGCGAAGGCATGCACCTCTTATGTGCCACCCGTGGCCAAGCAGCTGCCTGCATGGGCCTGGGTAGCGCATGGAACAATTGTGCCACGCTTGTGCAGTTAGCATACACCACTGCATCACATGTTGACACATTAGCAGGGTCACCCGTGTCGCACCTTCAGGGCATCCTCCGCCTTTCCCTTCTCCAACAGCACAGGCTTCAGAGTATCATACACCTGCTGCGCAGGAGCATCCTTCGAGTCCCCAGTGCCAATGCTGGTCACCAGGACAAACTTTTTTACGCCGGCCTCAACAGCTGCATTGATGACATTGATGTTCCCCTCGCTGTCCACCTGTGGGTTCTCCAGTGTACCTCCAATGGTGCACACCACAGCATCCAGACCATCTATGCCTGCACGGTTGCAACAGCACTGCATGGCTGACCGTACGCTGCTATTTCGGTCTGGGACTCGGGGTGTGGAACCGCTACCCTGACAAACGCTGCTATACCATGTTCTCATGACCTGTGCTACGATCATATATGAGGACGGCGTAGCATGTGATATTTTGAACAGCAGGGTGCAAGGTTTCATTTCAATCAGTGAAAGTGTTGGCCGAGACAGTGACGCGCCATTTGTTGGCGGCAGAGCAATGATGCTCACATCGGGCGACAGAATGCGCAAGGACCGTGTCTGCTGCAGTCACCTGTGATGCGAAGTACTGCTTTGCATAGTAGCCATGGACGCTTCGTTGCAACAGACCCCAATTGCCTCATGCATGTTTTGAAATCTGCTTGTGTGCACAGGTGTCGTAGCGTTCTCCATCATTGCATATCCTTGAAACAAAAAGGATCCTACGCATATGCCAGCGAAGACATCCTACTTGGGTTCAATTCGTAAAAGCATGGCATGAAGCCACCATGCACGTTGCAAGCGGGCCAGGACTGTCAACGACGTGCAGGGAGGGAAGCATACTGCTCATTGCCTTTGCAACTGATGCTTTGTCCATGGCATCCCCCTTGACCTTGAATGCCATCATTTTTTCAATGTCGCTGGTCAGCTTGTCGGTGCGCTGCATCATCCAGACCCAGGCACCCATGTCTTTAGCTATGCGGGTGGTGGAGAGAGCAACACCCGCACCTCCACAAACCATGATCGATGCATTGTCTGGATCAAGGGCCTGAAGAACCGTTCTGCTTCGAGCCGGCAGGCGCACACGCGGGTGCAGCCTGTTGCACCGAGCCGGTGACAGTCCTGCAAGTGAAACATCACTGCTATAGCAGAGTATGATCCAAGTAATATATCAAAATGCGAGTTTTACAACAATCGATGCTTTGAAGACTAGCAGCACTGGGGGCTGTGGTATGGAAGTGCTGCCATGTATCCGATCATCCTCGAAAGTATGGTGGCGCGGGATGTGTTATGCTAGGGTACCGTGCGGACTTGCCAGGGAACCCATGGTGCTACAAGCAGGGTGCCTAAATATCCAATGAGATCATGGTGGACGTAATGGCGTACTCTGAGCCATGAGCGAAGCGAAAGAGTACGTGGGCGAAAGCGTGGAAATCAGCAAATCTGCCGCTTCACCAATCTAGCGCGTGCGTGTGTGTCACACTTACCACAACAGCATTGAAATGTGGTATCGGCGTTGAGCCATTGGAGTGCACCAATACTTTGAACAAGCAGTGTTGCGTCGCCCCTGACACTGCACGGCAAGGCACACGAGCGCGGCAACCGTCTCGCGGATCGACTTGGCCAAAACTGGCGGATCGGCTGGGTCAAAACTCGCGTCCGAGCATCCCTTACCACGGAAACGCGCCATCATGAAGCCAAAATACTATGCTCTCCCAGGAACTAAGTAGCCAGGTGAAGGCTCCAGGCGAACAGCGACTGAATGCGCAGGAGGTGGTTGAAGGTTTAGGAGACTGTGTTTGGCGAGGAACCTCACAATCGCTCACGATGCTGTCGCGAAGTTACCAAAGTGTTCTTGCGGCATCTTCATGTCTTGTGCGACAGATCTCATCGTCCGCCTGGGTGATGGAGGGTGAAGTCGCGTCCAACGCGGAGTTTGTCAGCAAAGTAGCGGCAATGTCTAATGTTGAGCCAGCATTCCCCACAGATTTTCTCAAGGATACAAAGATTGCGCCAACTGAAGGCCAGGCGACGCCTACGAAGCTCAAACTCACGTTTGCGCTGCCGCACCAGGTCCTTATGTCGAACGCAGAGGTATGGCCATTTATTGTGATCGCGTGTCTGAAGCTTGACATTATCTATGCATTGTCACCGTCTGGTAGAAGCAAATTGTAAGGGTGTACAGGTAGACCTGGCTCTGCTACCAGCAGTATCTGGTGACTTCGGTGTGATGCCTGGGCATGTGCCCACTATCGCTGAATTGCGGCCAGGAATCGTGGCTGTGCATAAGGATTTGGACAAGGATGTGGAGAAATATTTCGTTTCGGGAGGCTTTGCATTTGCCCACGCCGACTCATCCGTCGAAATCACTGCGGTGGAGGCAACCAAACTCGAAGATCTGGACCCCTCAGTTGTGAAGGCCGGGCTGGCTGAGTATACTGCCAGGTATGGTGGTCATCAATCTGGTGCATGTTACTGCAATGTAAGACAATTCGAGGCATGCCATGGCATTGTCTTCATTCCTGTGGATGTTGGCCTCTTGTTGCACCTGTGAAGGCCCTCTCACGTGTCTCGGTGATCATGCAGACTCGCAAGTGCCAGTGGAAAGAACGACGACATGGAGGCTGCTATTGCTCAGATTGGGATAGAGGTGTATTCTGCAATGGATGCAGCTTTGCAGTAGCGTCGCAGATAGCTTGATCAAGGTCAGCATTCACAGCCTGTCACATATGAAGCTCAGAAACTTTTCATACTTTTGCATACATGTGGTTGTGACATTGCATTGCTTGCTCACAACGTGGTACATGCTCTGAAGAGGCCAGGACTTGGAACATTTGGGCGTAATCGCCTGGGCACTGTGCCAGCGTCATGTGTGTCAATCAACACCGAAATGGCAGATCTACTTTTCGATCGCACGATATTCACGCAATGAGCTCAGCTTGGCTCTGGCGGACACAGCGCGTGGTCGACGTTGTAGAGCATATTCGCGCTTAGGTCGCCGGTGACGCCAAGAATTTCATGCACGTACAGCGTGGGCATTCTAAGCATATGGTTTCGATCATTCATGTTGTGACCTCGGATATTGTTGAGCTTGGGTACAGCCAGGCCGAGGCCTGTTGTTGATGTTATTTTTGGGGTACCTAACACCGAAAAATATCCCGAGAATTCGCCAGGTCGAACATAAACTCCTGAAAAAGCGCCCAACCCATGAACCTGACAACTGCCAAAAATGCAAAGAAAGGCAGAAAGATTGAGTAATGGAATTTATTGCTCAAGAAATGCTTCAGTAGATGTTTGCTGCAGTTGTCTTGACGTCCAAACGTGTACGGGGGACGCGTGGAACACGACGGCCATCAGACAAAAACACGTCCACCACGCTCTTATTGCACTAGTTGAGGATACATTGTATAAACTACTTCCTAGTGGCTTTTTCGGCGGCGATTGATGGACGGTGCAGGGCGGCAGGGCGTTTGCGCATCCGCCGGTTGAGCGATGCACGGCCGAGGGCATGATTTGTCCCCCCAGTACGATCTTTCGCCGCTTGTGCTGCAGTGCTTAATCTGCATTATGCTCCGCCGTGCGTGCGTGCGCAGCAGCGGTCATCACTGCCTTGCGCGACCACGGTCAGACAAGTACACCATCCTTGACTATGCGACATGATCTGCGCACTTGATATTTCTGTAATTATGCTACAGTTAGATAATGTATCTTGATTCTCATCGCCACCATTGTAGAATAGCTCCGCAGGCGTCGTCTGTTCAAGGCCTCATACTCAGTTTTTTTAGTGCAGGCTCCACAACGTAATGAACAACTCCCACGCAAATGGCCAGTATGGCTATCATAGCATACAGAATAGCGGCCATGCGCCTTCGGGAGGTGGAAGTGGGGGAATGCTGAGCTCGTTAAACTCCGGCGGAGGGATGCATAATTCACAGTCTTCCAACTCCAACGCGAATGCAGCTGTAATGATACAGCAGCTCCAAATGATGGAGGTGCGTGCTTCTATCTATACTCATCGCGGAATCACGTCGGCAACTTGGGCGAGTGCGTGTTGTTGCGATGGGTCATCCCCTGTCGTTTCGAAATACTCGACTAACAACCCCGTGAAGACGCACACTGCTTTGAAATGAGCACTGCTTTTTGCGAAGTTTGTGACTCAAACTTGCATATGTTACATCAGTAGCTTTTATGTTTACCGCCACGAAGAGGTTTTCAAGAAGACGCCAACCTGTCTGTTCTATGTCCACAGCCTGGGCTAACGCTTGCATATGCTATGCAGCAGCAAACCATGGCAAAACTCCGTGACTTTGAAACGTTGGCACAACTGCCACCAGAGCAGCAGCGAGCGGTCGCGGCGCAGCTGCGCCTAGACCAGGCTTCGTTGCAGCCGCAGGTGCTGGCAAATCAGATCGGTCAGCTGCGGTCTGTGGTCGAGCAGTACAAAGTCCAGATCATGCAAGTGCAGCTAAGGCAACAGCAGCTGCAGCAGCAGCAACAGCACCAGCATCAACAGCAACAACAGCAGCATGCTGGCAGCGTCATGCGCCAACACCACGCTGCCCACGCACAAGTTCAGGCCGCACAAGCACGTGCTGCCCAGGCGCAAGCTCAAGCCCAGCAGGCACAAGCCCAGCAGGCTCGCGCACATGCACACATGCACCATCCTCAGCAGCATCAGATGCAGCAGCAGCAACAGCAGCAACAGCAGCAGCAGCACCAGATGCACCGCCCGATGCCGCAGCAGCCTGGAGCAAGTTATGCGCAGCCTCAACATCTTCGCCCCCTCCCAGCAGGTGTGCTGTTCTCCCAACCTGCACACCTCTTCTGTGCTGTTCATCTGTGTACCTGCACCCTGGAGCGCACGCTTAACTCTTTCAACACAACAGTTTCTTGTGGACTGCTGCATGCTGGCACAGGGTGAGGGCAACATGGATACGTGTCAATTGCCTTGACCACGACAGCCACTCACAATCAGTTGTCATGCTGTGCAGCTGGGACAGAACGCCTGGGTAGTCTCAACCAGCCAGCAATGATGCAATCACCGTACATGAGCTCTAATGCGGCAGGAGCTTTTACCACCGGTGACAGGTTGCGACTGGCGACGACCAACTCTCGCAAGCGGGCAAAGCGAGATGAAAGCCCAGACAATGATCCATCCCTGCGGTCAAGTCCAGGTGATGATATGAAGAAGACCCGTGGATCCCTGCGCAGCAGATCGAAGGTCAACTATGCAGAGGCCGAGGCGTTTGCAGACATCACAGACGACGATGCACCAGAAGCCAACTCAGACGAAGAGCGGAAACAGAAGCAAAAGAATGCTGTTGCAGCATTTGATGATACATCCGAGCTAGATGACGAGGTTGAAAAAGTGCTTGCACACAGGTGCGCCTTGCACACGCCAGTCTATCGTGGAACATTGCGCAAGTGCACAGTGCGATGGCAGGCTAGCCACACGAAGCAGCCACCTAAGGGGTCATTACGTATGTAGACACGTCCACGTCAACGCAATTTTGAGCTACATGCTTGTTGGCAGTTACCATCGGCTGTTTGTGTCCAGGGACAGCGAAACGACTACATATGACCCAACTGACAAGTACGCAAATCAAGAGTTCTATGTGAAGTGGCGGCACTGGAGTCACATACACAACAGCTGGGACACACGAGATACGCTATATCAGCTGGCAGGCTACAAGCGTGTCAAAAACTACATCAAACGCATGGAGGATCTGGACCGTAAGCGGCGTATCCTGACGCGTGAGGAGATTGAGCTCATTGACGTTGAACGACAGATGGAGTATGAGATGTCGTTGCAGCACCAAGTGGTGTGTGGCCGTTGTACATTGCCTGCGCATGTGCACGTTGTTCACTGCATTGTGAAGCTATATGCATGTCCTGCATGCATGTGATCATGTAGACAAGATTGCATTGTGCATACAATCCACCGGTCCAGCAGATGTACCTTATTTGGCTGATTTCAGTGTGGGCTATTCTGCGAGCGCTGCATGATTGCTGGTGGGTGCAGTCTGTGTGTTGCAGGCCGCACAACGAATGCTGACCATATTCATGCTTAACTCCAGATTGAACGGATTGTGGCAGAACGCACAGACAACAAGACTGAGAAGAAGTATCTCTGCAAGTGGCAGGGACTGCCGTATGGAGAGAACACTTGGGAGCTGGTGGAGGATGTAATTAAGCATGGGGGCCAGAACCAGGTGGACGAGTACCTGCGGCGGGAGCAGCGCATCATGCTGCCTCCACAGAGTGTCGACATGGCACGCCGCATGTTCCTGCAGCGCCATCGTGCCTTGCAAGAGCAACCCCCGTTCCTGAAGGGTGGCACTCTGCGTGATTACCAGCTGCAGTCCTTGAACTGGATGATCTACGGCTGGCTGAACAACACCAACATCATTCTTGCAGATGAGATGGGTCTCGGAAAGACTGTGCAGGTGAGCACATCCTGCTTGCACATGCCGGCCTGCGTGGCCCACATGCTGCTGGCCACCTCCATATGTAGATACATCAAGTGCGCTGAAGACGTTCATGCGTATTGTCATACAGACTACATCATATATGCTTGCCTATTGACTACTGCGATCTTGCATGCTGAAGTTACATCGGGGTGTCACACCTGGGCCATGGTCATGTGGTCGAGTCCTGTATGGACCGCGCGTACAGAAGTTGCTCACAGGCTAGCCTGCAGTCCCGTAATATCCAGTCGCATGCGGCGCACACAGAGCAGAGCCTGAGGTGACCATGATCTGTATGCTTTTATCAGTGGACAATCTCCTGTGGCCGAACTCCTGCAATGCAGATACCCATGTATGCAGTGTGCATCCCTGATTGGGTACTTCAGCGAGGTCCTGAACATGTACGGACCCTTCCTCATCGTTGTGCCACTCTCCACGGTGCCCAACTGGATCCGAGAGTTCCGCAAGTGGATCCCTTCGGTGAACGCAGTGGTGTATGTTGGGGACACTAAATCCCGGGAGGTCATCCGAGAGTTTGAGTTCCTCAACAAGCGCCGCTCTGACCGTGAGCTCAAGTTTGAGGCCCTTATCACAACATACGAGCTCGTGCTCAAGGACTCGGAGGTCCTCTCACAGATCCGCTGGAGCTTCCTCGTTGTGGATGAGGCACACAGGTAGGTAGCCACATGTGCTGCTGGCTGGCCGATGGTCACGGCAAGATCCATGCGTTCCACCCAAGCTCGCATGTCTGGTGCACGTGCAAGCACTTTGCCTGTGCTGATTGTACGCTTCCAGTGACATTCTGCCAAAGCATTGCGACCCTGGTGCTGGTCGCATGCTTGCTATAATCGCTGCAGATACTGGTGCTGACTAAAGTGGTCCAACACACGCATACGATGCAGGCTGAAGAACAACGAGTCGGCGCTGTACCGGGAGCTGCAAACATGGACGTTCCGGAACAAGCTGCTGGTGACCGGCACGCCGCTGCAGAACTCGGTGAAGGAGCTATGGGCGCTGCTGCACTTCCTCGAGCCATATCGCTTCCCATCGTGCGAGGACTTTGAGCTCCGGTATGACCTCCGTAATCCCGAGAGCGTCAGCCAGCTGCACCAGGACCTGAAGCCACACCTTCTGCGCCGCGTCATCAAGGACGTTGAGCGCAGCCTGCCCCCAAAGAACGAGCGCATCCTGCGTGTGGACATGACGCCCCTTCAACGTCAATACTACAAGTGGGTACTCACGCGCAACTTCAAGGCTCGCTCCCCCCCACCCTGCATAGGCGTTACATAGACCTCTAATATACATGTGCCATCTCTCCCTGGCACGCAGGAAGCTGTATCATGGTAAGCAGTGAAAGCAGTGCACGTGAGGCAGGCAGCCGGAGTGCCACATCCGATCATCGGCAACCTGATGCACGTGGCTGCTGCATGCAGCAGCACTATGGAAATATCATTTATCACCCTGGCGGACAGGCATGACGTACACGGCACCGGCGAGAGCATTCGGCACCTGCAGCACATGGGCGGTTCTCTGGTTACATCATCCAGAAGTTCACCACTGAAAATCTTGCACTTGCATGTAGCAAGATGTGCAGGTTGTGCTAGCACGGCTACGTTTTATGGCAGATGAGGCCTGGCCTGATCTGCGTGTTATGGTGCAGGAGCTGAACAAGGGCAGCAGGGGCCAGGTGACTCTGCTGAACATCATCTCGGACCTGAAGAAGTGCTGCAACCACCCATTCCTGTTTGAGTCCGCGGAAGAGGAATACAAGGGCCGTGGAGACGAAAATTCACAGATCGATCGCCTCGTGCGAACCTCAGGCAAGATGGTGCTCCTCGACAAGCTGCTCACGCGTCTCAAGCCGGCAGGGCACCGTGTGCTGCTCTTCTCGCAGATGGTGCACATGCTGGACATCATCTCAGACTACATGCGGCTGCGAGGGTGGCAACACCAGCGGCTAGACGGCTCGACGCCGAGCCAGCAGCGGCACCAAGCAATGGAGCATTTCAATGCAGACGGAAGCCAGGATTTTGCGTTCCTGCTGTCTACTCGGGCGGGTGGCCTGGGAATCAATCTCGCGACTGCTGACACCGTCATCATCTTTGACTCTGACTGGAATCCCCAGAACGATCTCCAGGCATGTTCTCGCATCGTTCTCCAGAAAATGACGCAGCCTTTGGTATCGCTGTAATGGCCGTGGACATAGAGCGCACGCATGCCTGTTGAAAGACATCAAGAATGTGACTGTTGCTAGTGTGCAGGCGATGAGTCGCGCGCACCGGATTGGGCAGAAGAGCCACGTGAACATCTACCGCTTCGTGACCATGGGCAGCGTCGAGCAGGACATTCTTGAGCGTGCGAAACGGAAGATGGTGCTGGACCACGTCATCATCCAGCGCATGGACACTTCTGGCACGTCCCCCCTGCCCCACAGCCGGTCACATGCAAACCGCCTGCCAAAACGGCCACGATGTGTCCTTCACATTGCTCACAGAAACTCCAGCAGGTAGGCTGGTATGAATGTGCAGTTGTTGATTTGAAATTTGGATTTGAAGTTGCATGGCAGTTGACAGCGGAGACGATGTGCCAATGGGGGCTTGCGTGCAGGTCGCACGGTGCTCGAGGGTGGCAAGGCTGGAAAGGACATGTTTGACAAGGGCGAGCTCGCGGCCATCCTTCGCTTTGGAGCAGAGAACCTGTTCGAGGAGGAGAACGGCGATGACAAGGTCAAGGAGGACGTGGAGAAGCGCGACCAGCAGCTGTATGAGGAGGACATTGACGCGATCCTCGCGCGCGCCGAGGTCGTAGACCAGCGTGTGGAGGAGGAGGCGAACGACAAGAAAAACGATCTGCTGAGCGCGTTCAACAGCGTCGCGACCTTCAAGAACGACGAGGACGACGCGACCTTCTGGAACCGCCTCATCACGGACGAGCAGCGCGCGACGGTGCCGGAGCGCAAGGGTAAGAAAGCTCCTGCAAATGATGTCGGCCCGGACGGCGAGCTGATGCCCCGCACAGCCCGGCTGCGCGCTGCTGGCTCGGGTCCAGATGACAAAGGTGCGGCTGTTCTGCATCCTGCCAGTGGCATCCAGGAAACGGTGTGTTCAGGCCTTGACACATCTCCTCGAACGCACATTCTTGCACGGTTGCTGCTGGCTTGAAGCGAGTTGTGCCTGAGCTGGCGACTGGCAGCTTGCAGGCAGGAAAGCGCGAAACCGTGCTGCGGTTGAGGCGGCAGCGCCGGTCGTCACGATCGAGGTCAACTCCTGGCCCCCGCTTTGCAACGCTGAGGGCGAGCCCGCAGAGAGCTCAGACGCAGCGTGGGATGGCAGCGATGGCCTGCCGCGCCGGGATGCAAACGCATTCGTCCGTGGCATGCGGCGGTATGCCCGCATTGATAAGCTCGATGACATCTGCTCTGATGCCGGGGGCCTGCTGGCAGATGCCCCGCCGGAGGCGCGGTACGCGCTGTGGTATGGGGTGGAGGGCGCATGTCGTGATGCACTGGCGGCTGTGGAGGTGCAAGGGCTAGACCCCAAGGATGCTCAAGTGCGCTTTTGATCACCCACATACGTGAATCGAGCTTGTCGTGCTGTCACAGCCCTGCAACACACATGATGAATTTCCTACAACTGCACCTGACTTGTCACATGAATCACCAGCCCATGTGCGAAGCTGCATTGAGACGCGGGGGTGCACTACTGCGACCGTGGCCGTGGCATGGTATCACTCGAATAATGTGCAGGTCGACTTTTTCGGCGCTAGTATCAAGGCACTGGAGTTCTCACAGCAGATCAGTGCAATGCGGCTGCTGTCAGCAGAGGTGGCGCAGCTCACCGAGCCGTACACGATGTTCCGCATCGATGAGGACACGCTCCTGGCGCCGCCGAAGTGGGCGCCGTCCAACGGCTGGACGGTGCAGGACGACGCGATGCTCCTACTCGGCTCGCAAATCCATGGGATCGGCTTCTGGGAGCGGATAGCAGCCGATGAGCAGCTGGGGCTGCAGGACAAACTCGCCGGTGCTGTAAAGGATGGTTCCAAGGTTGGCGACAAAAACTTCCCTCAAGGTGATTCTCAGATGCTGCACTGTCCTTCCTGCTGATTCGCTGTGTTGCTGAACGCGCTATGGCATTTCTTGCTGATGGTCCATGTTCGAATTGGTGGCATTCTTTCGCAGGCTCGCACCTAGAGACACGCGTGATAGCTCTGCTGAAGAGGATTGAGCGCTCCCGCAATCCGAATGCAATCCAAATCAGGCCCGGCAGAAAAAGCAAGAAGGGCGGCTCATTGCCGCCCGTGTCGGAGAAAAAGCAACGCCGAGCGGCGAGCAACAAGCGGCGTCGCACTAAGAGCGACCCGGAGTTGCACAAGGTGCACCCCACCAAAACTGCCATGCATGCCTCTCAAGCCCGCGCTGTGCCAGCGCTGGCCAGTGTCTGTCACCATAAACATGAGATTTCATTCAGTTTGGTTCACCGCCCAGCCACGCTTTGTGCAGGGTCATGCGGCAGTCATCCTGGCATGATGTCCGTGCTTTTCACAGATTTATCGGCCTTGTGTGCTGACAGATGCACGTTTGCAGGCGACATGCTCTTCGGCGCTAGAGGCAGTGATGCCGGAGTTGAAGAAGTTGCGGCTGATGTCTCGCAAAAAGGACATTCCGGAGGCCCGTGTGCAGTCCAAGACGCGCAAGTACATGCTCACTATCGGCGACAAGATCGCCAGCTTGCCCCGTGACGATGGCTTGCCAAACATGGATGAGCTGTGGGAGTTCGTAGCAGAGTTCACCGAGAATGATGGCGACGGTGCATCGCTGGCATCGATGTACGAAACCTTGGACGCGAAGCGTGCACACGGCTCCGCCGCCGGCGTTGCGGTGGAGCGGCCGGAGCCAAACGGGCAGGAGGAGGAGGAAGAAGCAGTGGCCGGCGACTCAGCGAGCGCGCAGGCCGATGCAGAGGTCGCTGCCGAAGCAGCGGCGCTTGCGGCAGCAGCTGAGTATGACGAGGGCTACGAGCCTGAGGCTGACCCTGACGAGGAGGAGGAAGAGGAGCCGGAGGACGACGACGATGAATGGAAAGCGGACTGACGCATGGACACGAAAGCGGGGACACAAGATCGGGGTTGGGGTTTGTTCCTGGGGGCATGTGCAGGAACACGGAGTTTTGTATAGGTCGCAAATGTCTGTTGCGGCGAACCGTGAATGGTGTCCTGGTCGAGGACACAAGCCTAAGCGACGACGTAGCAGGCGGCGGAGTAGGCCGGCCTCTGCTGACAGTCCGGCCACTGGTCGTGTGATTTCTCGTGTTGTAGTGTGGTGGCGCGGTGCCGTACGGCGAATCTTCTGTCTCGCCCACTATAAAAACTGTGCAGCTTTGTTGTAAGCACAGCGCTGATGCTTTCGCCTGGCACAAGTATGTGGCTAAACAATCTGGAACTGGTCTGCATCTTTGCCATGGCCGACATAATGTCTTACAATTGTTCGCAGAGCCTTCGTACTCACAATCAGCACCCGTGTTCATTTGTACGATGATCTATCGTACTGTGTGCCTGCATACACACTCCCGCCTCAATGCTCAGCTGTCAAAACTGCTGAGACAAGAGTTGTTGGTGTGCGGTCACTGCATACCATAGTCAACAAATATCTCTGCTCCGATTGGAAT
>JALKAD010000023.1:68979-82468 GCA_024500015.1 Ulva compressa | reverse complement strand
GACAGAGAGGCGCTTGGGGCAACGCTCTCTTCTTGAATCGGGCTGAACACCGCATTGACAGGTGGGTGGAACGCTGCAACTGGAACCGGCTCGTTCTGTCTTGAGTTGCCGTTCAGAGGCTGTAAGAATGGATGCTGCAGCAGACGATTGCAATTGGCTCGGCGCTCTGGGATTCTTTCAAAGCACAACTTCAAAAACTCTTTGCCATCCTTGGATAGCGTTTCTGGGATGGTGGGATCCTTTCCTTCATTGACCACGTGATACATGACACTCAGCTGCATCATCAATGCCGCCTTTCATTTATTACCTCACATGGCTGATCAACCCAAGCAGTTGAGTGTAATACGGATCCGTCGATTTGCTGTATACAGCTGTGACTACATGTATGCAGTTACGGCAGCAGTCATATGTGCTGAATGAGCGCATACCGGGCTATGCCGGTTCGAAAGCTGGTCAACAAATGGTGGCTTAGCGGTGCACATCTCTGTGATCAGACACCCCAGAGACCAGATGTCAGCAGCTCGACCGACATGCTTGCCTTGCATCACTTCAGGCGCCATCCAGTACAGTGTGCCTTTCACACTCCCAGCTTGGGCATCTGCAAGAGCGCAATGACAGAAGTTGAAGCCAATATGTCATGCTGATGACCAGTTGTCTGACATCGGAAGCAATGCATGAGCATTGTGTTTTCACATTCATTCATGATATGGCTGCTGTCACAAAATGTTCAAACAGCACTGCGTTGCCAGACAGAAACACGATGCACAGTGGTGGTGTGCAAGTCTGTTGAATACTTGACGACCGGCTACTGAGGTCCGGCTCGGATGTTTCCAAATCATCCTCCAGGCACACGATAATCGCACCGTCCTTGGTAGCATATTCAACTACTGTGTGAATCTTTTCACTTGCTCCAAAATCAGTGAGTTTGGCTGTTCCATTGTTGTCAACTAGCACATTCTGCCCTTTAATGTCACGATGCATAATTCTCTTCTTGTGAAGATAGTGAAGGCCTTGAACAACGGCCCGTGTATGCTTTCGCACTACACACTCATCCATTGGACCTGCGTAATCACATTCTCGATGTTTTGTTAGGAGCGGTCAACGGCTGTGAGTTGCAAACGGGTACCTTGTTATGACAGTGTGTGCCAAGGCAACACGCGACTGAATGATGGCTCACCGTATTTGTCCAGCACTTGCCGGATAGATCCACATGGAACCCACTCAAGAAAAATGTTGATGTGCCGATCTGTTCGTTCAAAGCCAAGGTACTGTACTATGTTTGGGTGTCTTAAATGCTGAAGGGTCAAAATTTCTCCCTCCAAAGCCTTAACGCACTCCTGCATCTTCCTGTCATTCCCATTCGCAGTAGAAACTAGCTCCACCTGAAATCAGCAAGCGTCATGATGTTTATGCTGCACTAGCTCAGTATATGGACTGAGTCATGGGGACCTTATATTGCGACATTACAGTCTAATGGCAAGACTTGCAGTACCTGCTTCACAGCAGCAAAACCGCCGGTGTCAAGAATCGCCAGGAACACGCATCCATATGCACCCTTCCCTAGCATCTCCCCTGGTTTCCAATTCCATTTGGGCTGAACAAGCTGCTGAGTTGGTTCAGACGCAGATTTAGCTGGCGTGTGGTCTAGGAAGCTTTGATCACTGGATGCACTCTCTGCATCTTTGGACGTCTGTGTCTGATCTGCACGTGCATTCACAAAGGTGTGCGTTTGCCCACCTTGAACAATGCATGAAGCACGAGGGGCACATAGGCAAGATGCAAGGCACGATATATATATATCACCTTCTTCCACCTTGGGCATGTGGGTGGGGATACCTCCATCGCCTTTCACTTTCTGCAATTGTCAGTGGTTCAGTCGGCACGCCAGGCCGGCAATTCAGCAACCGTGACATGATGCAGTACAATGAAGGCTGTCACGTTTTGCAGCACACATCTGTGCGTCGAAGCATACCTGCAGCGGCTGTTTGGCGTCGCCTGACGGATACGGGCCTTCGGGTAGCCACAGCTGCAACTGCAACATTGTCAGACAGAAGCGGCCACTATACAGGCATAAGATACACAATTCTGATTGTAGAGCATTTCAGCGCCTGAGTTTGACTTACCGTTCCGCGGTGAATGTGCGCCTTCTTCTGCGTTCCAATGCAGTTTCCCATTGCTACGCTTGTTAACACCGAAGAGCCTCAACCCCTACCAACAGGCACGCTCGCAATGATAGAATCCGACGACATGTATTGTTAACGTTAATGTCAATGTTGGGGGGCGGCTTCAGTGATGCAGGACAACGCGCTTGATGGCATGCCACTCCTGCCAATCCACCGCATGCCTTGCAACTGGGAACAAGTCCAGTGATCACAGCTTGCAGCACGCACGAATAGATATCTTTTGATAGAGAAAGTTTGTTGCATTGCCATGTAGATTCATGTCTTCCCTAGCTGGACATACTTGATCACGCAGGCCCTGTACGGCCGTTTGACCAAAACCCGGATGATTCGCGTTTTTTCCGCCAACGCCCGTCTGAGATTCTGAGCGCCACAGATCCTCATTTCGCTGTTGCGCAAGAACTGCACACAAAGTGACAGTGGCCACCCCGCACTATCTCTAATGTTGCCCTGCCTAATTTGATGCTCTTTTAGGGGCAAAGCACTGTTGGCCTCGGTTGCGTTTGGCAAACAGGTGCGCGAGCGCTGCTCACTTCATTGCATGCGCGAACAGTCCTGGCCTCGTAGCTGCATGTATCTAATCAAACAGACCATCTGCGTGACGGGAGTCTGGAATCAGCATATTTGCATCGTCTGTTGACCTGCAACCCGGCATCGGCGTTGGTGTGCACGGGGCTGATGAGCGCTCCTGATTCTGCAGTGAACTATTTAATTTCAGTTCCGCCATCCAGGAGATCTTCAGGTTAATCAGTGTGCCCTTGACCAAGTCCGTGAACGCGCAGATCCCGAGGATGGCGTTCCGCTTAGCGCAATCCGCGCTGAGGCAGGCGGCCAGCACTTCGCGAACCGACTCTACCTCTTTTTTCTCGCGGGTACAGCAAGCTGCAGCTTATGCTGCACAACCTGCAAAAGCCACCGACAGCCGCGACTACCGTATCGCGAAGTACGGCGCGGCCAAGGTAGAAGAGGACGAGAAGAAGGCTGCAGCTATTCGTGCGAAGCACGCACAGGAAAAGCGTGCGGCACTAGAGGGCGACCATGCAGAATGGAGCAAGCGCGTACAGCTGGAGGCGTGGAGAAATGCTGGTACGATGACCGAAGAGGAGCTTGCAAAAATGGAAGACTACAAGCACATTTATGCCAAAACTGTGACTCTTGACAAGCTCGGGCAAGAGGTCGATTTTTCTGCGCTTAAGGGAGAAGGAAAGGTCTCACAGGTGTGCATGCCTTTTTGGATGCCCTCCGCATGCGATGACGCCCTGTGGTCACTGCAACAGGCAGTACAAGTTCGTCAATGTCATTCAGGTTATTGGAGCTGTCGTGGATGTGGACTTCCCGGATGGTGAACTCCCAGCCATTCAGTCTGCCCTGGAGGTCCAGGGACGTGCGGAGCGTCTGGTTCTGGAGGTCGCACAGCATCTCGGAGACAGGACAGTCCGAACGATTGCTATGGACGGCACAGATGGTCTTATTCGAGGTCAGCCGGTTCAGGACACAAAAGCTCCCATCCGCGTCCCGGTTGGGCGTGAGACGCTTGGTCGCATTCTCAACGTCATCGGTGAACCAGTGGATGAATGTGGCCCGGTTGAGTCCAACGAATACTGGGCAATCCATCGTGAGGCACCTGCTTTTGCTGAACAGGCTACAGAGCAGCAGATTCTCGTCACTGGCATCAAGGTAAGTACATGAAAATTGAAATGTCAGCAGTGCATCATGGTCTTTGTATCGCTGAGTCCTGAACATGGACTTGTGACTATTGTGGAGTCATGTACTGTCCCTGCGCTGATTTAACGGTGCATGTCAGGTGGTGGACCTACTGGCTCCCTACCAGCGTGGAGGCAAGATTGGTCTCTTTGGAGGGGCTGGCGTTGGGAAGACGGTGCTGATCATGGAGCTGATCAACAACGTTGCCAAGGGTCACGGTGGTTTTTCGGTTTTTGCGGGCGTTGGAGAACGCACTCGTGAAGGCACTGAGCTGTACAACGAGATGATCGAGTCTGGTGTCATCAAGACTGGGGCACAGAGAGGCGAGTCGAAGTGCACTCTCGTGTACGGCCAGATGAATGAGCCGCCAGGAGCACGTGCGCGTGTTGCCCTCACAGGCCTCACCATTGCTGAGTACTTCCGTGACGTTGAGAACCAGGATGTGCTTCTTTTCATTGACAACATCTTCCGATTTACACAGGTGAGTTTCTGTTTCCTGGTTGCGTGCATCGTTTGGCCCTTGTTGTGACCTGTGTGATAGATCCCCAATTTTTGGTTGTGCTGAACGGTCTTATGGCTGGGGGGCAATTTGCTGATCTTATTCTTGAAACATCGATACCTGGTATATGACCTTGGGCATATGACCGATCAGGTATATTACTATTCTGGGGTGTGGGTATTGGAAATCACTTTGGTATGTCTGTGCAGGCCAACTCTGAGGTGTCTGCTCTGCTTGGACGCATCCCGTCTGCTGTCGGATACCAACCCACTCTGGCAACGGACCTGGGAGGGCTACAGGAGCGCATTACCACCACCAAGGCCGGCTCCATTACGTCCGTGCAGGCTGTGTACGTACCTGCTGATGACCTGACCGATCCGGCGCCGGCAACGACCTTTGCGCATCTGGATGCTACCACCGTGCTGTCCCGTCAAATTGCAGAGCTTGGAATCTACCCTGCCGTGGACCCCCTGGACTCCACTTCGCGCATGCTTGACAAGCGTATCCTTGGCGAAGAGCACTACAATGTTGCACGTGCAGTGCAGAAGGTGCTGCAAGACTACAAGAACTTGCAGGTATGATTTGACAACGATGTTGTTCGTGCACTGTGTGTGTATGCACTGGCTGCAGTCACTCGCAGACCTGTGGCTTGCGCACCACTCGCCAATCATGCTTGCAGGACATTATCGCCATTCTCGGTATGGATGAGCTGTCTGAGGACGACAAGCTCACAGTTTCTCGCGCACGCAAGATCCAGCGATTCCTCAGCCAGCCATTCCAGGTTGCGGAGGTGTTCACTGGCTCCCCTGGCAAGTATGTCACCCTCAAGGAAACCATCAGTGGTTTCACATCTGTTCTTGAAGGCAAGTATGACGACCTGCCAGAGATGGCCTTCTACATGGTTGGTGCCATTGAGGATGTGGTGGAGAAGTCCGAGGCACTGGCCCGCGGTGACATTTAGATAAACATAGGTGGAAGTGGCTTGGCGTTGAGTGAGTGGGCCTGTTTGACTGCAAGCTGGAGTGCCGTGAGTGCACCCCTGCTATTCTCATGATGATGTGGCACGAGCTGTGTTTTTGCTCTTGTTGCAGAAGGGTGTGCATGCGTTATGTACTGCTCCAGCATGAAAGAACCTGAGCCAGTCCAAGTCACAAAACACTGTTCGTAGGCGCTTTGTAACGCCATGTACAGCATTTTAGGTCTGATACGAGCACACAAAATTTGAACTGCCTGTCAGGTCACACGAACTGTGTGGCCTGCTTTTTCCTGACTTGATGGTGGTGAGTGTCACACAGGTTCCATAAGTTCAGCTATTCCGATATTCAAGTGTGCATTATGGTACGTTTTGACCACCTGAGCGTCGAGATGAAGCACCGCATGCATCTCATCTCACAACAATGCTGATTGGCAATCGAGGCCAAATGATGTGACCAGCTGGTACCCCTCACTTGTGCAGTCTCCACTGACCGCACGGACAAGATAAGCAATGCCGTCACGTCATGGTGGCGTTAGTACGAACACAAAGTTTCAGGGCCAACAGACAAATGTACAGGACATGCTCCCTAATTTGAGCGATCGTGGATCTCCACCAACTCGGGGGGCACGAGGCGATGTGATTGGATGTGTTCTTGTTTGCAAAGACTCTGCAACTTGAGCATTGAACACGGAGTGAGTAACGATCCATGAGCCCCTTTACATGAATCTAGACAACATGCTCAGCCCTGTCGGGAGATGTTGGCCTTGAGGACCTTGAGAGCCTCAGTCTCCTCACCATAATCTGTGACAAGAGCAGCAGAGCAGCCCACAACACGAGTCGCTTCGCCATCAGCGTTGAGCTTGTGCAGACCAACGAGCTCACCCAGCTTCTTGTTGGTCTCAATGGTGAGCTGCATAGACCACGGACCATCAAGATCCGGAATGTTTACGACACGCCTAGGCAAGCGAGGACCGGAAATAAAGCAGCGTGGTCCAAAACGCATGGGAACGTTTCGAAATGGTTGATTTCAGACAAAAGTTCATGTTGAGTATAGTCCCTTCACCACGATCACGGCAAGAACGACGAAGCTATTGGAACGCTTTGTCACTGCAACAAACGGCATGGTACGCACAGCATGCGCTGGGAGATGTAGCGAATGAGTGATTTGTCGTCATGGGCATGTAAGCACATATGGACAACCTGTCGCAGTGGCCAATCTTTCACTGCTTGTAGACGCAGAAACGCACGAGGTCTACATTCTTCTCCTGGCACAGATGCTCGATGAGCTTCTTGTAGTCTGGCTGGTTGCAGTCATCTGCCAGAATGCAGAGCTGTCCCTGCTCTCGCTCAATGGCCCTACAGCATGTCACAGGATATCTGCGAGCTCACGCCTGTGCATGTGATCATTACGTGCAATTTTGCCCTGCCAATATGTGCAGCTTGACACATTCATTCCACACTTCGCCAGGGGGCACTGTGAGCAAACTGCTTGAAGACACGCAAGTAGAATCACGAGCTCCTTCAGGGACATTCGGTGATATCATACCGCGTAACCTCCCTCAGCCCCCTGGCAAGACCGTCATGAGCAAGTGCCTTCCTCAGAACGATCTCAACCGCCGCAGACTGATCAAGCGACTCTGTGGGGACTGCAGCTGGGGCAGGCGCCTCAGCAGGTGTATCGTTACCGCTGCACATGGGATCGACAGTGACAGCAATCATACGTCAGACTTGTAAATCGGCCTTGTGGCCAACTGCTTCGCACGATCGCGTGGCGACGTCGTGCATACATGCCGCAGGCAGCCGTAAAACAGGCGCGCATAACGGATCTTGCGTGGAACCGCACCCGTCAGACATGGTCCTCGGAATTATACCTCCCACGTCTGGAACAGGCAAATCTGCAACAACACTTGTGTACTGACATCCCTGCAGAGTCGATCTCAGTCCACGAGGTATGCAGATGGTAAGCTCCGCACCTTCGAAAGTTTTCCAAAAGGACGAGATCTTCGTTGCGTTAACTTTCTATGCTGTGTGTTGCAAGCCTCTGCGTGCATGTTGCAACCGGGCTTAGCCGTCAACGATCGAACATTCGTGCGTATTCTTGCATGCGGCGCCGCGGACTGGTTCATGGCATCCAGTCGACCCCGATCGGGCCCGAGTACTAGTGTGTCGCACGCGATCTCGTTCAAAAGGTTGCATACAGGACACAGGCTTGCAAATCTATGTTAGTCTTTGCCAGGTGACCGAAGTCAGATTGCTACAGGAGCCAACGCTCGGAGCTTGGGACGTGTAGCTGTACGTTGCAACAAGCGATCGGTCTGGCGTGACCTGTAGCCACATGTACTCTCAACCACATATCGTCTGGGGTTGCTCTCCGGGGTTACTCTCCTGCCTACACACCGGTATTGGCGTACAACGCTAGAAAAGTCCTGCCATATCTCCTACTCTTGACTAGCTGCAGGGGGCCTACAGTCTGCCGCACCTCCGGCTTATTTTGAGCTGCATACTCGACGATCACAATGCTCCTGTCGTGCACAAGGGCACTTTTATCTAGCAGGTCGTACAGCTCGGTGTACGAGACCATCATGTACGGTGGAGTCACAGATATGTAGTCAAAGGGACCCCCTGCAAACGAGGGCACTTCCAAGCTGCGCCGTAGGAAATCTTCTACAGACGACTGGTGTACAATGGCTTGTCCAGTGAGCCCAGAGGCCTCGACATTTGGATTGAGGCATTTACCAATCACCCATGAGTCCATCTCCACAAAGTGACCCTCAGCACACCCCCGTGACAGTCCCTCCAGCCCAACGGCTCCCTGCACACTTGTCCTCATTCTTACAGGCCTCGCCTTTTCGACAGTACAAGACGCTCCTCCTGGTATGGGGTATAGCGCCGTGTAGCATAGATCAGCTCATGCCAAATCAATACAACGGAGGGGCGATGCAGTAGTCATATCACAGACCGCAGCCCAGGCAGATGGACCACCCAAGCAGGAAAGAGCAGAACAGTGCAGCCATGAAGCCATCAGTGCTGGCGACACCTACGCCTACACAGCCAGGCTCACGCAGCCACAGACACATGACCCGCATATGGAAAGCAAGCTAGACTACACGCACTCCCACCGTGTCATGATGCTGTGTGATATCTCAGCGGTGCCCCAGCACATTTGTCTGAAAACAATGCTCTTGCGAGGCGGACACAGTCACACAGGCTCAGCGCTTCTAGATATCGGGATGACTTACCGTCCCCGCAAAGAGGTCCAGCCATCGAGCACCCTGTGGGAAGGTACTTCTGCCTACTGTACCAGACAGGAGCATTGAGAAAAGAGCCCCTCGAACCTTCTCCATCATAGGCCTGACCTGCTCTCCAGCTGGGGAGTAGAGGCGCTTCCCTACATGTGCAGCTTTACTGTGTACATTGCAGTGGATCCGAGCTGCATTGCCCGACGCATAAAAGCACCACTGACAAGCGTGGTGAAGGCAGAGAGCAAGGCCTGGCTATGCCGCACGCCTCTACGTGCATTCATTTGCACATTTTCCATGTGTTGCATTGAGGTGTGTGTCCAGTCATGTGTAATTGTGATTCTGTGCACACATGCATATGTTGCATCCAGATGAGTGTCTGCTGTCGCCCAGCCACACCTGCAGCCGTTCCTGCAATGATCTGCAGCTGTGTGTGCCGCTGCTTAGCGCGCTGCCGTTTCTTGCGCTCTGCTGGTGTCATCATCTTCTCGTTCTCCAGCGCGTCGGCCTGCTCAGCCTGGATGCGTTTGACATCATGCGGCCGCAACGATGCAAGGGCATCCTCTGCAGCATGCTCACAGGTCGTGAGAGCCAGTGGTACTGCTTCAGCCTAACCAGGAGCAGGTGACTGGAAGTTCCAGAGAGGCGTCAAAGGTCAATCACAATTCGGGTGTCAACATGGCCGGAAAGTTTACGTCGCCGTCTCAGATCGAATATGGCATGCTCCCCTGCTTCCTGCAATGAGGGGCATGCAGTGCAGCCAAGATGGGCGGTACTGTCTCAGCCGACATGATTCAGGCTGATTGAGCACAAATCGCAATCTGGCTTGCTGCTAATGATACGCAATCACCAGATTACTATATCGGCCCCGCATGGTGGTAATGTGGGTAAGTGTGAGTGATGAAGGATGTGCAGGATATAGCTCAACAATCTAGTTGCTGCCAGCTGAGCCCAAGGCTGTGGCAGATCCAGCATGGGAATTCAGCTGGGCAGGTGCAAGAGGAACCCTCTTGCCTGCAATGCAGATGCCATTTGCGACCAATGATGTGCCTCACGCGCGAGCAGATCTTGCGCACAAGCCAAACTATGCATGATCATATTGTCCTGATTTCAACATGTGCACACGCCGTATGAGAGCGTGAAGAACTTCAGCATCTTAGAGCCCAGTGTTTGGATGCGACACGCTGTATTCTGCTGGTGATCAGCACCTGCAGCTGCTGCAGGATCAGACTGCCGTTGGCCATCCGGCGCCGTAAGCTCCCTTTGGAGCTGTCGATTGGATGTCTGTATAGAGTCTGCATCTATGTCTAGCTCATCAAGCCCGTGGCCTTCACTGACAGTAGGCATTTTTGCATCCGGCTCGACCACCGAGACGGACCATCCGGCATCGAGCCATGTGTCTGCTGTCAGCTCATCCTCATCATCACTGCCATCATCTGGGAAAACATCCACTCCACCGGACACCTCCTCGCTCCAATCTTCGTCCTACTTCAAAAGCACAACATCACAATCGTGACTGAGTTCCGGAACTGACATCACGACCGGCAGCACTGGCATGTGCCCGGACGGCTCATCCATCTACCAAGTCGGGTGGGCTGCGCACCTCCCAAGCCGTGGAAAAAAGAATTTGATCGGCTCCTTCTCCGCCAACGTCGGAGGAGTATTCTTCCTCCTGCGAATCCTCGATCGCCGTCTGGATCTGCTGGGCCAGCTCATCCGCGTTTGGAGACCAACCTTTGTCGACGTCAAATAGGACTTCGTCGGAATCGGCTTTGCCTTTGCGGTTACCTTTCACCGCATGAGCTTTGTTGATGCGCAAATCGCGCCCATCATGGTAATATAGCCCGCTGCAGACGGGCATACGGCTGCGAGAGTGCTCGGCGACTGTGCGTGCGGCATACGGAAAGCCCAACATTGCCGACATGGTATCACAATTTTCAGCAGACAGTCATTAACGAGATGCACTATAGTCGTGACTGATGCATCACAGCGTGTAAGCACGGCTCCGTGTCACTTGTGAGTTAACACCCAATTGCCGGCTGTCTCAGTGCCCACGCTCTTTCCAGCATGCCGAGAATTGATGAAGCGAGCTCGTGACACCATCGATCGCGTCGCTGTTGCCGAAGCTGTCGATGGATTGACGGTATACCGCGGTAGGCGTGCGCAGCTTGACGAAACGCCGACTTGCAGCCCCTCGCCGCAGCCGCACGGCCTGCCACGTGGACACCAAGGCCTGCAAGAGCAAATCTTGCGGAGCTCCCGCGGAGCACTCCCAGTCCTTCGGCCTGGAGACAAACACGGTATCGGGTGAGCGGTACGTTTCATAAAGAGATGAGCCAAGTCTTCAGCCAGGCCACATAGCCACTAGTACCATGCCTCTGCAGGGCCCTGGTGCCCTGCTTCATCAAGGTTGTATAACACTGTTGCATGACGTGCGCAATGCATGCACTGTGTGTCAGGGAGGGGTGCACCCCGGTGTTGCTACCACAGTTGTAGAGCGAAGGCACTGTGGCTGCAATAGTGCTTGCTCCCCAAATGACTGGGCCCCCCAACAGAATTCTCCATGGCCGAGAAGGGTGGTTTGCAGCTCCGACCAGCAGCACGATCGAGGGAGTAGCAGTGGGCGTGACAGAGCACGTTAGATTATCATCCCACAAGAAAACTGGGTTGCGTTGATGCAACAGCAATGGCATGATTTGCATTGTCTGCCAATGTCCAGGTTGCCATGGAGCCTGCAGCTGCCATGTCACCCGGGACGTGATTCATGACCTGCAGGCGCCGGAAGTAAAAACTGCAAATGCACACAGGCAGTCCATGCACGTCGTTGCTATTGCTCACCACGACCTGTGCTAGAATCCCGTGCTCCGCTTCCCGTGCTCAGCCGCGATCCCCAGCCAGAGCTTTACAGAGAGGCGCACTGGGACTAGGTCAGGTGACAAGATCGGGAGGGTCCCCTGCTGTTAGGTGTAGCCCGCACCAATGTCTTCAAGGCTATGCATACCCCAGGCCAATCCTGCCCGTGCATGTTGCTGTGGGGCACACCCACGAGCGAGATTCCTCTGACATTTGTGGCTGCTTGGTTGGCTCGCTGGGGTGCGTCGGGGTGTGGTGAAGGCAGTGTGAACCGCTGCGCCACACAGGCGGTAGCATCCTTCTGTGGCTGCCGTGACATGGGCCGCTGGTGGTGCTGTGAACATACAGCTAACCTGAGCCGTGCCGTCCTCAGCACACAGCTGCACTCGCAACCTGATGCAGTAGGTTGATGTACATGTGGGGCCACCGCCACCAGAGGATGTGCCGATGTGCCCAGGCTGACGCGCCAGGTGCAGGTGCATGCTGCCGTCATCCTCCTGACGTGGTGTTGATGCAAGGCCCTTCACGCCTTTTCTACACCTCATGCCGTCTGCGTTCCATGCCACCAGAGTGCTCACCAACCACCAGCGCCATGGCAAAGAACAGGGAACACACGGGCAACCAACGAGATCAGGCCACTCAAAGAAAATCACAGCAGAAAACACGTCGAACATGGCGCCACCCCCAAACCTACATCCACGGCACTGCTGCGGACAGGGGTGGAAGCAAAGCCCCCTTGCCCCATTGAAACCATTGTCAAAGGAGGAGTCACACGCATCGCCCACAGAAACACGTATTTCCCCGAGCCATGCCCTAACGTATGGCCATGCCGGAAGAGGCGGCACGCCCACCGCCACTGCATAAGAGGAGTGCGACCGCAGCGCGCATGCAGACGAGCCAACCAGAAACGCAGGCACTATACTCGTGCATGACAGTGGGACATGCGTGATCAGACTGCCTGACAGGGTGAACAAGGATCGGACAGTGCATCGAGGCCAGGCCCGGGTGAGACCGCGGAGTGGTAACGGGGCTAGTGGAGCAGGCAACAAGGTCATCCACTGGCATCGCGGCACGATGCACTCCATGCGCCAGGCAGTCCAGACCACGGCGCGGCGAACATACCTGGACGCACAGGAACAAGAGGAGCAAAATCTTCGACGTGCCGCCTGCGGCGCTCCGCCCAATCATCCACCGTCAATGTGTATTACCGTCATACACCTCATGTGAATTCAAGGAACGTTGACTGCGGTGTGGGCGGTCAACGGTGCCATACACCACAGTGTGGCCGACTGGAAAGTGAGACACGCGAGCGGATAGCGGCGCGATGATCAGGTACACTGAAATAGAGGGGGAGCGAGTGTGTGGGATGACGCCGCTGGCAGGCCGGCAGAGACCCCCGCAACAATGATCGTGGTGGCATGCATCATGCGGGAAATTTTGGCAAGGCGGCCGCGCAGACAGCCGCTGAGGGAGCTGGCTCGCCTAATGTCACCCTGACGTTGGCGCTGTACCCATGAGGCAACACCATTGTGCATGGTTGATTTCACAAGCCCAGATCACCATCCTTTTGCTCCTAGCCCTGCTCAAAACCAGCACGCAGCTGCATGTAGGCAGTGCAGTTGACTGCATGCAAGCGTGTGGGCCGTGGTCGCACGCTGCACCCACGCGTCCCACCGAGGCAATTGAGGAGGTCCACACGACCGCTCCCGTGAAATCAAGACCTGTGCCAGCTGGGGTTTGGGAGACAAAGGTGGATGAGAACGGGTCTGATCAGACCCTGGAGGTGCGCATGCGAACCAACTAGTTGGCATGCATGCTCAGTCCACACATGATCAAGCACACCAAGCACGCCTAGATCACTGAGCATGACAGTATCGGAAATGCTTTGGTTCTTCACCCACGCCGGTGCGGCCGCCAACGACCTGATCTGCGAGTTGATTGTTTGTGCGGCGTGGGTCAGGACCGCATGCATGCCAGCCAGGGCGTGCGCGATGCGCATCGATGCGCCCTGCGCGCCAGAGCTCTGCAGAGCTCCATG
>JALKAD010000023.1:58190-68879 GCA_024500015.1 Ulva compressa | reverse complement strand
ATCGGGAGGGTCCCCTGCTGTTAGGTGTAGCCCGCACCAAAGTCGTCAAGGCTATGCATACCCCAGGCCAATCCTGCCCGTGCATGTTGCTGTGGGGCACACCCACGAGCGAGATTCCTCTGACATTTGTGGCTGCTTGGTTGGCTCGCTGGGGTGCGTCGGGGTGTGGTGAAGGCAGTGTGAACCGCTGCGCCACACAGGCGGTAGCATCCTTCTGTGGCTGCCGTGACATGGGCCGCTGGTGGTGCTGTGAACATACAGCTAACCTGAGCCGTGCCGTCCTCAGCACACAGCTGCACTCGCAACCTGATGCAGTAGGTTGATGTACATGTGGGGCCACCGCCACCAGAGGATGTGCCGATGTGCCCAGGCTGACGCGCCAGGTGCAGGTGCATGCTGCCGTCATCCTCCTGACGTGGTGTTGATGCAAGGCCCTTCACGCCTTTTCTACACCTCATGCCGTCTGCGTTCCATGCCACCAGAGTGCTCACCAACCACCAGCGCCATGGCAAAGAACAGGGAACACACGGGCAACCAACGAGATCAGGCCACTCAAAGAAAATCACAGCAGAAAACACGTCGAACATGGCGCCACCCCCAAACCTACATCCACGGCACTGCTGCGGACAGGGGTGGAAGCAAAGCCCCCTTGCCCCATTGAAACCATTGTCAAAGGAGGAGTCACACGCATCGCCCACAGAAACACGTATTTCCCCGAGCCATGCCCTAACGTATGGCCATGCCGGAAGAGGCGGCACGCCCACCGCCACTGCATAAGAGGAGTGCGACCGCAGCGCGCATGCAGACGAGCCAACCAGAAACGCAGGCACTATACTCGTGCATGACAGTGGGACATGCGTGATCAGACTGCCTGACAGGGTGAACAAGGATCGGACAGTGCATCGAGGCCAGGCCCGGGTGAGACCGCGGAGTGGTAACGGGGCTAGTGGAGCAGGCAACAAGGTCATCCACTGGCATCGCGGCACGATGCACTCCATGCGCCAGGCAGTCCAGACCACGGCGCGGCGAACATACCTGGACGCACAGGAACAAGAGGAGCAAAATCTTCGACGTGCCGCCTGCGGCGCTCCGCCCAATCATCCACCGTCAATGTGTATTACCGTCATACACCTCATGTGAATTCAAGGAACGTTGACTGCGGTGTGGGCGGTCAACGGTGCCATACACCACAGTGTGGCCGACTGGAAAGTGAGACACGCGAGCGGATAGCGGCGCGATGATCAGGTACACTGAAATAGAGGGGGAGCGAGTGTGTGGGATGACGCCGCTGGCAGGCCGGCAGAGACCCCCGCAACAATGATCGTGGTGGCATGCATCATGCGGGAAATTTTGGCAAGGCGGCCGCGCAGACAGCCGCTGAGGGAGCTGGCTCGCCTAATGTCACCCTGACGTTGGCGCTGTACCCATGAGGCAACACCATTGTGCATGGTTGATTTCACAAGCCCAGATCACCATCCTTTTGCTCCTAGCCCTGCTCAAAACCAGCACGCAGCTGCATGTAGGCAGTGCAGTTGACTGCATGCAAGCGTGTGGGCCGTGGTCGCACGCTGCACCCACGCGTCCCACCGAGGCAATTGAGGAGGTCCACACGGCCGCTCCCGTGAAATCAAGACCTGTGCCAGCTGGGGTTTGGGAGACAAAGGTGGATGAGAACGGGTCTGATCAGACCCTGGAGGTGCGCATGCGAACCAACTAGTTGGCATGCATGCTCAGTCCACACATGATCAAGCACACCAAGCACGCCTAGATCACTGAGCATGACAGTATCGGAAATGCTTTGGTTCTTCACCCACGCCGGTGCGGCCGCCAACGACCTGATCTGCGAGTTGATTGTTTGTGCGGCGTGGGTCAGGACCGCATGCATGCCAGCCAGGGCGTGCGCGATGCGCATCGATGCGCCCTGCGCGCCAGAGCTCTGCAGAGCTCCATGCCATACTGCATGCACGTCGCGTGCGCAGGCGTGCGCAGGACCATGCTCTTTGTTGCAGCCGTGAAGTACGACCTTTTGAACACTGGCATCCACTCTGTAACGTATCTCACTTGTCGAGGGCCCACTATCCGATGGCGGCTGCGGCTGATTCGTGCATGTCCCAAGCACTGTCTTTCCCATGGTGAGTGCAGGTTGCTGTTGTCTGCTTTCGGGGATTTGGCCGTCTGCTTTCTTGCTGCTGCCCTCGCTGCCGGGCTCTTGCGTTCATCTCCGTGTAACCCATGGTGAATGCAGGTACTTCATCATTTGCGCGCATGGCAATGCGGAGCTGCCCCATTGCAGTAGTATATTCCAGAATGTACGCCTGGCAGCAGTTGAGCCAAAAAAAAATAAAAGAAATCGGGCATCACGCCAGACCCCATAATTATAATGAACCATTTCGCCACAATCAGCCCTCGGCCCCCAGCCCGGCTAGCCCCCAGACGGGAGCATGCGCATGCACCGTATCGACGACCTCTGGGGCCCACGCATGCTGCCGAGGTCGCCCTGTGCATCGATCCCCGTACCAAATGTTCCAACCGCACTTGTAACACGCTGTGCTCCCCGCGCATATGCATGGAAGAATGGTTGAGATGAGAGTCCATGGATATGCTTGCAATTTCAATCACGTGATTTCAAGCACAGCAAGCTGGTGCACCGGCGTGAATTTTGCACCGTCAGCCACTGTTGCGCTGGCCGCTGAAAACCCACCGTGTGCATGCGGCATGCGAGCATAGCGCATTCAAACAGCCATTGCTTGCCGCTGAGACAATTGAGAAGATCATACAGAA
The DNA here is from genome assembly GCA_024500015.1 of Ulva compressa. NCBI lineage: Eukaryota > Viridiplantae > Chlorophyta > Ulvophyceae > Ulvales > Ulvaceae > Ulva > Ulva compressa. The sequence continues at coordinate 66,098 of JALKAD010000023.1, read as the reverse complement.
TACGATGCACAACGGGAATTCCTGTCTCTCCAGCTGATGGGATTTGAACAAGTGATCTTGGATCATCTCGGAGACCGTCGCTGCGTGCAGAATCAACACTTCGCATCCGTCAATCTGCCATGAAAGCATAAAATTTCTGCATTTTGAGACCATGTTCGCAAATCTTCGCTCAACGTTGCCTTACAAGAACTTCGATGTCGTTGAAAAGACTGTCAACGCCGGCAATCTTGATCCGAAGTTCGTAAGGGCCATAAATACTGGAATATTCTATCCCGAGACAGCAGATGTAATTGATGTTCGCTTCCCTGCTCCGAACACCCAACCTGTCGTTGGAGCGTCGCGGCAGGATGGGTCCGACGCAGGAGCACTCAGGAAAGTGAACTGTGATCGCGCTTGCAGGACGCCTCAGATGCTGAGGATGACATGCCCGAGCTCATCCAGGGCTCGGTTGGATCTGGCGACGAGAATGATTGGGATTCAGATGGGGTGAGTGGCTCCATCATGCTGTGCATTTGGCACGCATGCCGTGGGTGCCAAACGCACACATAGTAATTTGATTCTTCTCTGCATCTGCTCATGGTATGTAGGGTGAAGAAGCCACGGACGCTGCTGCCTCTAGCAAGCAGGAGCCGCGTGCATACAACCGCCCAGGTCAATCTCGCCCTGCACCCAATCTCCAGCGTGGTCCCATCACAGAGGAGGTCAAACAGGTTTATTTACCTCTCGTATGCAAATCTGATCGCCTTGATCCAGTCAGAGAGTTTGACCAAGGTCACCTTGGGTCGTGTACATTGAGGTTTTGGTGTGTTGCAGCATGTACAACAGATTGAACGCAAGGAAGCAAAAGTTCGGGCTGCAAGAAGACGACAGGATGGAGGGGAGGTCCGAGCTCGCGCCGAGCGTCCAGAGGAACTGTTCTTGCAGGAGCGTGAGGAACGTACTCGGCTGCGGGCTGAAAAAGGTATATCCTGGCTGGTCTCCTCGTCTGGGAGAAGCCTTCTTACACACGAGAAAATCTGATTTGAATCTGCAGCTGCCTCTTGAATCTAGAACTGGAAGGCGTCCACGTGGCCAGGCACCGAAGTGTGCATGTATTAACCCTCCACCCTCCAGTAACGAATCTGTGTGCATGCAGGCTTTGTCGTCGATGAAGAGGATGAGGAAAATCCCAAGGTGTACACATGCTGTTTGAAGGAGCTGCAGACAGATTTGCAGGGAAATCCAAAGGTGAATGCTGCTGCACTCGTCTGCAAGTATGACCCCGAGGAGTACGGCATCCGGGCGGGTGCCCATCGCCTCCGGATCGACTGTGAGAAGGTCCGCCCTTGCCAGCATCTAGCACAACATCGACAAGGCAACAACAAACTACTCTGCCTCAACGTGCCACAATGCTGCCATCTGTCCGTCAGAACTGCATCATCTTATGTCAATATCGTATTGTATGTATCCACATGAATGTACAGCACACTATACGCGAAGGCTGCTCTGCACGCTCGTGTGGATAATGAATGTATCTTCATCTATTTGCCATAGGATTGTGCGTGCATTGATGGTCTCTCATGATTGTTTTCAAGACCCAATGCGCGATATTGGTGAAATGAACGAGTTGTTAAACATGTGTACACGACAGGGCTGTGCTCGAATATGTTCTTGCCAGCCCTGCACGTTCGGGGTCAGGTCCACCATCAGGTTTGCAGAGCAATCCAGCAGAGGCAGGATTCAATGTCGGCCTGGCATCACACGAGATGTGCTTGTAGGGCCACGAGCTGCGCTGCCACCACCCCTCTTGCCTGCGATCGCTCACCTACAGTGGGCTGCACTCCAAGGAGCAGCCATGGGGCAAGATGGATGCCAAGAACACGAGCCAGCAGCTGTCTAAGGAGGGCGTTGTAATGAAGTGCCTCAAGGCCGGCTGCGATGGCCGCATCGTCAGGACAGCCATTGAGAAAGATCGGGGCGTTCGCCGCGCGGAGGTGTGGTACCATGCAAAGTGGCACCAGGACCTCATCGATGAGGAAGAGCGGCAGAAGAAGCAGCAGGAGGAGGAGGCGGCACGTGTGCGGGCCGAGGCAGAGGAGCAGCGCAAGCAGGAGCAGAAGGCCGCCGATGTGGAGGCGAAGAAGGCGGCCAAGGTTGCTGCCAAGGCGGCCAAAGAGGCGGCACGCCGGCCGGACTTGGTTGGGCTCGATGGCGTGCAGGTGTGCGCCTGTATGCATGTGTTGTTGCTGGACCGCGCCTGCATTGTTTGTGCCAGGTGCCGAGTCATGGGGTGCATGTTCACACACAACATGTGCTCACGCAGTCCTTTAACCGCTGTCATGCTTGCCATCTCGAGACCGTGTTGGGGGCAGCAGACTAGGCTGTGCAGCACAAGTGGTATGGTATTGGCTTGAACAGAACAATAATAACACAAATGTGGTTTGGAGACTCTACATGTTGGACCAGACCGGCTGTGTGTTGCAATTGGATGCAGTGCGGTTACGCTGTTGAGATTCAGCACAGTCACCACATCTGGCTTTTTTACTTTACTAAGCTTACGACCACTAATAAAATGGTAATTCCAGGCGGCTTGCAGTGCATGCCTGTGGGGGTGGGTCATGCGTTTGTGACGGCACGCGGACGTGTACAGGTGCCGGTGCCCCCGAAGAAGCCCCAGAAGGCGCGTGCACAGGAGGCGCCCAAGCCGGACGTGCCAAAGCCTGACATCTCTGAGGTGGAGCGCATGATCGAGCAGGAGGGCAGCGCCGCGGTGCAGCCCCGCGAGAGCGATGATGTGTTTGCAGCTGTGCCTCAGATCAAGCGGAAGGACAAGAAGAAGGAGAAGAAGGATAAGAAGAAGAAGGTGCTGGATGTGGAGTTTGGAGAGCGTGGTGCGTTGCCGGCCTGCCCACTGATAAACAGCAGCTGTGTGCAAGGGCATGTCAGCCAGTACACTGGGCACCGGCCATCCACATGTTCTTCGGATGCACGTACCCGAACATACATCATCGCTCGTCCGCATACACAGGCACTGCATCCTGCGTGTAATGCTGATTCCTGAGAGCAACCTCACAAGGCAGCCCATGTGTGTGGGTCAGTGCTCTGGCTCATGCCTCTGCCTTCAGTATCATCCAAGCCTCGGCACTGAGCTGACCACCTTGTTACTGACTGCTGGGTCCTGAGAGCATCCCTGCCTGCTGCAGATGACGCTGAGAATGTCGAGGCCACAGGCGCGGAGGCCATCGTGGAGCAGGCTGTAGCCCGCGCGCAGCCACCCGAGGCTCCAGACGCTGGCAGCTCTGCCAGGCACGTCGAAGACTTCCCCGATCTCGCACCCGGCCCTGCTCAGGTATGCAGCAGGCGGCGCGCCAGTGCCCTCACTCCAGATGATATTCAGCAGTCTCACAGCTTGTGCTGACACCCTTCACCACTGCTCACCTGCTCCACTGCCTCTGTGTAACACCATCAGAGCTCGGTCTATGGTCAGTCATCTTGCAGGCACCATTTTGCTGCTTGCCTCCCACTCCCACTGAGTGTTACAGGCATGCGTCACCCAGGAATTGCATTTGCGGTGCATGCATAGGCCATGCACTGGCACGCCCCGTGTGCGCTGCTTAACCACCGCCAAGCGGCTCCCAGACCTTGTGCACCAGTCTCTTCAGCACCAGTCCCCCAGCAGGGTGGGGGGTGCTGCAGAGGCCCTTCATGACAGTCAGGCTTCATGCTGTGCGTGGTTTGTAGGCCAGCGGCGAAACCGCCTCGCTGTCGATGCTGGAGGCACGCAACTTCCGAGAGGAGGACGACTCCATCCCTGTGACGCCCTTCCTGCTGTGCAAGAACCTTGACGCCACCACACTCCGCAAGTCAGCCGCCCAGCAGAAGCGCACGTTCCAGCAGTACCTGCCACGGTTCGATGTGCGCCAGGTGCGGATCGTTCCACCACAACCCCTGGCACCCACTGGTTGTGTGCCATGTGAATGCCAACTCATGTATGCCGACCCCCACTCACCTCACTGCTGCCGCATGACGATTCTCGGCATGCTGCATGAGCATTTGACGAGTCGCTAGTCATTGGCATGAGCATGGCCAGTTGATGACGAGACTGCTGCCGCTTGTCCACTTGCTTCTTGACTTTTGCCGCCCGGTTCCACGCCTGTTTGCCCGTGTGCACAGTGGCGGGCTATGCACCTCGGTGTGTGTGAAAGCGAGGCATGACCTGCACATCCTCCAGAACAGCATGTACACCTGCGTCTTCGCACACAGTGCCGGTGGCTAACACGCGGCACGGCCCGCGCGCTGTTCAGGTACGTGGGTTTGAGGAGGCAGGGTGTGCAGCAATCGAGGTCAACTACTACGATGGGGGCCCTGCCTGCAACAGCCTCAATGGCCAGCTCCTCGGCTCCAAGCCCGTCGTTGTCAGCCACCTCATCGAGTTCCCAGACGAGGAGCTCATGTCCGGCATCGCCGCTGCCAGAGATGCTGTACGGTCCTCCGTTCCCCTGCTGCTGTGTGGACGTGCCGCAGACACGTGCCAGCCCGGTCTCCACGTGTTCTGCGGCCCTGGGTGCTGTGCATGAGTGATCGTGGCCGACTGGCCAACGTTCATGCAGGGCGAAGATGGCGATGGCATTATCCGGTACATCGTGGGCGAGCGCCGCAAGGCACGTGCACAGCGCAACCTGCCAACTCGTGAGGAGCTCCAGGCGAAGAGGGCCGCGCAGCCGCGCGCACGCCCGCCACCGCCCCCGCAGGAGCCGGCTGGCAAGGCCTCGCTGCCATCGGTGCCGCCCTCGATGAATCCTGTCGAGCCTGTGTCGCTTCCTAGCAGCGCTGCACCTCCCATGAAGCCGGCACCTCCTGCGCCAGCGGGCCCCGCTCCTGCTACCACTGCTGCACGCGCTGCGCCTACCCCGCCAACCGGACCAGCCGTGCCTGACAGATCATATGAAGATGCAGACAAGTGGCTGCGATCTTCCGAGAACCCAAATGCAGGCATACAGGCCATCCCTCAGATTTGGGTTAGTGTTACGGACCTGTTTGTGCTGCCGCTTCGCAGTCAGACCCTGACTCAACACTACTTGCGCAAGACTGTCTTCAATCTGGACTACAAATTCTTCCCCCAGTTCAGGGTGTGGCCGCTCACACAGCATCTCAACACCATGTGCATGTCTTGAGCAGGCGCGCGGGCCAGGGCAGTACACGCCGGCCAGCTGTCGTTTCGATTTGGTGATCATGTGCACACTTGTCACTTGTCGCCCTCGTGCTGTGTTGTGGCAGTGCTTGTCTCACCTGGTTGCTACGAGACATGAGTTCAAAAGTTAACCCGTGGGCTCTGTCCATGTCCAGCAATACCACTCTGTGTGACTTTCAACTTGCAAGGGGTCCGCTATATTCCAAGAGGATACTCCCGTGCTTATGACCTGCATTGCTCTGTACACCATACTTAACAGGGAGTTTGCCAGCGCTGCAAGAATTCACTGACGGGAAAAGTTCACATTCAATGTAGGAGTGCGTGGCAAGAGGCGGCCAATTCTCCGCAGCATTGGTCTTCTATGAGAAAGAGACAGGCAAGTTCTACGGCGTGATGCGTATGGAACCAGGGCGCGAGTCCAAGGCTGCCTGCAAGCCATTCATCAGCAATCAGACTGACCTGCGAGAGGCGGCCAGCCAACCTTCATTACCAAAAGTGAAGGTCGACGCTCTGAAAGACCCAAGGGGTGGGTCACAGCATTTCGTATCTACACATGCATGGCAGATCTTGAATGCTTTCACTGAAAGCTATGATCTGTCGGCTTGAGCAGTGCACCGCCCAAGCCGATGATACTTGGGGTTTGTGTTCATAACCTAATCCCATTGGTCCTGCGTATTATCATTATTTTTTATTCGGCCTTCATGCATCACGGGTCGAACTGTCAATGTAAAGTGAACACCAAAATATTTGGCACGCAAAATCGCATTCTGCCTGTGTGTTGGCATCAGAGAACCTCAGAGCGGTTATGTACCAGGTAATGACATGGTGGCCTGTGTGTACAGTGTGGCAGCAGCGTCTGCAGACTGCATTCCATGTTCTGAAATGCATACGTTGACAACCCTTACACCGATCAGCTTCAAATGGATCCGGGCACAGCGAAGTGCCTCATGGTCTGTGATACATGATGATGTGCGAACAGCGAAGCGCTGCTGCTCCGGTGACTGCAGCTCTCAACGCGTTGACGTGACGCCGAGCATGTCAACATATCAACACAAAGCAAGGGGCGAAGTCGCATACGATCAACATTGTCAAACCCCACACACCCAACCTCAGCGCTACGCACATGTGCACAGTTGGCAGCAGCTGCATGCGGATGACCTGACAGACATTGCTCTCACAAACATTGGGACATATCCCACAATACTGTATGAATCCAGTGCTCAGCAGGCAGCTGAAGCCCGTGTCAGAACGATCAAGTGGGTTGCCGGGATTAGTCAAATGCCCACTGATTCTCCCGCCTGACTTCCTCCTCTTCCTCGGGTGTAAAGTCGTTCTGCAAGTTCGCATGTTTTTTTCAACTCAGAAATCTCATATAACTACATGCAGACATTATGTGCCGTTGTACGCCACTGGGCTGTATTCAGAAAGGCAGCGACAGGTTTGACACACACACACACACACACACACACAAAGGGCATGGGAACACACAACATACTGCTTTGGGATTGAGCATTACCTCGATACCAAAGTTGTCTCGAATCTGCTGGGGTGTCTTCCCTCTGATCTGCTCAGCGACGGCTTGGCAGGTGATATCAAGCAAACTTTTGATGTTCAGGTAGTTTGCTGCTAAAATCAATTCAAAAAGTTGGCCATTGTCTGAAGGTAAAAATTCCTTATTGAAGGCTTTCACCTGTGCGTCAAACTCGTCTCCGACCTGAGCAGGCCTATTGAAGTGGGCCAGGCTGTTGGATGTCGCAAAAGCTCGCGCACCTCATCCGTGGACTTGCTGCTCTTCTCCCCATCTTTCGCCTTCATATCTACTGTAAAGCGACAATATGTGATGACTTTCTCGAGAATTTCAGATCTCACGTTCATTAATGGAACAGACGACTCGTCAGACGTGTCCGCCAGAATGTTGCGGATTGCCTCCGATTCCTCCGCAACCTCACGAGGCACAGTGAAAGATTTTGAGTCAGAGGAGATCAACGTGACATCGTCGTCCGCCATGTTGAGTGGTCAGTGAACGCCAAAGAACCACAATTGAACAATTAACGACGGATGCACTCCCGCGACGACTTGAAACTGGCAGACGATCAGAGGTGATGCTGGCAATTGCGGGGCGCATGAAGAGTGGCTCGAAATGTACCTTGTATCCTTGTATAGTCCTTCGTCCGCGTGCAGCGCGTAAACGTGTTAGCAAACTTGTTCCAGGACCATGTCGCCCCATGGGGCCCCATCTCTTTTAGCTCAAGATTTCACGGTCGACACGAAAGGTACCTGCAACGGATCTCACCTGGAATGCAGCTGGGTGGCCACAGACACATCACTACGCCAGATCGCATATGTTTTCCATGCGTGACATGTCGTCCAGCTACTCATCATAGTGCAAAGCCAGTATCTTCTAGGTAATAATACTTCGTGCACGGTAACGTTTCTCTCACTCGATGCACTGATGGGGACATCCATCGACGGGGATCGAAACATGGCTACACATGCTATCTACACATCCTACAGGTGTCAGTACTGTGCGTGTGCAGCCAGGTCGGATGAATTTTGATCTGCCAAGCAGTGTGGGGCATCAGCCACAAGCGTGATATCCATTGTCGCCCTTCTGTGCGATTTCTGCTTCAGCAGCTCTGAGGTCACTGACTGACCAGGCATGTAAAACTCAGCTGGTATGCAAAGAGGAGTGGGAATCGTTTCGCATCAACCGCGTCCTGCATCTCTCCTCATAAAAT
>JALKAD010000023.1:0-11506 GCA_024500015.1 Ulva compressa | reverse complement strand
CAGAGGAGAACTCAAGGACCGATACCTGTCAAGCTAGTGTGAAGCTAGGGAGGACTGCGCGAGACAGCGCGTACCTCGTCGGTGGCTGAATGGAGCGGATGGGCCGCAATTGATTGTATGCCCGGACGCGCAGGTCGATGGGACTGAAACGCTACAGGCACTAACACACGGCTGTATGGAAATGGCAAAACAGGTGTCAGGCAATGTGATGCAATAGATGGAAGGCGCCCCAGTTAGGTCGCTCCAAGCGTGCCTAACCCCAGCAAGCGCACGGTATAAATACCGCTGGGATGCGCCCAGGATCCTCCCTGTTAGAGCTGGCCTCGCCGAACCTGTGAGCAACTTAACAGTGCCCTCAGGGACCTCCTGAGAAATGAGGGAGGTCTGAGTGTGAGTTGGTCAGAACGTGGTGTGCCTGAGAGGCCTGAAATACATGTTCTGTCGTGACGGAAATAATGGCAGTGCTGTCCGGCGCAGGACGGGAGGCCAGGTCGATTACTCCGAGGTGGCGACCTGTCCGTCGAACCTGCTGACGGGGCGCGTCGTGAGACGCCAACATGACTTACCAAGGCCTGACACCATGATCTAAACCAACCAGGCCGGGAGGTACCTTATGGCTTGCTGGAGTGGGGCATGAGATGAAATATGTGCCTCGGGACGTGATCGAACATGTGCTGTACGCTGAAGAGGCGGATTGGTGTGCACTGCGAAGTGTGCACACCAAGCTGAAAACACAGGGTGGTTCGACTGCGCTTTGGCTTGCTGATGCTGGCATATGCATGAGAATCACACAACATGCTGCATACGCAGTGTGTGTCTAAGTCACTTAGTTTGTCCAAGCAGTTTAATGCATTATTGCATGTGGAATGCCATTCCACAACACGCAGGGCCTGTGGGATCCTGAGCATGCCGTAGCTATGCGCAGGGGTTGGTACTGTCACATACCTGTGCTGGTATACAGGCTCCGTCCGTGACAGCACCTTCTCGTCAATCAGTGGAGGTATTGCACGTGAGACTTGACAGATCAGAAGAGTGATTACACTGCGATCAGTAGAGCCAATATAAGCGTTCTCAACGTCTCATACGGATACGATCAGAATCATTGTCTGCGTGCACACAATCTGCATGCATTGCTCGTGCATATGGTCAGCCATCGGTGCATGGCTGCCCCATAGCCACTCCGGATCAGCACCGTGTATCCACTCCATGCATGGCCACCGTAGTCCTGTGCATGGCTGGATCACGACACGCGCGGGCCGGATATCATGAGCTGAGGTGGTGCTGACGTGTACATCGTTGAACACCGACAGTGCGCGCGCAACGTCCTTGACATGACACAGACTCGGCTCGGAACAACACGTGAAACACATAAGATATAATGCATCGTAAGCTGTGATGCCTAGCTGCTAATTAAGGGTCGCGCGCGCACGCCCGTGCCGGACGTCTCAGCGGAGATGAGGTTACGGAGCATGCCCGCTGCGCAGCAACCAGAAACAAAAAGAAACAAAAAGATGTCAAGAAGGACTTGGAACAGAATGCACTGGTCTCGAAGGTTCGAGAGGATAGCTGCGGGCAGTGTCGCGTGTGGCTACCAGGGCCCTCCGCATCGGAACGGATACAGATCTGGATCAAACTTCTCAGGCCGACCCGTCGCGGGGATCTAGAACTGGGATGGGGCATCGGGCCCGATCAGGCAAAAATCCCGATTTATCGGGCCCGATTTCAAAAATCCCGATCAGCTAGGCTCTGACGCAAATATACCTCTGATGCAGCTTTTTGAGGTGCCAAACGATCAGAAATTGTCAGTGGGGATGTAGGCACTTTCTCGATTTCCAAAATTCTTACTGACGGCTGCTCTAGCAGCTATAACGTGTCTGAGGAGGTGTTCTGTAGCTAGCGAGTGCCTTGGTGCGCCACAACCCCGTGATTGTCGGGGTGGTCGCGGGACGGAGCTGCTGCTGACGATGCGTTCGACGCTCACGATGCTGACAGTACCCAATTCAATCAAAGTCGACGTAGGTCTGAAAGCAATAATTCCGAGTATGACGTGCTTATAACTTGTCCGTACCACTCTAGTTCTGTTTGAATGTGTTGGTGTGGCAACTCTTACCCGTATTCGCGGTATCGATACCCCACTCTTTCGTTCATTTCACACAAGGCCTGGGCGGTCGAGAAAATCCCGATCTCCAAAAAATATCCCGATTTATCGGGCCCGATTCTGGAAATCCCGATATCGGGAAATCGGGGTGGCCCCATCCCAGATCTAGAACCTTCACCAACGCATACATACATACACGCGCTCGGAGCCCCTCGATGTAAGACTACATACACGCGCTGGCTCGCATCTGCTGAGTAGCATGTGAGTCTAGAACCTAGTTGTACATTCGCTTGGTGCACTGGCTCGGAGCCCCTCGATGTAAGAGTACATACACGCGCGGATGCCTCGACCCCGGATCTATCGTCCAGCAGCCCACACCAGAAGACCTCGCCAATCTCCAAGATCTCCACCCCCCAGGAGAACCAGCCCAGCCGCCCCCCATCGACAAAGCCGCACCAGTCATCACTAAGGACCACCTACAACATGTCCTCGGCAACCTTCCCAACTCCTCTGCACCCGGCCTGAGCGGCTGGACGTACGAACACGTCAAATCCGCCGCATCCGCCAGCCCCTGGAGCCCTGGAGCCCCTCGATGTAAGAGTTGCTACGTTTGTTGCAGTTGCGCCAACTGCTGGATCGGTGTGCGGGAATAGGGGCAGTGGTTGGTTATCTGGGCGTGTGCGATTGTACAGCTAGACAGTGCCGCTCTGCGTGTGCTGTTGCATGAAGCGCATAAGGTCCGGAAAACTTCTTGACTCGCTTGCACGTGGCATCGCTGAAGTAGTCAAACTCAGGAGTAATCTTCTGAAGTTCTGTCAGAAGCAGCGCTTACAACTCGGCAACGTTGGAGGGATGCTCTTGATGGGGCTTTCACTCCACGACATGCTTGTGTATGCATGTTCAAGCACGCTGATGGGCTCCTGCATTGATGCTGCTAAGCGTCGAGTGCATTGGAACATCTACCTTCGGAAGCACTAGGCAAATGTCGCCGACGCCCTTCAGCAGCGCTGCCTCCACCTGGTGCAGCGGCTCCTCCAGAAACCGCCACTGCATGCTGCGCAGCAGATGGGATTCCCTATGCTGTAGGCAGTTGTGCATGACAAGTAGGGCAGTCACAAAACGTATGAGTATGCACATACGGTATAATCATACTCATACGGTCATACCCGTATAATTAGCTGATTTTTGTACGGCTCATACGGCTTGATTACGGTGCATACGGTGACCTGGCATTGAACCCCTTAGCCACTCACATAAGTTCAAAATCACCGCACGCGGGCCTTGCTATGAATAGCCATGCGCACAGAATAACTCTACTATGTACAGCAAATTGTCGTCTGATGCCTTGTAGCGAGTATACACGACGACGAACAGACTGAAATTGCCGAGGGCGCCTCTGTCGAGGTGTACGCGGACCTTGCTTTGAGCGATGCGCAGCCTAATAACGAGAACACCTCTGAGCGAATTCGTCAGGCTGTGAGGAACTAAGGTGAAGCAGAGAGGCCGCACAGTTGTGCAAGTGGAGCCGTTTAGTGCTCGTGCAGACTTCTTCAACAATGTCTTGTCGGACAAGATGCCAGCAGTTACGCGTGCAGTAAATGGTTTTCTTGGCATGCCTGTGACAGCATGTGCGGCTGAGCGGAACTGGCGCAAGTGGGGTGCAACTTTCGTGCCAAATCGCAATTCACTGGGCTTGGAACGAGCCGAGCAGTTGATATTTATTCAGCAGAATGATCCTGTCACCCGGGATACACGTGAAAGTGATGTAGAGTAGGGCTGAGTGCACAAGTGCAAATATATAGAGCTGCATGTTGGTGAGATATTGTGTCGGAAGGTCAATGTGCGTATTGTCCCCCGGTGTGCATATGGCACAATCATACTGTCCTACGGCGCAATCCTCCAGTGATACGGCATAATTGTACTACTTACGGCACATTTGTACTGCTTACGGCACATTTATACTGTTATACGGCTGATTATACGGCTCATACGGTGATTACGGTGATTACGGTTACGGCAGTATGAACATTTCACGAATTCATACGTTTCCTGACTGCCCTAATGACAAGCCATTTTACCTGTGGGGACAGTGGCAGTGCGGTCAGCTTCGCGATCTGCGCGCGAGTGGCCGCGCAGCGGCGGGAGACATGCGCGGCGATGAACCCATCGCTACCCAGCGGGGTGCCGCACACCACGATGCCATCTGGGGCGATGTGCGCACCGAGCAAGGCGGCGGCATGCGCAGCTGCGTCCGTGTCCTTGCAGTAGACGCTAGTCTTCTGCGGCTGGCAGGGGTGCCTACCCATGATCAGTGCTGCCCCGGCAGCGACATCTTGCGGCCTTCCTTGCAGATACGTGTCATCGTGGCAAGCTGTGACCAGCGCTCCGCCGCTAACCTCGCTCGCTGCGCGCAGAGTCGGCTGGTACGTCAGGTTGAAGAGGAACGGCCCCATCGTGTCGCCCTGCCGCACGCCGGTCTCGCTCCACAGCAGTTCATGTGCGCCGTCCGGGCGCCGCAGAAGCAGCGCCGATGCCTGCTGGTATGACATCCGCACGAAGGGCAAGAGACCTGGGGCGTGCTGTGCGACGGCGGCCAGCATGGCAGTTCGATCGCACAGATTGAAGGCATTGCGGAGGTCCACTTGGACAGTCACGACATCAGGGTCATGAAAGTCAGGGTACAACGCATGGCCGGGGATCTCCGCACCCCCAGAGATGCCGACACCGGCCTGCAGCGGGGCAAACAGGCTGGCTGCATCCGGCAGCGTCGCCAGCGCGCAGATGCCCGCCAGGCGCATCAGCGACTCACCGATCGCGATTGGCCTGACGCCGCCTGCCGGCTTGGCGAGGGCGATCAGCCGGCTGGCTTGGAGGAGAGCCGTGTGGGGGATGCTCCCCGACAGGAGGTCATTGACGAAATAGCGCAGCGCGGCGCGGATGCGTGGGTCATGGAGCGCCACGGCGCGGATGTGCTCGTTTGTCCACCCGCTGGGCCCTGCTGCCGTGCCCCGCGAGAGGTTCAGAATGATCTGATGGAACTGTTCTTCCTCGATCTTTGCGGCGGGAGGCGGGAGGTCAGCAGTGTGCGGCAGAATGGGCGGGGGGGCAGACGGGTGCAGCTCCCGCAGCGCCGCTATAGTGGCCGCATCAGCGGCTGCCAGCGGACTGCTGTCCAGGCAGCGGGCAGCGCGCCCGTCGTTGCCGTTGCGGCAGTGCCTGTACAAGCGCCCTGCCAGCTCATGGTAAGCCAGCAGCGCTGTCCGGGTGCGCTGAGGCTGCGCATCGGCGTCAGTATCTGGCGGCGCGGCAGCACGGCGGCGTTTATGGAGGTCCCGGATGCGCGCCAGGACCCGGCGGCGCTGCCCGCTGCCGCCGTGGTTGTCCCCGAGCAGCTCGGTAGGGAGCATCAATAGCTCGGCGATGTGCTGCTGCGTGCTCGCATCATGCTCGCGCTTGACGGCATCGTGGATGGCCTCCAGGCAGTCGGCCGTGGCTGCAGCAAAGACGTCAGTGACCGTCTTGGGGAGTTCCATGGCGATAGGTATACGATAGGTATTGTGCTAGGATTGTATACACAATAGCTACGTAGGTATACGATAGGTATTGTGCTAGGATCTTAGCTGAAAGCTGCGAAGCACTAGCAACGAACACCCACTCTGCGTGGCGAGCTGCTGCTCGCACCAGCCTAAATGCATTAAATCTTTGCACCGCCCCCGGCCCGCAGCAGAGCTGCAGACCCCTGTAGACACCGAAGGCCAGAGTCCTTCGGTCCACCGTCGCCACTCCCACCATAAGTGCGATTACATTCCACGTAATCCACCATAATGGGTACATTTTGCAGTATTCCGATCACGGAATTTTGGGATACTTTGAACTCCAGTATTCCCGCGTGTTCCCCATATTCCCAATATTCTTTGAGGTACATCATGTTCGTATAGCTTGCCTGTGCGTTGCGGAGCTCTCTTGCTTTGACTTCAGCAAGTAAATACAGATGCTAAACCACACATAAAACATTTGACACCTTGATAAATCAATCCAAGTAGCGCTTGACACACTGTGGTACCATGAGTGCCTGTGGCAGCATTTTTGCTTGATCCGCTTTATGCGCGTGCTATGGGCAGCAAGATACAATCTCCCTCTGCCAGTGTGCCCCAACAGCGGGAGGTGGATGTCCGCGACCTGATTGAGCGCTTGGGTGGAGATGCAGCAACCAAAGAATTCACAAAGCTCACGCTGAGAGGATGGAATGGTGTGCTAGGTGAAGCAGCTCAGACATGTATGCAGCCCGAATCTGAGGCACGCAGCAGTATACACCAGCCAACTGCAGTAGACAAACTCATGATCAAGCGTGCTCGTGAACAACTTTAAGTCTCTGACATTGGTATGCGCAAAGGGGTCTGGCAGCGCTATGGTAAACCTCAGTACCCAGCGTAAGAGCCTGTGGCTGTCAGATTGATGAGCATACATGCGACCTCAGCAGCAACAGGGCACAACTGGGCATTATGGGGGCGAGTTTACACGGCAAGCAGAAATGCTCTGGGGCTGGATCGAGCTAGGAAGATGATCGCCTTTTATTTCAACAGCCGTGCACAAAAGGCAAGCATGGATTATTTTGACTTGCTGTTGAATGTAGTTGAAGGGAATAGTGATATCTAATGCTCGAGTGGTCTGGGGAGGCTGGTGTGCGCGGTCTACTGGAGCATGTGGGTGAGGGGGCACCGCGCCTGTCACTGTCGCTGCAGCCAAATGGGCACCACTTTGCGACATCACCATGGTGTGTGAAGAAAGAATCCAATTTTGTGAAACACACCTTAATACGCACACTTTCAATGCGGTGCTAATGGTACCTTTTTTGTGTCCACTGGATAAGTACTCGAGTATGGTCAATTCAGTTTCGAAGAGGCCGCATTGAAGCCAACTTCAGCAATCAAAAAAAATATAAGAAATTAAATAACATCGTTTGTAATCATCCGTTCGCAACACAAGAGCCAACGCTAGAACTGCATAGCGATGGAATTTGTAATGCACTATCGATTACAGGATTTGGATGGGTGTGGGCTGCCCTGCGCCCTGAAATGTGTTTCAGCCCCCCGCCCATTTATCCCCATATTCCCTGGAATAGGGATAATGTTCCAAATATCCCAGAACATTTAGTGCAATATTCCCACT
Organism: Ulva compressa; assembly: GCA_024500015.1. Classification (NCBI taxonomy): domain Eukaryota; kingdom Viridiplantae; phylum Chlorophyta; class Ulvophyceae; order Ulvales; family Ulvaceae; genus Ulva; species Ulva compressa. The sequence goes on along the minus strand of JALKAD010000023.1, from coordinate 4,239 downwards.
TGAGCCAGCGTTAATCATGATGCATGTGATGTGGGCATTTTCGATCCATCCCAAGACCTGCCACGTCAGACTCGGACACAATTCGTTAGCCATGAGCAGTCGGCGCCCCCCCCCGAGGTTTTTTGCTTTGAGTGCTTGGCAGGGCGAACTCACTCTGGGGCCACGATGCACGCATTCCACATTTGTAAAGCCAAAGTAGCTCACAGTATACCATTACATTATATGAGACCGACCAGCGCTCTTGGTCTTGTCAAATTTACTTGCCAACAGTTTGACATATGCAGCTAGCCTCAAACTCCATTGCCAAGGGCAACCACGGCCCGTGGAATGATTGCTATATCATACAATTTTATTAAAATATTGCATGGTAAAGGCTTCCATACTAAAATCTGGCGCAGCTCAAATGGCATCAAGCTCAGCACAAATGGGTAGCCTCCTCCCAGACTTTCGAGAGATGTATGACAAACACGCCCGCCAAAATAATAATACTTTGCATGTGAACAAACATTAAAGGATTCGGGTGTTTCGCCCTGCATAATACCGCCAATAGTGGCCATGGTCTTGCGTTGTCTCTCCTGCCAAATCCAAAGTGTGCAAGAGAATAGACAACGTAAGTGACTTACCATATATGGAGCTATTTAATATAATAAAGGCGACAAGTGTGTCAATGTGTAGATGTGCCATTGCAGTGATGTGTGAGGCCAGTCTGTGATCTCTCTTGTGACCAAAGGTAGACATGGCGCATGGTCAATTCAACCATGACTAAATGTGAATATTCATTTGTCACCTCAATCAAACTTAAGCAGTATGGGCAGCAATAGTTGGAAAGCGACAACGCCCGTCAGTGAGCGGGTGCGGTTGCACTAGTTTCGTGAAAGAGCAATTCCTCATCCTGCCTCACGAGTTCGACGGTGCATAGGCCATGTATTGTGTCGATGGGGGTAATCAGCTCAGTTCACTAGTTCGGGCCTTATCAACACATCTTTGATGCCAAAGAATGGTTGCGCGTAGTGCCTGGTGAGGGCTGTTCGAATGCTAATGTGGCCAACGCGTGGGGTGGCTTGGGTGGAGTTGCGACCAGACACGGGCAACACACCCCCAAACGCGACCAAGCGACCCTCCGTGCCCATAAACGTAATTATGAGCACACTATCGTTCTTTACATCATATGAAGGGTACATCAACTGTTCGCGGTGCATTCTGAACAGTAGTTCGGCTTTTACCATATTTTGTTTTTGCCAAATTGGCGCAAGTAACAAAAAATTTTCCCCTAACGCAAACACCAAGATCAAATCAATGCAGCCTTGGGGCAGTCAGTGAAAGGGAAATGAGTTGGAATTGTTTACTTACAACTTACGGTGGTATGAGTCTGGCCTTCTTTGAGTGAGTGGCCAGCATTCAGGTCGCACACTTGCACCGACACGGCCGCAATGCAATCAGCGCAAAGGAGGGAGCCATCGGGCAGCACATGCTGGCCGACGCTCACACAAAGTATCCAGATGCGAAGGTACAGGAGGTGGAAAAGCTTGTATTTCGCAATGCGGCGGGTGAAACACTCTTCAGGCTTGACGCAGCATTGATTGTCCATCTCCCAGGGGGCGGCAAGTACCTAATCTTGGGGGAGCAAAAATCTACGCTTACCACCGAAAATGCAAGCGCGATATTCATAAAGCGGGAGAAGATTTGGTGAGATTTCATATCCTTTGAACTTGATGTGTTGCAATGAGCGTGTACCGCAAATAGCCCACGCCTTGATACGTTGGCATGTGGCTTGGGATGTTGCAAACGGCGTCGATCTTGTTGCTCGAGCGTTTGCGGCAAAATATTCCATGATTGTGCTACAGAGCGGGTGAGGAAACATGCAGACTCGCATGTAGATTGGGTCGGCATGCTGTGGCGATATTGATCCGTTGCAGTGTTGCAGGAAAATGCTCAAACAACCAAAGGAGCAGGCACCCGAGGTTCATGAGGCTTTTGCATCCCTTTCACAAAATGAAGTCTTGATGGCAACTTTAATGGTAGCAGGCGACCAAATCGTCCCGCTTGAAGACCAAACTTTCGCGTCCGCCAAAAAAGAACTGTTGAGTACTTACGATGTAGTCTTGACATTCAGCGGCAACATATTTGAACCGATATCATAAGTGATACCCGAATCACAGGGCAGCGCGATGTAAACAAGTATTGTTGGATAAATGTATTGAAATGGATGTGTAAATTTCATCATTTAACGCGAGTGATTGCAGCCTCAGGTAGACAAGTAGGTTCCTTGTCAGCATTGCCGAGGGAAGGAAGCAGGCAACAAATAACATCACCGTACCGCGCTTGCAGTGAAAGTACTGGATGTCATCATTGAGGTCTTGTAAGACCAATGAATATGCACGTTCAGCCGCAGCCAACCCCCGTGCACACGGCATGTACACAGAGGCCAACCACACATCGCGTCAGCATCGGCCTCATATAGCCGGGTCCGCACGGCAACCTGCTTCAGTAGCGCCTCGCGGGTCGCCCCTCGGCGCGGGCCAATGATGATATAAACGGTGCCGCGTCTGCGCAGATGAGAAACCCGGTGCCTCCCGCACAAACTTGGGCTTGCATGCATGGGGTGCCCTCATAGGTAAGGCCAAAACAGGCGGGGACGTCGGCTGGGTGTTCTATTTCCTGTATTGCTATAATGCCAGTGTTAAACCGCTGCATCTATTCAGCGGGCTCTCTAATGTGGCCTGCTGACGTCGTCGGCGGAACCAATGTTGCAAACATTTATGCATGCAATACAGTCTTGTGCGGTCGCGCGACGGCGCTGCTCGCACAACCGGGACGGTCGCGAGTGAGGGGCGATAGCGGGCGCCAGAGGCGGCAACAGTGTAGGCGGGGTAGGAGCGGGCGGTGCGGTGCGCTTGTCGTCAGCCACAAGTGCACCTAGGTTTGCAAAACGAGTTTCTGGGGAGCATCTCGTGCTGCAGGGAGTGGGCGGGGGGGGGGGAGGGGACAAGTGTGTATGCGCAGGCCATAGCAGCGGCGGCGGTAGGCGAATCCAAACTAGTCAACATACGTGGCAAGGGCGCGAGGTAGGCTGATATAGACAGGTAGACCACCAAAACGCAGCAGGACAGTATGCGCCCATGCACGGCACGCCGGCAGTGCCATCGGAATTGTACTGTGCCAAGCGTGATTTAGGCGCAGTTGAGCGGGGTGTGGATGACAAGGTAGTATATGAGGTCGAAGCGGGAGGTCGGGTCACTAGGTCGGCAGCTAGCCGAATCCGTCTGAAAGCGGGCATACGTTACACCGTGCAGGCTATATGCTCGGCATTCCTCTACTAGAAGAGCTCTGTCAACCCGCCGGCCATGGGTGTACCGGCTAGGCAAAAGTAGGAGGACTTGCGCGGCCGAGGCCGGTCCACCAGGGGCTAAGGGTGCTCCGGGCCAGGCCAAAGGATGCGCGGGCGAGCTTGGGCCCGGTGGGGGGGGTGTAACGGGCCCCATTAGAAGTGGGCAATGCTGTTCCGGGGCACTCGGAGGGTAGGGGCCGCGTATCAATGCTGGCCACCGGGGGCGGAGTGTTCTCCAAGAGTTCCAGCAGGTCCGATTGGTACAGGGTCGTCGGAGTTGTCGGGCTGGTCATCAATACTGCGTACGTAACGTCAGCATGGAACGCCTGGCTGGCACAGGCGTCACAGAGAGGAAAACATCGTCTGGGTGACAAGAGTCAAGCATGAACCACTCTGCCACATTGCTGTGAGGCGGCGCGCGCGCAGGGCTGCGACATGGTGGGTAGGCCGCAGGCCCGAGGGATCGTTAGCGCCATGCATGATCAGTAGCATGCATTCACCCGGGGAAAATGATAGATCCTGCATCGCGACCGTGTTCGCGAAGGTAGCGCCTGTGGAGGCCCCTATTTGTGGCGCACCTTTGTGCAGGCGGACGTCAGCATGGCAGTGACGAAGTATCAATTGGAGTTCACCGACATGGTAGTTGCCCGCCGGGTCAACTTCTAGGTGTGGGCAGTCAGCATGCTGCATGTGCGCGTGACTACGGACCGGCGCTCGCAGCATATTATGTACTGCATGGAGCATGCAAAGTTGGCCACGCTGGCGTTCCACAGTGACTGCGTGACAACATGCAGTCGTACGATCACATGTACGAATGATGCCATCTAATGATCTTGAGCTATATCAACATGCCGGTGTTGCTGCAGCTGTCCACAGTGCTCTCAATGGATGGGAGCGGGTTTGTGCAGCAA
>JALKAD010002191.1:0-17407 GCA_024500015.1 Ulva compressa | reverse complement strand
TGTGAGGCTGGTCACGTCCATGAATGTCGCCGAGGCCCTTCAGCAGCGCTGCCTCCACCTGGTGTAGCGGCTCCGCCAGAAACCGCCACTGCGTGCTGCGCATCAAATGGGATTCGCTATGCTGTGGGCAATTGTGCATGACAAGCCACCTGTGGGGACAGTGGCAGTGCGGTAAGCTTCGCGATCTGCACACGAGTGGCTGCGCAGCGGTGAAAGACATGCGCCCAAAAGTGTAGTTCCAGCAACACCACACCCCATCATGCTTCACACCCACAACAGCGTACACGCAAACACGTGCGCGAATGCCATGCATACGCACTCCAACCGCCTAATTCACATATCACTGCTAGCACGCAGCCGCGGACACCCTCGAGGGTGAGCTCACCCATGACACTCAACCCATATGGTGCATCGCACGGACTCTGGCACACAGCCCCGTCGCCACCGGGCCAGGCCCTCTGTGGCTAATGACAGTGGTGCTACCTGCAACGAACACCTATAAAATCTCAGACACCAGTTTGTCAGTACATGTTATTTCCATCGGTCAAGTACTAGTTGCGGCAACTGCGTCAGCAACTGCGTGAGCGCATGCACACGTGCACTCCCACGGCACTTTGTGCCGGTCTGGCGAATGCGCGCTGATAATTGAGCATGCACACATGGTGCGGATGCACAACGTCCTCCATGGACACATATCAGTGCAACACTCATCAGTGCATCACTCATCATTTGGGCAGTTATAGAGGATGCAATCATGCACAAGGGCAGAGCTCAAGACGCCACCGCGTGCAAGGAAGAGATTCTCTGTGACCGTCTCGTCTCTTGCCTATTGCATCAATGATTTATTTTCCATGGTTGGCCATGGCATATGCATGTGCATGTCATATTGGCTGTGCAGTTGAGCTGTTCAATGGAGCTGCACTCATGCACACCACCTGAGATCGAAAACATAGCTCCATGGCAGGGGGTCCCCTCCACGTCAGCTGCTACAAGCACAACATGTCCATCGTACTGATCGAATACAGAGCTCCCTGCCGGGGGGTCCCCTCCACGTCACCGCTTGATGTCGAAAGGAATGGCGGGCATGCATACTCATTGCGCAGGTCGAAAACAGAGCTCCCTGGCGGGGGTCTGTTTGACGTCACCCAAGCAGCGTGTCCTGTACCTGTGCAGCCAACACACAAAAACTCCCACACAGACGCCACCTCGCCTACACTCTGAGCATCAGCACCGACCTTGCGTCTGAATCATCTTGTCACTCAGGTAATCTGATAGAGCAGTGCAGATTAGGCTGTATGCGAAGGCTGCTACTGGCTGCGATGATGCATATGGACGATACCGATGACGAGCTCCCCGAGGAACGTATCTTCTGGCAACTATACGATGAAGGCATTGTAGCATACAAGAGCGACGAGGCTGCACTCGGACGTCAACTGCGCATGGCGAGCGCATAGCATAGGTTCAGCGTTCGCAACAGCGCTACCGCCCACGACATCCTTGAGCCACAAGACAACTACCTGAAGCGCAGCCTTCTGAGAGGTGCATTGGCTGCGCAGGCATTGCTACGGCTGCACGACTTCCTAGAGAGCTCGTGGACGGGGTCGACTGCGGGTTTTGAGTCGGCCTCGGCGGTTTCGAGTGTCTTCGTCAGACGATTGATTCACTTCGATCATAATGAACCCAGTCAGGTACACTCTCAAAGGTCCGAGTTGCTGGCGGTGAACCCCATCTCTAGTGATCGCTCCAAGCACATCAGGGTGAGGGACCTGAGGGTCCGAAAGTTCATAGAACTTGATGAATTGACTATCAACTGGGTTAGTACGGTAGACATGCTTGCTGATATGTTCACAAAGGTGTTGGCAGGACTAGCACTGGCAAAGTTCAGAGATAGACTATAGCCTGCGGTAGTTCAAGACTGAGTCTAGGGGGAGTGTCGTGAGCCAGCCATGCACAGGACTACGGTGACCATGCATGGAATAGATGCACGGTGCTGATCCGGAGTGGCTGTGGGAAGGCCATGCACCGATGGCTCACCACATGCACGAGCAATGCATGCAGATCGCATGCAAGCAAACATTGATTCTGATTGTATCCGTATGAGTCGTTTAGAGAACGCTCATATAGGCTCTATCGATCGTAGTGTAATCACTCTTCTTATTGTCTGAGTCTCACGTGTCACGACCTCCACTGGAGACAACTGGTGCAGTCACGGGCAGATGCATGTAGACCAGTCAGGTATGTGACAGCACCAACCCCTGCGCATAGCTATGGCATGCTCAAGATCCCACAGGCCTTAGGCCGCGTTCTAATAGATTACGACATTAAGTTCCTGCAGCTACCAACATCGTTTGGGAATGGCAGACGAGCTAGCCCACAGCCTTCAACACACGCTGGCGGAAGCGGTGGCACAATTCAAGACACGGGAGCCGAATAATTTGTGGTTGACCAGCTGCAAACCGAAGTAGCGCAGCTGCGGGGTGAGATCAGCGAAGCCTACCGAGCCCTTGAAGAAGAGCGATGACAGCACGCTCAGGTGCAGGAGGACGTCACAAACCTGACCAAGTATACTAATGTTGTGACAGAGAGCAACAAAAGGCTGCCTGCTCTTGAATGCTGTCTTCGGGGAGACCTTGAGCTTCTGATCGCTCAAGGTCTCCCCGAAGAGGTGAACGCGAGGCTCCACAATGAGCTCGACATGTATAAACAGTCCAACCGCGCTCCTGTGGTCGCCAGTGAGGCCATGATGTTTCTCAAGGGGAAACAGAAACAACACGGATTGATAACTCCTCTGATTCTCATTCTGATGCAAATCAGCTGTGCTCAATAGGTGGCCCGCACCAAATCAAGACAAGTTATTGCCCACCAGCACGACAAGTCTACCAGGTGGGGATGCCGCCGCAGATGGCAGTGAAGGCAAATCGAGCCTGCATGCTAAAAGCGAGCCAGATGCAAGCTGGAAAAGGTCCGATCTCAGCTTGGTCCTTCCAAGAATAGCACCTACCTGCGATGCCTGTCAGTTTTGCTATTCCTGCTATGCCTGTCACACTATTCAATTTCAAAGTTTGCAGGGCCACCGTCATATCATTCGGGACTGGTTTTGAGGACATTGAGGTTGTCGGACATATAAGCAACGATTTTAAAGGGAAACGTGCTACTCTGCAATCGCCCCCTCGATTTCACCGTCGGCTACCAATGCTGCGCAGTCCTCTATGCCCAACGGCGGCCCTATGCCGATAATCAAATAGATCCTTTTCCTCTGCTGTTTGAACTATTATATAAATCTATGTTGTGTTCCTATGGCAGTACTCGCATTTGGACTCCGCCGCGAATGAGCCAAGTTCACTTGGCGCGACTAACACATGCCATCAGGCCAACATTCAGAGGCTGCAACCAACTAGGTAAACTACTTTCTAACGATTTGTCTTCCACGGGAGTGACAAGCCCCTGCACGCGTTTACAGCCTGTGGTTGCGCACGCGTTTGGACTCCGCCACGAACGAGCCAAGTTCACTTTGCGTTTTCAACACATGCCATCAGACCCACATTGAGAGGCTGCAGCCACCTAGTTGGACTAGTCTCTCACGATTCGTTTTCAACGGGTTTGATAAGTCACTGCACGTGCTTACAGCCTGTGGTTGCGCACGCGTTTGGACTCCGCCTCGAATTAGCCAAGCTCACTTGGCGCGACTATCACATGCCATCAAACCAACCTGGAGAGGCTGTAGCCACCCAGTTGGACTATTCTTCTGCGATTCGTTTTCCACGTGTTTGACGAGCCACTACACGCGCTCGCGGCGAGCAGCTGTGCGCGCACGCGCCAGTCCTGGTGAATGGCAGCTGCAATTCTGTTTCGCATTGAACACAGCATCATCTTATAATTATTGTATTCGATCGCTGGAAACTCGTAACGTTTTACCTGCTCCATTGGCGTGCCCTCGTGGTCGCTGGGTTGCAATCTTGCCTTTGTCTCCCAGCCACGATTTAGTTGTGCGTGCGCAGCCATCGCTTCTGCCTGCATGCGCTTGAACATGCACACAACCGCAATGAGATCGGTCATTGATTGATGCGTGTGCTGGTTTGCGCGCTAGAGTCGATTGCGCTGCGTGCAACGGGCTGCACGGGCTGAGTGGCTGAGTCCGCTGTGTGCATGTGCAAACTGGCACCGCCACGAAATCGTGAAACTCCATTTGCGCGCGCAATACATGCTTTTAAAACTATGGTTAAAGTAGGTATTTATATTGTACGTTTGATTTTCTGCGATTCGTTTCCCACGTGTTTGACGAATCACTACACGCGTTTGCAGCAAGCAGCTTGGCGCGCACGCGCCAGCCGTGGTGAATGGCAGCTGCAATTCTGTTTCGCATTGAACATAGCATCACCTTATAATTATTGTATTCGATTGCGAGATGTTATTGTGGCATCCATTTTTCGCTAAATTTACATAGAGAAACATAGTTCGTGTGGTTTGTTTGCTCCCACGTTTAAAGTGGTTTCTTGTAGGCCGCCGTCGAAATTGTCTCCCAGCCGCCTTTCACTGATTGTTCTTCAATCGTGCACGACCATTTCGCGCGCGCAAATCATTCGCGTCCGTCACATTGGCGTGAATCATATAAATGTGCTTACAATACACTATGTTATTACCGATTGTTGTGGACACTGTGCTATTGAACGTCGTACGTCTTCTGACTTTCCACCATCACCGTTGATATCATGATTCCTCCTGGTGTGCACTCTCTCCTGCTCTTTCGCGGAACACTGCTATGCGTGTACCATTCCATCCCATTGCGCGTTTCCATGCAGCCGATTGACTCATACATTCGGACACGCGTTGCATTGCACGGCTGTTCAATAGCAGTACGTTCGGTTGAACCGCATCAACGACTATCTCCGCACAGTGCATCGCTTATGCACACTCTCAGCCGTGCTGTGACAATCGTAGTGCAGCATTCATTCATGGCTATGGTTGGTCGCAGGCACACCTCCACCCACCGGCGTGATTCTGCCGCCGTTTCTCATACCTGTCGCGACCACGCCAGGCGCATCAGCTGCGGCCCAGTGACCCGTCGCAGACCATGCGGCCGCTGTAGCTCCGACATACAGCCCAACTCTGACCGCGGTCGCGCATGTCGGGCCGAAAGTTGCAGCGGACATCATCCTCAACTTCCAAAACATCCTGCTGTTGAGTGGTACTCAGTGGCATAACGACATTGCAACTATTCTATCACTTCCTTTCCGAGCTGCATACTGTGGTGAAGGCCTCGTCTCGAATTTGTGGGAAGAGTTGTTCTGCGGTACAGAGAGATTGTACGCTCCACATTTTCCCCAATTTTTTACACTGTAATGCAAGGCTGTTGTCATTCGGAGCCCTCGCTCTCGCACGTATTGTGTATGTAGTATCTGTTTCGTTTACACGCGCATCAGACATTTTGTGGTTATTGATGTGCAACGTGTCAGTACATCAACCCCTTAACGTATCATGTCCCCTCTGCGTTTGCAATGCAGGTACACCCTCTCATACACGTCTGCTGGAGGTGTATTTCACGCTGGTAAGCCTGCGGATGGTGGGATGATGCTGAAACATGCACCCCACTGGAAGTTTATGCACCCAGCGATCTGGCCTGTCCTAGGTTACCCTAAACATGTGACAAAGCTGGCGTATTCGCGTGAGCAGCACCAGTATTTTGATAAGCTTTGCAGTCTATCCCAGCAGTTAGAGGTTTTAGCCCATTTCTTAGCGGTTGAGTCTTCCTTTCCGACGATGGTTGACGATGGAAGGACGGGACCACGATTTGTGTCCAAGTCCACGGCCAATGTCTGACCGGGCACATCCCCGGTCAGACATCTGACCGGGCACGTCCCCGGTCAGGGCGGCTTGTAAGCAACTGCGTCTCGCTGCGGCGGCTGCCTGCGCAGATTCGGACGCCATCGACTCGCGTTATGCACATGTAAAATATAGCCGAGGAAAGATGCTTAACGAAGACGTTCCCTGCCTGTGCGTGCTCCGGTGCGCGTGCGGGGTTGGCGCGCTGCCGTCCTGCCACACCCCTAGTAGCCACACCGAGCATTACCAATTCAGGATCACGGCCCTATGGATCCTGAGCGGGTAAAGACCCGGTCAGTGTTAATATCTCGCCATTCCGGTTTACCGCGGAGTTTGAGTACGTGCCATACGACGAGTAGACAATATGGACGACCCGGTAGACCTGCATCTCGTGATCCGTGAGACCGAGGAAGCAGCAGAAAACTTCTGCGAGGCTGTTGCCGCTTTAATTCAATCATGTACTAATTTAGGGACTGTCTGTGGGCCGAGCCGCGCCATCTTGACCGCCAACGTCGATTTTGTCAGAGCGGACACTGGCAGGCTGCAGGCTGGTTCGGGCTGGTGTAAACACCGTGCGCTGCATCGCGCGCTACAACGCCGTCAGGCACCTCGCCTGTACGACGAGGATCATGGCAGGCATGACCGACGGCCAGCATGAGGTGATGCGACTGTGGACATCCTTCAAAGACCGGACAGGCAACATCCTGTCTCCTTGCGAGTTCAAGCTCGGCAAGGGACAAAGGGTGACGGCATACTACTGGGTGGTCGACCATGAGGCGGCAGGTTTGCCGCAGGCGGACAGCTCACCTGCTGTGGCCCCGAGTCCTGGCACAGACGAGGAGCCTATCCAATATCCTGGGCTCGTCCAGATCCGTACGCCCCGATACCCTGCCTCCCACCCACCTACCGAAATGTCTTCCGCCCATGGGGCCTGATATCGCTGAACCTCCTGGAGCGTTGCCCATCCTGCTCAGTGCTTCGGTTGCCTGCAGGTGTCACGACGGGGGCGCAACTGGGACTGCTATACCTGGCCCATTGCGCCTTTCGCCGTACCCGGCCGATGCAATACAACTCTGCTGCTCGGTCAATGGCAAAGTCATTCTGGGACGATTACCCTCGTGGTGCGTGTTAGTCCGTGTTAGTTCCATGTAGCGTCACAGTGCATCTTGTACTTAACTGCCGTACAACCAAGGGAAAGGATCCCACTCGGGATGCTGCAGTAGAGTCGCTGTGCATGGCGTCGGTCACAGGGTACAACCTGCTGCCTGCAGGTGAGACCCCGGTCGCCCAGTTTATGTGGCCCTTGCCCTCAGAGGCGAGCGCCCGCAAGGCAACCCGGCGTGGCTTGTTCTACTGAGGGCAGCCGGGCTCTCCGATGTGGAGGATTACCTGGGTGGCGTGGTGCTGGGGGCAGTGGACTCTGTCTCGGCTTGCAAGACGGTGGGGTTTTTTTCTTTTTTATTTTTTAGTGGTTTGTCGGGGGGGGGGGGGGCTGGGGGGGGGCCCTCCAGCATCAAGGCCTGAAGACTGTATCGGCTGCCTGGAAACCGAACTAATGAGTTTGTAAAGTCCGTGGCTGACGCGAGCACACCAGCTGAGCCATTGTCCTATATAAGGTTTTCTGTTTTCTGAGCAGGATTCTGCCCTCACGGCCTCCAGATGCATGCTGTGCTCGAATAGCAGGCTTTCACCCTCCAGAGCGCGGGGACGCCTCCCCGCGTGCTTTCTCTTGTTTCACTCCTGCTGGTTGCTATCAGGTGTGTCCTCCCCCAAACACTGCCACTCCCCACCCCAGCCGTGCCCCAATCCGTACATTTTCCCGCATTGCAGGCGTGTCTACAAGTACACCCGACCTTAGCGCTCGCGTTTCCTGCGTGTGATGGACTTCCCGCATGGCACGGACTACCACGGGTTTTTCTGCCATCGTAATTGGCTTGGCCACCTCAAAACCGCCCCTCGCAACTGAGCACCGTCACCCGTGCATTCCCAACTGTACCGATACGCTCAGCGTCTGCTTCTGTCACTGCACCGTAACCCCTCCTTGTCATGGACTCCATCGATCCAAATTCGATGATCGATGTGGATTTTGACCGCATATGGCCCTTTCACGAGTTTCCGCGAGAAGTCCAGCGTGGCCGTGCGTATGACAGGCTCGACTCCACCCACATCGCCACTTGGCCCTTTCCCTACACGGCTCCAGTACCATCAGTAGTAATACGGGACTTTGAACATCATGCGTCGTGTTCACGCGTGTATGGCTGGGAGTGTCTCCACGTCTTGGCGGAGGGCTTGCATTTCTCCCAAGGCGTTCCTTGCGCCGGCATTCCGCCCTGCATCAGCGAGGTGATCCCTCGAAGGTCCCCGCTACATCTGTACTTCCACATTTTCGGCGAGTCGGATGCAGGTCAGTCCCCCCGAGAAGGGGAGACATCCACGCCGGCTCAAGCATGGGTCCTGGATCATCTTGGCCCTTTCATTGCCATTGCCTTTTCCGTGTTGAACCTATGGCATGGAACACACGAAGATGATTTCGAAATTGTGGTATTAACGGTTGGCCAGGGTAGCAGCCGCCACACCAGCCCCTGCCACATGAGGTTGGTGCTGAAGCACCTGTCCCTGTCTGAAGTTAGATCAATTGCGCTCTCCATTATAGACAAGGCCTACAATGAAATGGAGGAGGACAGCTGGCTTCCCTTCTTGTGCTAGGCTGCATACAACGACATTACCCCCATGTGCGCCAAACTGCCTCTCTTGCCCATAAACTCTCTCCAGTCTCGGTCCGTGCATCAGGTTGTCGACCCTGCAACCCCTATACTATTCAACCTGCATGCAGGGACTTGCTCCTGCCAGGAGCGGCTTCATGTATTCTGGACAAGGATGGCAGCCTGCACGTACATGGGAGATGGCATGGGAGTCAACTCTCAGTTCAACCTTGGTAGACCCCACCACATTCCCCAAACCGTGGCGTAGGTTATGGGACATTTTTCTGGCGTCCCCTGCCACCCCATATGTCCGTGCCGACGGGCGCCGATGCATGCCCGTCTTTCCCTTCCGAACGCAGGGGTCCTGCATAAATGACCCAGCTACAGCCTGCATCTTTTGCGTGTGTTCTCAACATTAGTTTCGTTTCATATTGTAAAATACATTCGTCGATGTGAAATGGTACCCATGTTCCCCACAGACGGCGCGCTGCATCGGATCCTGCACTAGCCACACCTGTGAACCACTGTAACAGTACACTGCTATGGGCTGCTTCATGGTCAGGGTTGTGCTTCCTCCCCTTGCCAGTGCGCGCAATGTACATGGCATGCGGCATGAATCCAATTTTGCAGATTGCAGAGTTGTTCGAACCCTTAGATTCCGCAATACAGAGCATGTTTTGTGGTAGGGTGGAGCCCTACAACCTCACCACAGCCTCATTGTCCAGGCACTTCGGTTTCCAGCCGCCCACTGCCCCGCACCTTGCGCACTTGGCCAACTCCGCGCAGCGCCCGTATGCACCGCCAGCCTGCCAGAGCGGTCTCACCAGCAAAGCCAGCGGGCATGTCCATGCCGGCGCGCCCAAGCTCGCCACTACACCCTCTTACTCATTTCCCTATATAGGGTTTTCTGTTCCCTGAGCAGGATTCCAGCATCATGACCTCCAGATGCATGCTGTGCTCGAATAGCAGGCTTTCACCCTCCAGAGCGCGGGGAGGCCTCCCCGATCTCTGCCTTGATCTCGCCGGACGCAGCTCCATTTTCAAACCGCGTGTCCCCCCTTCACCTACATCCTCCCAGCATCGCCTCTTTTGGATAAGGCACTCACTCATTAGACAACAGTCGCGAGATGTTAGCAGTAGTATTCGCCCTCGTTGAATGCGTATCCGGCTCATATCAATGGCGCAACCTCCTCACAGTCTTGCCCTGCGCAAGTACCCTCCCGTTGTCGATTACCCAACTGGATCATCCCCCTTTGTAGTATATCCTTTAGGAGCCCTGGGGGACCAGAACTCCTGTGTGCTATCGCCTGATTTCTCCAAATGGGTCCCAACTTACCCGTGCGCCAACCTCGGTTCGTGGCGCCTGCTCATGGCGATCGAGGGTGACATAGACCTTGAGCGTGCCCAAGATTTCCCCACGTGTGCTCCCATGAGGCGATTCTGTGTGACCAATGTCGGTCGCATCGCCGATGGTATACCGCGCCAGTTGCGCCAGGGAATACAGCCGCACCTGTACGAGGTCCTACACCCACTTAAGCCTCTGAACATGTTTCTTGACATCGACGCGAAAGCCGGTGAAGGGGATAACATCAGCGGAGGCACAGCCTCGCTCTTTTGGGGCCAGTGCAGTGCTCGGACATCAGCCATCGTTGACTGCGCCAGACGAGTTCTCGTCGACGAGTTCCATTCCACAACGTATGGAGAAATCGTCTTCTTCATGCAAGCCACTCCGCCCCAGGACGTGCCTCTATCCAAGTATAGCGCCCACTTGGTCCTGAAGCACCGTCAGAAGATGTTTCCCAACATGCGCAGCGTCGAACTGGCGGTGCTGATGGTTCGAGATGCTGTCTGCGCCGCAATCGGTGCTGAAGCCGCGGCAATGATAGATACAAGGGTGTATACATCATTCAGGTGCGAATATCCGTGGTTCGGCGATCCGGTTGTCACGCCAGTTGGTCATGCCAGACGTACTGCCAACCTCCCGTGCTGCACACTTAAACGATCCCTTTCAGACAGACACATTGCGGGGTGCCCTTGGGAGGGAGTTGTCTCTTGACAACCCCCCGCCACTTTGCAGGCAATTCAGGCTCGTGAGGACAAGCAAAGGCAGGTGTAAGAAAGACGGCACAGTGCTCGCCACCACAACCTACATCGGCAGGTGTATCTCCACCGGGCACCGGCATCAGATGTGTCAGCATCAAGCCAAGGCACATCCGATAGCATTGCAAGCGCCACATGAGGCGCCAAGAGACGCCAGATGGTGCAGGAGGGTACGACTTTCCTTTTGGGTTTGCGCATTCAGGGGATGGGCCAAGACTCAATATCAATGCAGTGTGTGGTTGGGCTGCAGCCAAAACACATCACCACAGGTGACAAAGCATTCTTGCATGCAGCCGCTGGACCGTCGCGGCTGATGCGGATATCTGAGGGACAGGAGCTCGAGGAGTCCGACCCACCAAATCAGGCAACTACGCCGACAAAGGGGAGATCGGCCCCCACTATGTCCATCTGGGAGGTTGCTGGTATGTTCCCTGAGGTCGGTGCGCACTCCTACCATACCCTTAGAATCTGCATGACATTCCCAAAGGTCTGGAAGATAAATACCACGATACCTAAACGGTGAGTTCACTACATGCAGGGGCGTCTCAACTCACCGAGGGCAGGCGCACCAGACGGCCTCCCCCCAGTAAGGACTACATCTGGTAGCAATGTCGAGAGCTGTCTAGTGTAGTGCTGAGTGGGTAGTGCGAGTAACTATTGCATGACGTACCAATCCATGCTAGTTGATGATCAGAGTTGTGGTTCCGGGACGTTGAATGTATATAGTCTAGCTGTGGTTGGTGAGCACCGTCGAGTGCTCACTGACTTCCCGGTTTCATGACAGGTGTGTTTGCTGGCTCACTGCATGTCAATGTCGCACCTCTGTGTAATTCCATCGAGTGCTCACTGACATACTGACATCCCGGCTTCGTGACAAGCAACCAATTCGTTGTTGGGAGGTGCCAGCCATGCGTGGGAGGCAGGGAGGGATTGTTCCTGTGAACGGTGAACAAACTGTGTCAACAACCACTGCGTGCATGGGTTGCTGGATGTGCCTTATGGCTGTGTAACGGTGTGGTTGTGTAACGATGTCAGGGTTGCCTATTGGGTGGCATGCATTCAGTACGTTTGTCAAAGCAGCACATTTTAAATGTTACAACTGGAGACCCCCTAAATGCGGCCCAACTTGGTCCGGGTGTAAGTCGCTGAATCTGTTCTGCACGTGCACGTGGGACGACGTGCAGACCCGACGCCACGGCACATGTGCCCCATCGAATACAGCATGCCTCGCTGTAGCATGCTGCCTCACAGCATGCATTGCTGTGGCAGGATGCCACACAGCAGGCCTTGCTGTAGCATGCTGCCTCATCCACGG
Source organism: Ulva compressa (assembly GCA_024500015.1). Taxonomy (NCBI): domain Eukaryota; kingdom Viridiplantae; phylum Chlorophyta; class Ulvophyceae; order Ulvales; family Ulvaceae; genus Ulva; species Ulva compressa. The sequence continues at coordinate 5,470 of JALKAD010002191.1, read as the reverse complement.
CTGTCATCTCCGCAAGTACTAATGCAGCACACAATTCACCTTCACCATCGCTATAACCCCACTACAATACCTTAACAAACATTACGGATTCTAAAACCTGCCCACCCTCAACATCCACGGGAGGCAAAAAACAGTAATGTAGCAACGAAAGTGATAGCGATACACCGGCATGGCCACCCTCGGACATCATAAGAGAGTCATGGTTACTCGCGCCGTGCTCCCCCTGAGCTTGGCCTCTAGACGTCTCGCTACTCTGCTTCAGAGTTAGCGCACAAGGGTACCTGTCTATGCTGCAGCGGTGAATGTAACGTTTCCGCCAGGAATGCGGACCGGGCAAGTGCCCGCACAAGATCTTCACCGGGCAAGTGCCCACTCAACACAGGCCTGCCACCCAACGATATACATCTTGCCAAGGGCTCCGATCCCAGCCTGGGTTGGGGTTGGCATCATGCGCACATGATGTGGGGGGATTGCACATCGCTGGCATTCAACAATCCCATACGGCGGATGGGTTTGGAATCTTGCGCGCATGCTGTGGGGGATTGCCAAACCAACAAAAAAACCTTCTTCAGCAATGAAGATGACCAAGACCGGTTTGATGTGATCTCGGTTTGTCATTGACTCATAATGAGGGCCTAGCAACGCGATGCACACATGGCTGGTGGGCCACACATGGATTGTTTTTGTTTGACTTATCACTTTGCGAATTTGCTTCAAAAAGTGCCCACCCTCAACATGGCGGCCAGGCAAAAAAATCGCGTGATCCACATTGACCTCGAAATTCTAATGGTCAACCCAACAAATCATGCCACACAAGTTGGCGTGGGACTGTTTTTTTTTTGTGCAATGGGCTTTATTTTAAATGCGATTTGAATACCTAGCAACACGTTGCACACACGCTCGCGGGTAATGTATATGCACATATGGAAAACTCAACATGAACCGTACAACCAATCGAATGTCTTATTCATGTTAGTCGTGTCAAAAATGCGAAACGCAGGCCTAGCAACGCGATGCACACATGTTTGGTTGGCCCGACTTCGACTTTTGGCCCGACTTGGACTTTTCCTCTATGTAGCTTTGGAACTCCATTCCAAATCAACCCCGGCCACACAATGGAACAATACACCCAAAACCATAGATATGGCTTGAAAAATATCTTCAAATTTGTTTCAAGAATATCATTTATTGGCATATGCTTGCTTCTCGCTGTGGTTCAACTCCATATATACGGTTGCGTTCTCATGTTCATCCAACTGTACTACCAATTGATTTCATCATGCGTTCACCTCGAGCTGAGTCATAGCCTCTCCTTGGGCCAATTACTCTTGACAACTACCGTATACCCGCTAAACATAATACCGCTGCCCTGTCTTCCCGTGGTTCAATTCCGACCCCGTTAGTTCCGCATACCTGGTTCAAATGCGCGCAACACGTTCACTCGCACGGTTCAATTATATTGCGTGGACCGACTAATCTCCAAACATTCGTCTGAGCAGTTCAACTGTTAGAGTGCTGGCGCAGCCTCCGTTTACACTCAGGTGGCACGATGCTGCTAGTTCCACGCGATGTTCGGCCCAGGCCCCGCGCTAGGCGCACAGGAAGCCCGAAAAAGGACAGTACTGATAGTAATATTACGATGTTTGTTAAGCTTGGTGATAGTGCGAGCAGCGCGATCACGTATGACCTCCATGCCCAGCACATATCACAGCTCCCCCGGGTCACGACCCTCAAACGCCTCAAGGATCTTGCTGATGGCATCATTCATCAGCTCTTTGCAAACGAAGATCAACAGGTCATCGACCCACAAGAAAATATGACATCGTCCTAGTTTGCAGATGAACAGTGCAGGGTCACTGGCTGATCTCACAAAGCCCATTCTCAACAGGAGCTCTGCAAGCGCCTTGTGCCATTCCCTGGCAGCTTGCTTCGGACCATACAACGCCTTATTCACGCGCCAAACCATACCTGACCCATCATCTAGCACTAGAGGTTGTGCCACATACACTTCTTCCTCCAGAACACCATTCAGGGTAGCCATTTGATATCTATATGCCTCGTCTCCAGATCTTCCACAGCACAGACCAACAATAGAGCCCTGAATGTGGCATAGCTGCCCACAGGAGCCCAAGTCTCGAAGAAATCAACGCCTTCTACCTGCGCGAATCCTCTTGCTACATATCTAGCCTTGAAATGCTCAATTTCACCCTGTGCTCCTCGCTTAATCTTGAGCACCCACTTGCCTGCCACAGGCTTCACTCCTGCTGGGCACCATACTAGCTCAAACACATCATGCTGCCTCCGGGAGGTCACCTCATCAAGCATGGCTATGACCCAATGCTCACGATGGCAGCCTCTCATGGCTTGCTGCACCGTTGGATCATCCAGCACAATCTCGACCTTCTTCTTCACAGTGGCTGCACGCCGGGACCCACTGCGGCTAACAGTCTTGCCCCTGCTTAGAATCACCTCTTGCCCCGTTGTCTTCTTTGCATCAGGAGCCACACTGTCAGCCGTAGGAAACACTCCTTCCTCCAAGTCACCGACGTCACTCTCAATATCGAACACTGTGGAGTTCTCATTATCATCATGCTCACGTGCACCTTTCGGGGAAATGCGCTCAACAGCAGCATCATCATTCACTCTCACAGCATGGAAAGTAGGTCTTAAGTCTCGGCGAATCAATTTGAAAGGCTTTGGAGCCCATCGGAACCTCACCTCTTGTGGTGTATCTAAACGTTCTCCGCTGCAAGTTGCGGCGCTTGGTGCTGGCTCCCCCCCCTGAGCCATCACCTCCTGCCTGTTCTCCCCCAGGCACATGCCATAGTTCGCCGTGCCCCTGGCCCTCGAACCAAGATACATGCCGTGGCTCATCATATCTGTTGCGGTCATCACGCGCGGACACCGTGGACCCGCGGTGACTTCGGCCGCCGCCGTGACCGTCAGCTCGCACAGGTGGGGTGGCTCACTCTGCTCCCTGCCCATCGAACGTTGGACTGGCTTCGCTAAGCGCGAGCGGGACCTAGACTCAGACTCTGAATCATCCTCACCACTTTCATCACACTCATCCTTCTCCTCCTTCATCAAGAGACTCAATGGGAAACAAATCACAATCCCCCATGTGCAGCACAGCTCTGTCCCGCGTAGGGATGTGCTCTCCAGGCCTGTACTCGACATTGAGTGGCCCGGACGGTTGAACTGTTGCATCAAAGCCCCATTGCGGCACAGCTGCCGTAGTGTCAACCGCAGCTTGATCACAGTACGCACTCACTACTGCATCACTGATCTCGGGTGTGTGCCAACGCTCATGTCGCGCCAGCAGCTCTGCACCTACCACTCTAGGCGAGAATTTTGGCTCACCCGCAGGTAGCTCTTCTCGTGGTTTGAACCGCCTTTCCAGTGTCCTGCCCGGTTCCAAGTGCTGATGTCCCAGACCCGGATGCTCCCCCTCAACCCAATCCGCATTTTTGCCCCTCTCTGGCATCATGTGTTGACAAGTGGCTAGTTGGCGCACTGCCCGCACATCGGTGCTCTTCACCCACTTCTTCATGTTGGGCAAGAAACTAGCCTCTGGCACAACTCTGGGATGCTCCTCAGGTAGGATCTCAAAGTCACCCAGCTTATAGTTCTCTAGCATATTTGGGTCCGCTGTAGCCTCCCCAGCCATGTGAAATCGCTGCGGGAAATCCTTCACTATAGCTGGTGGAGGAGCCGTGTACATCCGCACTGCTCCCCCATTCCCACGCTTCACGTAAGCCCTATCCATGTGAGGACCTCCACCTGGTCCCATATAGGCACCGAGGAATCCCCGCACCTCCTGATGCCTGAAGTGCTCCCTCCGCGGATACACATACATTGGACACCCGAAGGGCTTCACTTGTGCCACCACGAGACGGAAATCATCTTCACTCACTTTCCGAAACCACAACAAATATGACACAATCTCTCTGACATTCACATTCTTCATGCACCCAGCCACAAATGCCGCATCTCTCTTGGCATTCGACTCATCACACAGCTCTTTCAGGCTCAGCGCTTCCGCCTTCCGGATTCTCAACTGCTTTGCCTGCAGCTGCTCATTCGTGGATCACGGCTCACTGCTGGTCGCAACGAGCCTGTTGTCATGACACGCTTGATGCGTCCCGGTGTGCGCAGTGGTTTAGAGCGCGTGCGTGGGCGTGGAATGACTAAGATGGGAACATACCTCGTAAACTTGGGCGAAAATGCTATGAGGAATTGAACCACTGACCTTCGGCACATACATCAAGAGCGCTACCAACACACCTGCTCGGTAACTATCTCGATGTTAGTGCCCTTGATGCATCATTTGTCGTATATATCCTTGAATCTGCGGAGGTGGCACGCATATCCCACAATACATGTCCTCCAGATTCCGCTTTGTCTCCTTCCGCCGAACACATTCCAGTGCCGTGCTCGGCGTCAGGTTGTGTGCATGATTCACGTACATGTATGCCTCTGGCCACAGGAATAGCTGCAGCAGACTCGCCTGCACTGACGTGTTCAGCACACCGATCTTTCGCTCTACCAACCCATTGGACTCATGCTGGGTGGTGTCAGTGAACGTGTGCACCATCCCTCGAAACAACACATGCGCTACGAGTCGAGTAACCATGCGTGCATTGGTACCCAGGCTTGGTACCGATCCCGCGAAGTGACAACTAGCGCAAACGTGCCTATTTTGGCTCCCAACAGGACACACAAGCAATATAAGTGATGGAAAACCATTTGTAACATCCGCGGATGTTGTGCGTGGCGATGGCGCCATGCAGCAGACCATCAAAGCAGCATGCGTGCGTAAGGGCATGGAGCTCACAACATGCCACGGATGCAATTCAGTGCACGCAACTGACCTTGAAAGCTCATATAGTAGTCTAGGTATAGATGCAACTGGGCATTCCCGTCATGAGCCTGCCTCCGTTCGGTGGTGGCATGTTCGCTGTCCACTGCCTTGTTGGGCGTCCAATGAGCTCTTTGGCATTGTGCGCCATCCGTGCCATCACACAGGGGCTACGAGCCGAGTACCCACCCGCGTTGGTACCGGGGTTGCATTGGTACACTGTGCATGGGTATCTCTCTAACTCACCAGGGCTGTACATAAATTAGATTCTGAAGCTTGATTTGGACGTCTTAATGTGTTTTAGTGTCTGAGGCATTGGCGCACTGACGAAATTTGGCTGTCTAGTGACATTTGGAGATGGCAGTGAACTGTGATGCCATCTTGGACAACAGGCATACCAATGCAAGTTGGTTCACTGTGCATAGGTATCTCCCCAAATCACCAAGACCGTACATAAAATCGATTGTGATGCTTATTTCGGACATCTTAATGTGGTTCTGTGTCTTAGGCATTGGCGCTTTGACACAATTTGGCTGTTTAGTGACATTTGGAGATGGCAGGGACTTGCGATACCATCTTGGACAAGATGCATACCCATGCAAGTTGGTACAC
>JALKAD010000220.1:170960-199189 GCA_024500015.1 Ulva compressa | reverse complement strand
TTGATGATATAGCCGCCCCGTTTCCGGTGTTGGCACCATCCGCCAGGGCATCTGCGCGCACAACCGCGCATGCGGTGTTGGACACAGCGACACTGCCTTTGTGATAGGCGTGCTGTATGCGGAATTTGCGCAACCAACAATAGAACGAGCGATGTTGAATCCGCCACATCTGTGCACAGGTTGGTCCCGCTTGTCGGAGGTGTCAATGTCCTCATGGATACGGCGATGTAATCATACATACATACATACCTACATGCCTCACCGTCCTGGATTCCCTCCCAACCAACCGCATGCTGACTCTGAATGATGGGGATTTTGTGCACGGGATGCGGTTCAGGGGTGGACTTTCCCCCCTGCCACCATTAGATGGGGAAGTTATATGTGATTGCAATGCTCGGGTGAAGCCCGGCGACGTAGATCATGCCATGACATGTCGACACAATACCGACTGCTGGACGTTGCGCCACAACATTGCCATTACGGCTTGGCGCCGTCGAGTACGAGCGGTAGGGGTGTCCACATCAATTGAGCCTGTGATGCGCAGCCTGGACAGACGCTACAGGGACGACAGTAGGGGGGACATCCTTGCGAATGGCCCAGGCGTAGATGTGTATGTGCTAGATGTCAGCTTCATCCACCCATCTGGGGTGGCTGTGGTGGGGAAAGCATCGGGGGAAAAGGGGTACGCGGCCGAAGTTCGCGAAAAATTCAAACTCAACAAGTACAAAGAGAGTGTGCAGGGATCGTACAAGGTGGTGCCGGTTGTACATGAGACATATGGCAGACTAGGGTCGCATGCCATGCAGTACCTCAACAAGCTGGCAGTGTCGTTGGTTGGGCCACTCGACAAGCGAGCGAAGGCTCGCTGGATTGAGAATTCCTTGCGGGAGTTCAGTGCGGCGACAGTGAAAGGCAACGGGTTTGTGATCAGAAAGACCATGTCCAGGGTAGCACGGCTCACGGGTGCGCAGTTCGTGCCAGGTGATCGCCTGGCCGGCTCGCATCTGCTGAGTAGCATGTGAGTCTAGAACCTAGTTGTACATTCGCTTGGTGCACTGGCTCGGAGCCCCTCGATGTAAGAGTACATACATACAGTACATACATGCTCTTGCTCTTTACCAACGACAATATGCTCCGCGGTCGGTCGTGCACTTGCGCACGACCGGCAGCGATCTCTACTCAGCACAGAAAGATGTCAAAAACTCTTATTGCGCTTTTCTGCCTCGCGTTTTTATCGATCTGCGCGTCAATGACGTGCCCTGAGCTGCCCTTCGAACAGTCCGCCTGTCAGCAAGCCCGATCGTACGAGCAGTCGAGCCTAGTACGGTTACAACACATATACACTCTTCAAGAGATTAGTCGTCCTACTAGGTCATCCGCTAGCTCCTCTGCGTTGATCGGAGCGATTGAGACGGATGAAGACGAGGTGACGGCACAGCAGGACGCAAGTGTTCAAGCAAAGAAGGCCCAGGCTCGGTTGCGCCGCGAAACCAATCTCTCTGAGAATTGGCGCCCTGCCTGGATCCCGGAGATTGCCTCTGTAGACGAGGACTGCTTTGCCCCGCCTCCCCGAAGACGTCCAATACTGACTGACCCCCAGTCGAGAAGTTTCCTTCAGACACACCATTCACTGTTGCACTACTTTTTATGTCTCACTGACAATTCGTGCCTGGCTTGGAATGTGATCTGCGCAGGTGTATCTCGTAGCTGTGGGATGGGACGTTTGATGGTGCCTGGGATGGGCTCGCCTTTGATGTTTCTGAATTACCACATGACCGTGCTTTGCATAGCGATGCGACGTTATGCTATGCTCTCTGGGTTCTGGAGCCGTGTGTTACCAACAGCTCGTTGTGTGTGTGAGGAAGAAGCCCTGGCTGCGGTTGAGACGGACCTGCAAGAAAGAGATGCTGCACTAGGATTGATGGCAGATCTCTGTGAGGTGTTCCTGACGTTTGGTGATGGTGTGGTGGTGGCCCTTGGCCGCCTCCTCAGCCATGTGTGTGTGTTGGCTTGAGTACTCTCCTAGTTGAATGACTTTTGTGATTACAACTGGATCGGAGCCCCTCGATGTAAGAGTACATACAGCTACGTGCATGTTGAATGACTTTGCTGATTACAACTGGATCGGAGCCCCTCGATGTAAGACTACATACAGCTACGTGCATGTTGCCCACTATCATTCGCTGACTTTTCAGTCTAAGCCTGCGTTTTTGCGCGATTCTGAGCCCGACGGCCATATCTGTGGCTTCTCCGTTCTCGGATATTGTACGGCTGCCAGTGACCCCGCGGGGCCCCGTTTATGGGGGAGTATGGTGCCGTGACTCCATTTATGGGGGAGTTTGCTTCAGCTGACAGCCATTTTATAGTGCGTGATGATGAAAAGCACTTCAGCTGATATTCAACACGGCTTGTTGAAAAGGCACTGCATGGTTTGAACTAGCGGCCAACGCTTGTGCGTTGGATGGGGAATGGCTGTGACTTTATGTTCACTGACAGCCTTCGCCTACCTCTCCGGACTCCACAAGTGTGCTGTGGGAATTAGTCTGCACAGCGTCTGGCATAGATCCGACTGCCTCTGATAGGACCAAGCGCATTGAGATCAAGCACCGCAAGATCCAAGAGCTCGTGGATGAAAAGAAGTTGATCGTAGACTGGATCCCTTCTGAAGACCAGATAGCTGACATCTTCACCAAGCCGCTGCCCAAACCGCAGTTTCACAAACTACGCTCCAAGTTGGGGGTTGATTCGCCTGTTTGACGTTGCAGCTGTGCGGGAGTGTTAGCGCATGCATCCTTGGCATGCACATGTGCACCTCTAGACACCAGAGGTGCACAGGCTCTGACTAGCTTTAGTCAAACTGTCTTGTGCACAGGCACCTTGCTACTAGCGCTCGGTGCCATATATGGCTAGGCAAACTCCTAGCCATTGTCTTTTGGCCTTCTGTTCTTGTGGATGTTCCCTGTAAGGTGTTACATCCAGTTCCCCCTGTCATTGCTGACACAGGCTTGAGCCTGACAACCCCACCCAGGGTGGGGAAGGCAAGATGGGGAATCTATTTCAGCTTGGGGACTCTTTGGGGATTGAGCATTTGTATGCGCTGTAACTTTGAGGATGTAGACATATGGTATTTAAGTAGGCCTGCGTTGTTTCTGAGCGTGTGCGGTCTGTGGTGCGGTGTGTGTGTACGTGTTGAAGGTGCTGTGGTTGTTGGCAGCCTCCCTCCATTGCAGCACATGGAAGCATGGAAACGGGTGAAAGACACAAGATTGTTACTTACATACATTATAGTGACATATATGGCGCCGCGGGTGGGGCTAATGTGCATGTTTTCTTGCAGTTGCTTGTACCTTGAGCACAAGCTGCCCTTGCACACCAAGGGCATGGACATCAAGGAGGTGGCTTAGAACGCGCTATAAGCAATGCAAAGTGATATAACCATATGTAGGATGTTATCATGGACGGGCAATCGTGTGATAGTACTGTCAGTGGTGCGGGCACTAGCATCATGCTCACCAGGAGGCATGAGCTTCACCGCGTATAGCTGACGATCGCGCGCATAAGAAAGTCTACGACGATGTACATAATAGTTAAATTCATGTATATACTATTAGTATGCTTGGATGGCGCTGAAACAGGAGATCTGCGACGAAGCTAGGTGCGTGTGCACTCGATGCTCGAGCATTGATGGCACCGTCGCAAACTGCAGAAGACAGGATGAGCGCATACCGAAGCACATTACTATAACATGGGAATAGATAAGGTCGCGCACGATCTCTCGCGGCGTGTGGGCCTCTTGTTCGGCGACAGCTTCACTGTGTGTCGTCGCTGGTGCCAGTGGTACTGCTCGACCTGGCACCACGCCCGATCACACTCTGGCGCATGGGAGCTGATGCTACGAACTACAAGATACATATTCGTGTAATTATGTGCGTGTTGTGTACAAATGGCGCTGACACTTTATTGGATGGAGGTACCGTATGTTGGTATGGAACAATACAGACCTTCGGGTGAGGCGATTAAGCATTGCAACGTTCACATATGTTAGCAGTGCCTCTATGAAGCTGTTACATGTGCAGATGGGTGCTTGTCGCGTCATTTGCCAACTTCCCCACCTTGAGGTCCCCATGCAAAGCCCTTCCCCTCCCCAATTTTTTCGGCATGGGGAAGGCGAATCGGGGAACATGACGCGACTGGGGAACGCAGGGTGGGGCAACCTCGCGAGGCCTCGCAGCACGCAATAATACAGTCTGATGATACTGTGCTGCTATATATATTATTACAGTGCCTATCCAATCATTCTGGTGCCACCTAGCCGTGCACTTCCGACCATGCTAGCACTGGCACCGCCCAGCAGCCCGCACCCACCAGCTGTCCCACACCACAGCCACAACATAAAGTCATGGACAGCTGGCAACTTGCGTAGTGTTGAGCTTGATCGTGTCTTCCGTAACTTGCTGTAGGCGTGCCTCAGTCTCTACCCTTCTTCTTAAGTCCTACAGTCACAAGGCTGCTTACAGCGAAGCTTCATCTGTGGTAACTGCAACATCTCAACAATCCAACCTCAGATGAGTTTAATCTTGAGCGATGGTACACACCTTTTCTCTGTCTCCTCCGTTCATGTGGTGTGCCTTTGCCATGCCTCTGGTCACCTTCCGACGTGAACCAGAATGACTTCCATCTTGTGGGTTGGGGAGTACCGCAAGTTCGCTAGAGTCTTGCCTTGGAACAGCTGCTGTTTCCTGCATACAGCTTTGCTTGAGCTCAATTTCCGTTCTAGGTCGACGCAACGAACTGTCCATGAACTCATTATAATAGAACTGTGAGTACAGGGAGATTGATCGACATACCTTTTCAGCTGGAGCCCTGGTGATGTGGGCTGGTGCTTGGGCAAGTGGCAGGTTTTCATAATCGTCGTCCGAGCTTAAACCATCTGGACCAAGGTGTGGATCTCCCCCCTGCACCAGTATGCCCGTGTGCGTTCTTGCAGAACTTCGTGAACCGCACAGTCTACCAAGTACTGAACTGTGTACCGCAGTGAGATGGACTGGTCTGTTTTTAGTGGCACACCGTGTCTGGGCCTAGCCGTCTGGTAGTATCTCTTTCATCGTCTGTACTGTCCTCCAGCCCGTCCTCAGAGGGTGCCTGCAGACAGCAACTATTAGACACTCTACTAGCCGAGTGTTTTGAAATGAGAGTTCACTTGGCCAGATCATGCAAGCCTGTGTGAAATCGGTGGCTGTGGTTGCTCGTGCAAACAACCCGTGTAAGTCACCTGTCGGTTTAAGAGGTCAGCGAGTATTTCTGGTGCCTTGCGTGTCCTTCCGCTTGCTCGTGTGCCTCGCGGTCGGGGTGGATGCTTGCTGTGCCTTGCTTGCCCCTTTGTAAGTGAAGCGCCATGCTCTTGCTCCTACACTTCCCACGTCACGCTACCTGCATCTTCTTCATCATCATCGCTGTCTTGGCCATCAGTTGGGTGAGGTGGGGGGGGCTGTGGCAAGGTACTGGCGAGCTCCTCACATAATTCCTTCCTTCGTCCTTGCACGATAACAACGTCCCCGAGTGCCACGCACAGGCAAGACATCGCACCATCGATACATCAGCCTGATCGTCATCGCGTTTTCTCTTTACCGATGTTGCTCTCGACATCAAACTGCCATGTGGACTTGGCTGTGTCTTCGCTGAAGGGGCTGCCGGCGTGATCATGGAGAAACCTGCGACCCCCTGCACGACTGGCCCCGTCCACATGCCCCTTTTCAGATAAGAAATCATATCAACCTCTTCAAAGACTCCCTCGGCTAGACGAAGGATGCAATTCGGATGGCCCGGGACTGTGATTCGCATCAGCGAGGTAACACCGGGCACTGATAACACAGCTGCGCTGAAGTCTGCGAGCTTGGACCTCACATGCTCTTCGTCAGACTTGAGCGGGCTCCAAGACAGGCTTAATCGACTCTGTACGCCTAGGATGTCAATAGCGAAAGCTGACAGGTCCCTGATCGGGACACCTTCGGATGCCCTTGCTTCAGCCATGATTAACAATGCACTTTCCAGTGGCAAGTTGTTGGAAATCAGACCAGGCGTTGGCTGGCTGCGGGTGTTTAGGAGTGATCCGCAATGTTGAGGAACGTTGACAGTTCATTCGTGGGAGCTCGACGTACCATCGGTGTGCACAAAAGGTGGCTGCGCCGGTAGACACATACTGCCTCTCGGCTGACGCAATACGAATCATAAAACAGAGACAACTTTTCTACCAGATCTTTTTGTTTCTGATGTATACAGTGATGATTGAGTCGTTCTGTCGTCGATAGGCTTCTCTAGCTGGTGATGAAATGATTGGAGTGATGAAAGCAACAGTGAAGTCCGGGAGCAGCCCCATGCGAGCCAGAACGGTGCCCGAAAGAAATATTTATTAATCAGATGAAGTGTAGAGTGGTTTGTTCGGCGGATGGTTTTGTCCCCATTGCATTCTGGTTGTGTGGCCCCTTGGATGCATACATAAATATCTTTGTAACCATGCTGCATTCGGGCAAACGGACTTCACCATATGTCCGACGATTTCACAATCAACACAACTGGCTTAAATTCAACTTGAAAATTTTTTTTATTTATTTTTATGCTTGATGCTAGGCCCAACGGGACACTGTCTGAACTGTTCCAAGAGAGATTTCATGCACAATGATGCTCAAGTAAATGCTGTAGCTGTTTGGCAACTGTTTTCGCATTCCGGAGATGCGGTATGCCCACACCCGGTGTCACGCATGTGTTGTAATGCAGAAATACAATGCAGAAATACAGAAATACAATGCAGAACTACAATTGAAATATGCAGTGGAACTCGCAATTGAAATACAAATTAGAACTCAATGCCACATTCGGGGTAGTGCAGTTCATGGCACTCGGAGGCTGGTTCAGAATCCCAAGTCATTCCTGCCCAGGTTACAGTATGCTATTCCTTTCACTTCTCATGTTCCTGCCTATCATGATACCCCATCTTAGACACTGTGATGAAGGTGGACCCATTGGTCCCCCGCAGGTGTGACACAGGGCAGTGAATCTGGCTCAAGTGTACACCCCATGTGTATCCAGCTCCAATGCGAGCTTTGGATGCGAGTATCATCCTTAGCACTACACAAGCACCAGCAGATGGGTCATCATTGTATGTAGACTCTAGCCCCATGCCCTCACGCACAGCCAACCTGTCGTAAATGGTGCCAATAGCAATGCGGGCCTCATCATTCGGCCAACCCATACCAGACATGTACACAAGGAAGATGTGCTTGATCCTCAAAATGCACGGGTTGTGACCTCTTTCAGACATGAAAGGCACGTACACGTACTGATCAGCATGGGGAGAGCCATGAGCCTTAGCGCCTCGCTCAGTGTACACTTTGAATGCCCCATACTTGATGGTGGCTTCCTCAGCGCTGTAGACCACGGCGTGATCTGCCATCGTCGACTCAGCCCGACAGGACTCCAATCGCTCCCTTGTAAGAAATCCTGCCAGGGCAAGTCGGCCCTGGACCTGATGTGCTCGAGACCTGCTGTTCCGAGCCTCCATCGTGTCGAGAGCAACCAACAAGCGCCTCCACTGCACGGAACAGAAATTTTCGGGGAAATGCTTTGCAGTCTACGCATCCTGCAGGCAGTCAAGCATGCATACAGACACGGGACACGGAACCTTGTTGCCCTCTTCGCCTGTGCCGTGGGAATCCACCAGGGCCCCCAACATAACACCATCATCGTCCATTGTATCCATGACCCTTCTCGACTGTTTACCCAATGCAACTTGCGTGGGACCATCAACCCCGGGCCATCTGTTGGTATTGTGCCGCAGCGCCATCAGCGACAAGGCCGCATAGGCTGCTGCCTGAGCGACTCTAATTGTGGCATGTGCTGTGATGAATTGCTTCATTGCCCTGATGCATCGCTCACCCCAGTCTTCCCTACTGAACGCTCCGGGGAGACCCAGGGCAACCTGCTGAGGTATATGGAAGCATGCACGGTGCAGTAAACTGGTCAAGAGCTATCCTTGTAGATTCTCCTGGCAGTACTGAGCGTACTGCAGCAGCTCAGACTGCGCCGCCACGAGGTGATCGGGGGTATGCTGCCATGGGCGGTACTGGAGGAAATAAATGGTGTACTTGCGAAGATGGGTCCACATCTTGAGAATCCCAGGATGAATGTTTTCCTTCAAGTGCCAGAAGGCAACCGCCCCAGTGACCTCAACGAATGTATAAGTCTCCTCAAAATACCACCTCGAAGGATGCAGCCTGCAAACATGGAGTGGTTGTGTACATGCCCTGATACCAGTCCAGCCGCAACAAGTGTCTTTAGGGCATACTCGCACAACTGCTTGGCAGATCGATTGTATGCACTGATAAGATGAATTGCGCCAATTATTTTGTCGCAACGTCTCATCAAATCACGCGAAAGCCTGAACTCCTTGCCATTCACTCGAATCCCGTTAGCGGTGATGATTAAGCCAATAAACCCATGATTAAGCCAATAAACCCACGCCATAGGCCATGCAAGATGGTGTGAGACATTGGTTCCAAGAAGTTGTACTCAAACCTGCACACACATTGCATGCGAAAACAACAATTAATGAAAAAAAGCCAATGCAAAACACTGCAGTGGCAATCTAGTGGCGCGCCTGTATGAAAGGTGACCACTGGCATCAAAAGCATTGACTCCCTTGCATCCCAATTGCTTGTGCTCCTCGTTTTTCTTCTAAAAAAACTCTGTCCATATGCGTTGACATTCTGGACAGACCTCTGGCACTAAGCAGCATGCATTGAGCGACAACAAGATAAGCATGCTGCTAGCTAGGCATGCAAGCATTGAGGAGGAACAGGTCACACGTTCGCTCAGGTCCACCTCCTCATCACACTTGGCGTTTGCTCCAGCACGCCCTCCATTTGCTTCCGCAGGTGGCAAGCGATGCAGCTGCGCGAACTTTGCTGGATCCGCCTCAGCCTGCTTGCTCCGGATGTCTTGCAGCTCCTCAGATATCATGATTCTGGCTAGATTCTCGTGGTCCAATGTGCCATTCAGACACAACTGCACCTCTATGGGCACCCATACCTGCATCATTCTGCGCATAAGCAACCCAGAAACAAGCACGCATGGGACACCTTCGTTTTCGCACATGCAGTGGAGATGTCGTGCACCTGCTTCTGCTTATCATACTCGACCGCCGGCGTCTTGCTGCCATGCCCGGTGAATGCCTGGTAGCCCACCTTGACAGCCCCTGGGAGCTCAAGGACAGACCTGATGCTGCACTTGTCGCAGCCACTGCGGCTGGTATGGCTACTTGTAAGTAGGCAACACTTCCGCGCGGGCGTGTCAGCAATTGCAAACAGGAAGATCGGGAATACCTCCCTGAACTTTTGCCGGTAGGGATCCCACACGCGGATACCAGAGCCTGTGACGGTGGCCTCACCGTTGACGGTGCACCCCATAGGCTCATGTTTCTTGAACTGCCGCAATATGATGTCCATTACTTGCGTCAGGTCAGCTGGTTCCTTCGGACCGCTGATGAATGCGAGGTTGAAAGAGGCCAGCTTGGTGTGTGATATGAAGCCTGGCAGGTCCAGACACTTGAGACTGATCACGGTGGTGGTAGCCCGGCCCTGCTGATGAAGCTGCACCCCATCAACAAATAGAGCAAATGTGAGGCACAGTTGATCGTCTTCGCCAGTGAGAATCTCGTCTGAAACGTCAGACTCTGCAGCCTGTCCCAGGTCTGCTTTTGCATCTGACGCATCAAGAGCATCATCTGGATCATCAGCGGGCATGTAGGCATGCAACTGTGGCGGTGTGCCCAACATGTCCTCTACAGGGCGTACCTGGTCGACTGCAGGAGCTGCAGGCGGCGCCTGCTGTCCCTGGTCTTGAGCAGGCTCCGGGGCGGGAGGTTCGGCCTGCGCCAGCATGGACAGAGCATGCCCGTGAGCTGCATCAATGTCTTGAAATAAAATTGAACTCATCAATCCTTGCAACCTTGTGCCAGCAAATCTGGCAAACGTCCGGTCTCCGAACAGATACCGAATGACATTCTTGACCCCCAGAATGTAGACGCTGCATTGTGCACGCGTGAATGTCAGTCAGAGGGGTAGCTCAGAAAAGAATGTGCACCGACAAAGAGCAAGTAGGTAGCTGAGACACTGTGGTTTGAATGGACACCTTCTTGCAGGAGTCATCTTGGCACCACTCTTTGTGTACCGGTGCGTCCCGCACTGCGGGCATCTCTGACCTCGGCATTTACGAGCCTCATCAGGTGGGAGTGAGCGCCCGAACACATGAGGACATCTGCTGTTGCTGCACATGTCATACGTGTACTCATCTGTCTTCTGGAAGTTCAACACCCCACGAACAATGTGATCTGACCTGCACATGCATTCAAAGGATATGCATGGTTGTCAACCCAGGAAGACGCGTACTGGATTTGTAGAGTATATAGCAGCACAGGGTAACGTATGCCCACTGCAGTGGGGTGCGAATCACACCTCGGCATTCTGTTGGTTGGTGGAAGGAACCCACTCCGGTGCAGGAATCCACAAAGCATGTCAACACCTCGTACAGTAGACTTACTGTCCAGTCTGTGTTCGCCAATAAGATGGCAAGCCTGTCTGACGTTAACCGTGCTCCCATCGGTGACGGGCTGGTCGCCGTTCACCTGGTACCAACGCACAGTGTTTGGCCGAGGTGCTGGGAGGTCCACATTGAGTTGTTGGGCTAGCTCCTTGGCCATCTGGTCTTTCAGCTCTGTCCATACAGATTCAGCAACATCGGCACCAAAATCAGCCCCGCCGGCCTGACCAACAATAAGTCGGAGCTGTTCGTCGGTGAGCTCTGTTCTCCCCCGGGGTCTCCATCCCATCTCATCAGCAACTGCCCGGGCACGCTGGACAATGCTAGCAAGGTCCTACACAGTCGAGCACCAATGAGTAGTGTGTTCAATTGGCCCTTTGGCGCCTCAATGGAAAGAGGGGCACAATATTGTCTCAGTATACGAACACACCGACTCTTCGCCGTCAGAGTCATCCTCGGATCCAGTCTGCAACCGCATCTCAGCAAACTTTGCTGCTATATCGTCTTCTGAGGCGTCTGACGCCAGTGCATCTTCAGCCTCACACAGGGGTAGGGGCTGATGAGACGCCTGCAGTTTCTCAGGCCCACTCAAATCTGGCTCAGGTGCAAC
The DNA here is from genome assembly GCA_024500015.1 of Ulva compressa. Classification (NCBI taxonomy): domain Eukaryota; kingdom Viridiplantae; phylum Chlorophyta; class Ulvophyceae; order Ulvales; family Ulvaceae; genus Ulva; species Ulva compressa. Next base: position 187,986 of record JALKAD010000220.1, on the reverse strand, counting down.
AGTGAAAGCTGGATTAAATGCCTCGTCGTACAATCCGTCTTCAGAGACAGGCACAACCATCGGAGCCTGTGCGTGACAAGAAGACCCCCCAGCGTCTAGAGGACTGCCACGCCCACCGCCCTGGCTTGTGTGTGCAGCAATAGGACTTCGGAGGGGGGACCTGGTCCCGCCTCCCATGTCGTTGCAGCTGTCGGGGTTTCCTCCCCCTCCCTCGTCCGCGCAGTCCCCCATTGCGTGACTGTCCATCTGATCAACATCATTTTGTTGATGCTGCTCAGGTTGGTGGATCCTGGGACCGGATGGGCGATGGAAATCGAGCCAAGCCTGCAACAGGTCTTGTGCGTGTGGGATTGCGCTGTCTTGTGCGCCATCATCATGTCCCGGCACTGCACCAACTCTCCTCTTCTTAATCCCGGCCTGTAGAGGTTGTGGTTGGATCTCCCCCGGCTCCAGAGGTCAACGTTTGTCTTGTGATTTTGAGTTTCAAATGCCTTGCAAGATGCTTATAGATTTCACTGTCTCCACACAACGGGCACCAATATTCTCGGCCAGGAATCTTAATAGACCAGTCTTGTGATGGCATAACAGACAATAGCAGAAGCAGGTACACCAGAAAGGTCAAGACCGACAGGTTCACGGCCATTCTGGCACTCGTGAACTTCACTGCATTAGCTATTGATCATCAATACATACAGAGATCTACCTCTAGGTATTCAACGCATGTATAGCTTTTACACTTCTGCGATTGAGTACATATGTACAGCGACATGCCTCGAGCGATATCAGCGCCGAGGCGCAAACCCCATCTGCACCCCGCGGAAACTGCAGCATCGAGGCGGAGCGCGGCCTAGGGCACACAGCGTGCGCAGGCGATGTGCCCCATCATTCTCGCCGCTATACGTACGCGGGAATTGCACTTAAGGGCGCCAAGCTATTGGAAACATAGCTATATCGTACGAGCTCCAAACGGCGACGCTGCTGAACAAGATCCACACCGCAGCTTCGAGGCTTCGTTCGCTGACGGGAATCGGATGCTCCGCAATGGGACACCTGCCCGCCGGGGCTATCCGGACGCTCCACTTTGCGATTCCGTGAAGGATGCAATCAAATCGGTGTGGTTTATCGGCCGGTAGCACGAGTGCATGTAGTTTCCCCGACCCAGAGTCCCCAGGCTGACAAGCGCCCCATGTCTGCCTGGGGCATATGATGGCACCATCTCCGATAGCTCGTCGGCACGAGCCACAAAGATGCAACAAGCAGTAATGGCATGGAATAGCTTTCCTGGCCCGACTTGCACTGATTTTGTTCGCGTTTCCATGATCTGCCATGTATGCCCCACCACAGGCTTCCCCAGTCTCAGGTGCTCCCCAACCAGCACTTGGGGAACCTGTGTCCCAGTATCACCATACCAATATGTTCGATGCCCAAAATTCATAAGTACAATTCCGGACCACCAATGAATGCCACCAAATGAGTTGCCAAGCGTCAGTATCCATGTTTGTGTCACTTGGTCAAACTTCCCCACAGTCGAGTTCCCCACCTACATGCCTTCCCCACTCCAGACTTGGGGCAGCTGAGAGGCCTCTCATCCAAAACAGCGCAGCCAGGCGCATTTTAATCCAGATGAAGCATCAGAACATCATACTTAATCATAAACCACAGACTCGTCAGATTGCAATTCTGACCAGTTCCCAGAAAGTTGCTATCTTCCCCACTTACAGGTTCCCCACCCCAGGACCCTCCCCACCCAGGTGGGGCAACCTGGGCGTGGACACTGTAGATCTATGCATGCTACGCGCATAATAGAGGCGCGCGCGCGCATACGATCGGAATATGCGACGCGAAGCGAAACTCGGCGCGCAACAGCCAGGGCTCCTTGCATGTCAGCGCTCGATGGGTTTTTCGGCAACGCAGTGACATGTGCAGGCCCATTCGCGCAACAAGTGCTAGGACATGTTCAGTGCACTGCATGCTACTTGATCGCCGACTTATCTGTTGTGATAGGATATTGTGTGACACTGACGCCACCTCGTCTGCGATACCACCTACGCCACGATTATACTCGATGCATGGTCGCGTGCAGAAAAAGCAGGGCAATGTGCACAGCCACATAGAAAAGCGCACCACGTGGCCTAGCATGCGAGCTGTTTGGAAGCGAAGCCGCTGCTGTCCTCAGCAGCCCCTTGCTCACCTTTTGAGCAGCTTTGCAGGTGTCACAATTACGGATGCGTCCGGGACACCGGAGCTGACAGCGGGGGCTGAAAACGCCGAACAGTGCACTGCAATGTAGTGTTGTGAATAAGCACCTCTGGCCACCCCGTGACGCATGCATGAGCTTCACACCATCCAACTGAGCGCTCATGATCAATTGAGCTCACATGCGTGCATGCCATGCATGTTCCGTGCCGAGTACTCGCGAGTGCACTCGCTCAGGAAATTTTTGTACAGTTTGTAGATACCGCAGTTAGGTCAGCATGCAATGTGTAATATCGAAAAGGTGCAAGCATGACGCACTGCCAGCGTGGTGACTTGCACTCAGAGCACCTCAAGAGGCCTCAGAGCGTCTAATAACAATGCCTGATCGATTGGAATGGTGTGTTTTATTCACTTGCTTATGAAATGGGTGAATGTGGAGCGGATGGTAGCAAAAAGCACAATTGCTGGTTGCTGGTTGCAAAACGGCTCAGCCTGAGCACCTGGGCAGCCGATCCCAGCTACACAACGGTTCACGGAGATAAAAGTGAGCATATGCAGCAGATTGTGTTCTACCAAGCGTGTGCTGGTCATGTATAACCTAGCTGTCCAATGTGATCGATAGCATCGACCTGGGAGTGCAGCCGCTTCGAAACAACAGCAGGCTTTAAACCCACGCAACTACCGGCAATATACATCCCTATATTGAATAAATTTGATGCAAGGATAGTGTATGGCAGCAGCTGCTGCGTTGATGCAGTCAAAAGTGAACAACGACAGCGCTCACAGCGCTCTGAATGGCAGTAATGCGCAGCGTGAGGCCCAAGCTACACAAAATCCTACACAATCTAACACTTGTGCGTTCAGCGATGTTCAGCACCCGCAGGCGTGATTGCTAGCTGCGGCAGGTGCCTGCGCCTTACGTGTTGTTTACATTACCAAGCTGTCCGCGGTGGGCAGAGCAACGGCAAGGACTACGGCAGCAGCAACAGTAAATGTCAGTAAAATATATCTGTGCGGTTCCTGCTGAGTTCAATGAGCCTGTGACTGGAAATGGAGTATGCGCGGACAGTGCGTTGTCATTTGCGGCACGCTTGCAATCAGGTGGGCAACAAAGCAGGCCAGCGTTATTTCACACGATACTGTATGCTTATTGTTTGCCTGGACAAGAGCATATTACGGTGCGTACGCTGTCGAGGACGGCGCACGACGTGGGTGCACCGGGACGGTCATGCATCGGCGGGAGCGCGGTGATGACGGGTTCGACGGTATCATGGTTTGATCCACATGGGCTTACTGCGGTATTAAGAGAAAGAGGGCTCGTGATTCAGCTGCGTCTGGCTAATCCGGACTTCACACCGGTAGCTAAATGACGCTGCGACACACGCGCGACCACGCAGTTGCTGACAGAAATAATGTCGACACAAGGTGTTAAGGCTGCTACCACGTGAGTTAGCGAGGGACTGTGACATTTTCACGAAGCCAAGGCTGTACAAACAACCGCGCAGCGCAAAACTTTGCAGAATAGTTGCATATACTCCATAGATTACCGTAGTAATTGCAACCCTTCGGCGACGTCCCGTCCGTGGAGGCCTTCATTCGTCGGACAAAAGGCTTTTGTCCGACGTCCAGACACACTCATTCGCCGAAAGAGTGCCAAAAACGTGAACGTTTGTCCGGCGTCCGGGCCGTGTGATTCGCCGGAACCCTTAACGGAAAAAATTTTCTTGTCCGCTCCGCGGACACCATTCGTCGAAGGTTTGCCATTAGTACGGGTAGGCTGCTGTGATAACTCGCGCTCATGCGTGCAACGACAGCTGTCCTTGTCGACAGGCATAGGTGAATTCGCCGAAGCCACATTAAAACAATTTTGGTGTCCTGTCCGAAGACGTCTTCTTTCGCCGAGTCCAAAGCGCAAACAACAGATTGTCCATGTCACAACTCTTTCATTCGCCGGACCAAAAATAAATTTTCTTGTCCGCTCCGCGGACACCTTTCGCCGAAGGGTTGCAATTACTACGGTATATGCTTTCAAGCGCGACATGATTGGTTGCAGTACGGCCTAATTCCGAGATGCTTTTGCCGCTGCGTTCGCCTGAGCGGTATTCGGTCCCGGAAGCGGTGTCAAAAGCGCCGCGCGACGCATCATATAACAGAATATTGTGTAAAGGAGTAAGTATAAACTATCTACAAAGTTATAGACCGCGCGCTGCTATATTCTTCCAGGGAATTGAATTCGAAATATGGGTCGCGCTAACCCACGTGGTAGGCCTTAATGGACAACTACAAAAGATCAGTCAGAAACTACACAGACGCGGTCTAGTCCCACCTGTCACCATGAACTCACAACATCAGCGACCTTGACTTCCATAGAGTTCACGTTGCCACCATGCTAGCAGTAGCGAGGACAGCACAATGCAGGGCTGGACCTGGGCACAATATATACCGCTGCACTTTGCTGTGGCCGACACGTGTTACTTCCAGTCGGTCGGGGCGCGTATGGAACACACTCTCAATTCTCTCTGTCTCTGTCTGTCTCTCACACTTCTTCTCTTTTCCCATGTACGCAGCGGCCCATCGGTGCTGTCTACTGCTATATACTAGCTCGCGTAGTACCATGTAAGTCTTGTGCTGCATTGTGTGCGGTCTGCTCTGCAGCTGCTGTGATTGATTGCCGTCCGCTTCTTGTCGTGATCCAGCCATGCACAGGACTACGGTGACCATGCATGGTGTGGATGCACGGTGCTGATCTGGAGTGGCTGTGTGGAGGCCATGCACCGATGGCTCACCACATGCACGAGCAATGCATGCAGATCGCATGCAAGCAGACATTCATTCTGAGCGTATCCGTATGAGTCGTTTAGAGAACGCTTATCTCAGATCGCGCCTCGTACGGGTCAGGCCTTTAACGGGTCACTTGAGTGGTCGAGCACGCCCAGATCACGCCAGGCGCAACGGACGCCAGCGCGCCGACGTATGTGTGTTCATATGGGTCTATGGTAGCTTATTGTCGAAGCGTGACTCGTTCCATGCACGTTTGAATGCATTTTAGGCCCTTCAACTGCGCGGTAGTCCAAAACGTCGTAAGACGTAATCGCCAAATACTGGGTGCACGATGCACCCCGTCACACGCGGCCCGTTGTTAATTCATTATATACATGACACAGTACTGTGTCATGCTAGTTGGGCCTGTAGCCATCCGCTGTCGCGCAGTTCGAATTGATTCGTATGTCAAATGGCCGGCAAACGTCCTGATTCAGCCGGCGACGGCACGGAAAGACAATTCATCACTCGATTGAACAATTAAAGATCATCTCCGTTTGATAACACATGTTTTGCTGTCATTCCGCTTTGGTCTGGTACGATGGGATGTGACCAGAAGCTGCTCTCATCCCTGGCGATATGTACCCGGATACAGGCGTCTGATCTAGTCGAAAGAAATCGACATGTTGCAATGGTATAAGAGCTCTATTTTAAGCACCCCGACTGCCGGATACATCGTCACATCAACCGCAAACAAGCCTGACCCGTTATGAGTAGGGTAGTCAGGAAACGTATGAATTCGTGAAATGTTCAGAAATGTTCATACTGCCGTAACCGTAATCACCGTATGAGCCGTATAATCAGCCGTATAATCAGCCGTATAACAGTATGAATTTGTACAATTGTGCCGTAAGCAGTACAATTATGCCGTACCACTGGAGGAACCACTGGAGGATTGCGCCGTAGGACAGTATGATTGTGACATATGACATATGCACGCCGGGGGACCTACGTACATTTACCTTTGACACGATATCTCACCTACATGCAGCTCTATATATTTGCACTTGTGCACTCAGCCCTACTCTACAAGTACAACACTTTCACGCGTATCCCGGGTGACAGGATCATTCTGCTGAATATATTTCAACTGCTTGGCTCGTTCCAAGCCCAGTGAATTGCGATTTGGCACGAAAGTTGCACCCCACTTGCTAAGAGCTCGAGATCCCAATACTTGGTGTGGCCCTTCTTACACTTTCGTCCCCGCAAGATCGCTGCTGCTTCAGCGGCTGTGCACATGTTCCTGACAAGTTTATGTTTCCTCACAACCTTGCGGATTTGCTCAGAGGTATTCTCGGTATTAGGCTGCGCATCGCTCAAAGCAAGGTCCGCGGACACCTCGACAGAGGCGCCCGCGGCAATTTCAGTATGTTCGTCGTCGTGCATACTCGCTACAAGGCATCAGACGACAATTTGCTGTACATAGTAGAGTGGTTCTGTGCGCATGGCTATTCATAGCAAGGCCCGCGTGCGGTAATTTTGAACTTATGTGTGTGGCTAAGGGGTTCAATGCCAGGTCACCGTATGCACCGTAATCAAGCCGTATGAGCCGTACAAAAATCAGCTATTTATACATATGAGTATGATTATATCGTATGTGCATACTCATACGTTTTGTGACTGCCCTAGTTATGAGCCATATGGCCACAGGTGCACAGAACGCCGACGACAGTAGCATAACGCACGACCGGATTCACGTCATACCGTCCGACAATGTATCTCAGAAGGTGTATATGACGCGATTCAAGCGATCAGGTAGCCGCCAATAGTATCTCAACGGGACGCATGGAACGTGACCCGTACGAGGCGTGATCCGAGATATATAGCCTCTGCAGATCGTAGTGTAATCACTCTTCTTTCTGTCCAAGTCTCACGTGTATTCACCTCCACTGAAGACAACTGGTGCAGTCACGGGCAGATACCTGTAGACCAATAAGGTATGTGACAGCACCAACCCTTGCGCATAGCTACGGCATGCACGGGATCCCACAGGCCCTAGGCCAAGGTCCACTGGATTACGACAGGATGGGGATTGCTGGGATTGAAGGAGTTGGGTGGCAACTGGGTCTGAGGGGTATGCCTTGCGGACTTGGTGGATAAAGTCTGGGTCTGAAAGGGGTTGCGAGTTGAACATCGCGCACAGCACGATCTTGAGGTTTGGCCGACGGGAGAGCGAGTCGGGGACAATGTTCTCACGACCTGGCTTGTACTAAATATCTAGGTCGAAGGACTGGAACAGCTCAGTCCATCTCATCTGTCGCTGGGAGAGTTGAGGTTGGCGATGGAAGTATCGCAGGGTGACGTGGTCTGTGAGAACTTTGATCGTGTGCTTGGCGCGTTGGAGGTGATGGCGCCACGTGGGAACGGCATGCACGATCGCGAGCAACTCGTTTTCGTGGATTGCGTATTTCCTCTCTGCGGGGGCAAGCTTCCGCGAGAGGTAGCCCACCGGCTGCAAGTCGCGGCCGTGATCCTGTTGAAGGACTGCTCCGACGGCGTAGTCAGAGGCGTCGGTGCCGACGACGAAGGGGTTCTCTGAATCTGGAAAACAGAGGACGGGGGCGGCGCACAAGGCGCACTTTAGGGCTTCAAACGCAGACTGTTGGCGTGAAGTCCAATGCCATGGGGTTGATGCGGCAAGCAAGTCAGTCAAGGGTGCAGCAATTGTGCCATACTGAGGTACAAAGTGCCGGTAGAAACCGGTGAGACCCAGGAGTGGACGCAAGGACTTAAGGTCCTTGGGAACAGGCCAGCCTTGCACGGCGTTGACCTTTGACGGGAGCACTGTTGTTGCGAGATGCACATCTCGCCTTAGCTCAAGCCTGGCATGCATTCAATGAGTTGCCTATCATCCATGGCAGCATGCTGTGTACACCTGTGCTTCACACCTCAGCATGCACAGCATGGCCATGTTAGTGGCCTGACATGTGGCATGATAGTAAGGCCTACATATTCACATCTCATATCCCACGCGCAGCTAGTAAGAGTGCGCTCAGGCCTCCATTCAGCTGGCAGGTGGCTTTGACCACTCCGCAGCTTTAACGGCATCAAGTCATGCATGTTGGATTGCATGCCGCTGTGCACCATCACTCCGTGATTCAGCACTCTCGACTGCTGGTGTCAGTCGGAGCTGCATGAGTGGCAATGTCAAAGCCACAGCGAGCCTAATCCATACTCGCCTCGTAATGATCAGAGTCATCCGGTGGGCCAATAATGTGGCGACCGGGATGCTCGTTACCTCGGCGAGGCCAGCTAGAACAGGGAGGTCCTGGGCGCATCACAAGCGGTATTTATACCGTGCGCTTGCACTTGTGCTCTGACTGGGGCGCCTAATATTCTCACAGCCCATTTTGTCTTGTTCATCGCATTCGGTGTTGATTCATGCTGTGTGTATTAGCTGCCCGTGTACGGCCTTCGTGCTGGTGCGTAAGCCCTTCACACCCTGCCACCGAATAACACAGCCATCTTGACAACTGCGACACCATCAGTTGTGATGACATGCCCCAGCCACTCGACTGACTCACGATAGAACTCACACTTCTTTGAAGAAGCATACAGCTTGTGCTGACGGAGGAGATTGAGCACTTGGCTGACATGGTCATGGTGCTCTTCGACACTTCCAGAGAACACTAGGATATCGTCCATGAAGACGACCACAAATGGCAGCCCTTTGAGTACTGAGTTCATGAGCAATGTGAACTGAGCTGATGCGTTGGCCAAGCCGAATGGCATCACAAGGAACTCAAAAGCTCCGAATGATGTTACGAAGGTTGTCTTGAGGATCTCGTCGGGGTTCATGCGGATCTCGTGGAATCCTTCTGCCAGATCGAGCCTGCTCACCACTTTGTAGTCTCTGAGACTCTCAAGCAGCTGCTCGATGCGTGGCATGGGGTATGCAAATTTCACAGTGTTGTGATTCAGTGCGCGATAGTCGACACACATTCACAGTTTGCCACTCTTCTTACGTTGAAACAAGACGGGCGATCCCCAGGGGCTCAACAAGGGACGTATCCACCCCTGCTTGGTCAGCTTGGTGAGGGTTTTGTTCACCTCTTCGAGTTCATCGGGGGACATGCGGTATGGCTGCTGTGACACAGGCTGTGCATCGGGCTGAATGCTGCTCTCGCCGAGCCCGCCCCTCGTGCACGGCACTGCGGTAAGCAAAGGAAGCCGCTCACACACAGATCGCATTCTATAGTATCAGAGCAGCAAGGAGACACCGCCGCTCGCACACAGACCACCTCCTACACCTTCTCTAGCTACTTGCGACCACTCCTGTGCAGGAGAGTGCGTCCGAGCGCAGGCGCCGGGCCGCGACGGAAGTCCCGCGCAAAACGGGCGAGGAAAACCCCGGTAGCCACGGATGCGCCCGCCAGCCCGCCTGGCCGCCTGAGGGCCCCGCGGTCGAGCGGAGCGGCACGTAAACGTTCTACACAGTAATACCAGACACAAAAGTAAAAGGTCTCGTGTTGACGGTGAGTGGGATGCTGTGTTCGAGGCACACGGCCATCATCCAGCTTGCGAACTGTAGGCAAGCCTTGTGCGACTTCATCATGAATGACATCAGCATACTGCTTGCGCAGCTCTGTTTCGAATGTGGCATAAGCGGCAGGGCGCTCAGCCTCGAAGGTTTCTTCGGATGCATGGGACACAGACTCTTTGCCATAACCAATGAAGTAGTTTGTGTCATGCTTGGCATCACGACGGATAATGCGTGCCAGCTTGGCACCAGACACGACGTCAACATGCATTGATGACATGTTCGGGAACATCGGCTGCTGCGGGGCAGCCTTCACGGTGACTAATCCCTTCGGGGAGGGCAAAGACACGGCGAGCTTTCGGGGCTCGACAATGACGTTGTTGGCAGCAAGATAGTCCATGCCGAGGACCACGTCCATGAAATCAAGCGCGGGGAGCACTTGAACCTGATGCTTGGAGTGCACAGACGAGATTTTTACCGTGAGACGCGGCGTTGCGCCTTTGATGACCACGGCTGACCCATCAGCTAGTGAAGACTGAGCGTTGCGGACATCACATGCGATGCCGACAGACTGTGTGAAGTCTTCGGACATGAACGAGGTGTTTGCACCTGTATCGATCAGAGCTCGGGCCGGTGCACCCGCAATCATCACATCGACAAGGATGCATTTGTGCACCTTCGGATCTGGCACAGTTGCATATGACAACCTGTACACAGGTGGTGCAACCACTGCTGGCGCGGAAGCTGCAGGTTCATCGGTATACCGCGGTAGCGATGGGACTGCCTAGCGACGCGGTGCGCCGCTGTTCCGAAAAATTCTCGGATCGCTGGAGTCGGGATTCTGCGGATAGTTGGGACACAGGTTGGCTCTGTGTCCGGATTGACGACAGCGGAAGCACAGGTCTTGCTCATAACAACGCTGACGCTCAGCGTCGTCGAGACGTGCAGTACGAGGTGCCTCTTCCCGGTACTGCGTTGGCATGACAGAGCCAGGCATGACCGGAATCGGCGGTGCATAAGCAGTTGACTGCTGTGGGAATGCGTTAGAAGCTGTAGACATGACGGTCGCTTGCATGGGCGGAGCCATCATGTGGGCAGGTGCACTGTGCGCGGTGTGAACAGCGTTTGTGGGCGTGAGGGGTACGGAGGCCGCGGTGGTCTGAAGTTACCACGGCCTGATTGTGTTGAAAATGGACGACGAGCATTCTGTGGGCGCGTGGGTTGCGCAGGGCGAATAGCTCGATCAATGTTGCGTGCCCTGCGCACGGCTGTTGCAGCATTGACTGCTGCAGCGTACGCCTCATCGAGGGTCGTGGTTTGTGCACGATCGTTCTCAAGTTTGATGGTTGGGTCACGTATGATCTTACGCAATGTTGAGATTTGGTCTATGTCCTGCGGATCTTCCAAGGTGGACAGCAATTCTGTCATGCGCTTGTAGGACTCCTCGAGAGAGCCAGTGTATTGGGTCAAATCGAAAAACTCCTCGCGGATGGCCGCTTGGGCTTTGCGACCACTGATGAAACGCTGTGTGAACGCATCTATGAACTCGTCGAAACTATGGGCGGGGTGCGCGTCTGTGTACTGCTCGTTGTCACAGATATGTGTCACTAGCTAGGCACATGTCAGCGAATCTATCTGATAGATACTATTACGGTGGTGGCTCTACAGTACCGCCCGTACATGACACGCTGGGACCGTCATCGATGACACCCAGCGTGGCTACGGGGCACACAGTGTTGTACGTCTGTGCGAGGTGGGACGCAGACAGTAGTCATTAGCTATTAATGACTATGAGCCTTCAAGGACCGTGCTAGATCGCTTCTATCTTAGAAGGGATCATATTGTAACTGTTGTGCTCGTACCACAGTGACGCAGGGTCGGTCCGTTTGTTACTAACCATGAGTGCAACATTGTGACTGTTTGCTGTGCTGAAGTCAACACTAGCAGGCACAAAGACACGTACGCCTTTTGCATTGCGCACGAACTCTTTGGATTTGTCATAGCCATCATCATTGTACTTTTCTACATTGCGCGTCCAATTGCTTTGCGGCTGGACAGTGGTCGACGAGGTACGACCGCCCGCGACAGGTTCCGCAGATGTAGCTGACTTCGCCAAGACAGACACGAGTGCAGTAAGATCTATGACTTTCTAGCTGAGCTCAGCTAGCTTTGCTCTCAAGTCTGCTGGATCAGTCATTACCTGGATGATGTCTTCTCTGGTGAAGCCAAGGTTCGACGGGAGGCGCGAGGTCGGGTGCTGCGCCAATTACTGTTGGAGTCTTCGGGTCAAGTCGCTTGGATCTAATGCCATAAACTAGAGGAACAAGATCACCGATACCAGATGAGCTGTCTGTTGGGTTCCAAACGGGGACTCGGGGGATCAAGTGACACGGACAGAGGCTGGGGAAACGCGACGGGCTGATGTAAGAGTTAAACGTCCTCTTGTGAACATGGTTCATCCAACACACGCAGGCATCTTTCAAAAATACCTTCCAGCGGCCACATCAAAGGCACCATTTCAAGCAGGCAACACCGCGTGTGCAGAACAGCACCTGGCTGCGGCCCGTCGCGGGCACCATGGTGGTCTTGCACCTGAACTTGCATGCATATGGTGACAGTACCATGTGTGAGGAGGTGCACCATTAGCATGGCTCCTGAAGGGCACCCATGCCTGGACAGGGGACACGTAGAAACAGGGGTAGAACGCACCTTGAGGATGGCGGTGGCGGCCGGCGGCGGGTGCTCAAAGGCGCCGGCGGCGAAGCAGGTGCGGCAGGAGTTGAAGTGCTTGCGCGGGGACATGGAGGTACATTGTTGAGCTTCCGTCAGATTACACGGGGGTTCTCAGAGGTACTCAAGACTAACGAGGATCACTCACGGAGGAATGTCTGTAGCTCGGTACTGGCGGGCATCCCTGGGAGGCACAGGGCAGTACAACGACACAGAGCAGAGTCACTGGTGCAGGCAGCACACGGGTAGACACATCTGGGCAGTGACTACAGGTGACTTCCTGGTGGCAGACTGTTCAGTGTTCACGTACAACACATACCGTAGAATATCTAATTGCTCGTGAAAACCGGCTTTGTGACACATCGGTCGAGTGACATGACCAAAACATGGTTTGTAGCTCGTTATTTTGGCTACCAGCATGCGTGACAACCGCGATTTCACGAACTAGGGCTCGTGGATTTGAAAACCGCACGCGAGCGGAGCGAGCAAAGCGGTCAAAATATTCGCGGATGCATCTGTGTGCCTCATTTACGCTTCAGCGTTGATGTTTAGTCTAATATCTACCGCACCTCGCTAGATCTGTATCCATGGCGGCGAAGACCAACGTGCTCGACGGCACGCTCTGTGGGTCGCAGGATGAAGGTCAGCGTGGGTTTAATGAAGATGATATATAACAAATGCGTTATTTACTGGACCTTGACAGACCTGCATGTGTTGGTTGTGCGCGCAAGCAGCGAGCTCACGACTCGCGACACAGTGTGACAGCGCAGCCCACAAGCTCGTCCTCGTGAAACTTGTCGGCTGATCGCGTGACACAATGAGAAATGCTCGGTGATTTCGTGTCAGCGTGACGTGACATTCACGAGCAATTAGATTTTCTACGGTATGCTGAATAGCAAGAAAGACATTAGCCTTGGGCATGGCACCCCTGTGGGAAAACACCCGCCAATTACACCATTAAAATCCGCCACACTGAACCCCATTGTCAAGGGACCAACCAAACGGCCCCGTGAGGGAAGACTGAGCGCAGTGGTTTTGATCCAAGGCCGGCCAGGCTACCCCGACCACAGGCAACATCGACATTCGCAATACGACCCGAATATGGACTATTTGACTACTTGGGACCACCCGTATAGTTGGGATATAGGTCGGTACAAGTGGGCATTGTAGGGTTGTGCGCAACATATATGGCCATATTCGGCCGTGAAGTCGACTACCGTTAAAAAACTAAAGGTTCGTTCATGTCCGGGGCAACATGCTTCGAATTCGACGAATATTTAGTTTTTGTCCCCTCGTTGCGCTCGGGAAAACGACGAACCACAAAACAATAAAAACAGGCTTTTGTCCCTGTCTATGAGAGCAGAACTCGACGAAATGTAACTTATACTAGTTGCTTGTGTCCCAGTAATATGCAATTGCGGTGGTGATCGCACAGCTTTGTACTTCTCCTTGTTGTGCTTCAGCCGTGCTGCTCCAAATGGCCTCCTCGTACTCAAGATCGTCGGGATCTACCGGTTCGAAAACCTTAATTCAACTGTTTACAATTGTCGTAATCTAATGGAACGCGGCCTAGGGCCCGTGGGATCCTGAGCATGCCGTAGCTATGCGCAGGGGTTGGTGCTGTCACATACCGTAGAATATCCAATTGCTCGTGAATGTCACGTCACGCTGGCACGAAATCTCCGAGCATTTCTCATCGTGTCACGCGATCAGCCGACAAATCTCACGAGGACGAGGTTGTGGGACTGCGCTGTCACGCTGTGTCGCGAGTCGTGAGCTCGCTGCTCACGCGCACAACCACCACATGCAGGTCTATCAGGATCCAGTAAATAATGCATTTATTACATATCATCTTCATAAAAACCACGCTGACCTTCATCTTGCGACCCAAGTATGACATCATCACACTCGCGTGCGGTTTTCAAATTCACGAGCCCTAGTTCGTGAAATCGCGGTTGTCACGCATGCTGGTGGCCAAAATAACGAGCTACAAACCATGTTTTGGTCATGTCACAAAGCCTGTTTTCACGAGCAATTGGATATTCTACGGTACCTTACTGGTCTACAGGTATCTGCCCGTGACTGCACCAGTTGTCATCAGTGGAGGATGTGACACGTGAGACTCAGATAGTAAGAAGAGTGATTACACTACGATCTGTAGAGCCTAAATAAGCGTCGATCAACGTCTCATACGGTTACGATCAGAATCATTGTCTGCTGGCATGCAATCTGCATGCATTGCTCGTGCATGTGGTGAGCCATCTGTGCATGGCCTCCCCACAGCCACTCCGGATCAGCACCGTGCATCCACTCCATGCATGGTCACCGTAGTCCTGTGCATGGCTGGATCACGACAACAATCTCCACAGCAGGTTCGTTTGCGCACTGCGGTACATCTACGTCGGTACCGTCGGGGAAGGTGAGCTACGGCTCCGCTCGTTATCGTTGTTGTCCATGATGACAGTCTCTACAAGTCAGCTAGTTCAACGAATGTATAAAGATTTCACCAGTTCGGTGTCCACGTCCTTGCGCTCGTATTCGACGACCGGAAATAAAATTAAAAAGGCGTGTCCCTGCCAAATTTCGAAAAAACGACGACCCATAAAGAAAAGAATTCCCAATTTTTGTCCAGTCCAAATATCCATTTGAACGAACCTTTACGTTTTGAACGGTATTGCCAGCATGCGCATGACCTCGCCATGGCGCATACGAGCGCAGGCGCGAGCATGCACCCACTTGCTGCCACCGCAAAACATGGTTACAAAGCAGCTTTTTAAGCAGCAACAGATAGCTGCGTGCTACATATGTTGTACGTTATTCAATCTACTCTAGCCTGGTGCTCGTTTGCTGAACAAGTACGGAGCTGCAAAGTGCGCTGAACCAGCCATGGACTGGCTATTCCAGCTTCATGCATTAACAAAGTAGGATATCCAAGCTGCGTTGCACCACTGTGTTGGCGGTGCAGCTCAACCGCCGTCTTGCTGGAGCCACAGGCCATGTGTGCACCATGTCCACAGCTGACAGCACCTACTAATCAGATCAGCAAACTGCAAACGAATGCATAAACTCGATGTCAAGCTGGGATGGGGCGACCCCGATTTCCCGATGTCGGGATTTTGGTGGTCGGGCTCGATATATCGGGATTTATTTTCTTGGTCGGGAATTTTTGACCTGTCAAGTGGGGGCTGTAGTGAAATGGGTAAAGCATTGTGGATGTTGGCACAATTGCCATATTTTTTTTATCACTGCTGATGTCAGGAAGAAAAAAATTCAAGTCAAATCAGTAATAAAAGATGATTTCAGAGCAGCACATCGCGCTCGGCTTCATCAGCAGTGATAGTCATGCTCGCTGGGAGCTTGTGGAGCAGTCCGTAGCACCCAACCCACTTTCATCTCCAACTGCCACACACATGATCATCGCTATTACTGCAACCAGCGACCGCTACGACTCAAGCATACATCATGCGGAACGTTGTGGTAAGGTCTGGGCTCGCGTGAGCGAGTGCTGGACAGATGTGCCCTGCAACTGAACTCGTCCGCACGAGCTGCAGCTCCGCTCCATGACCATATGCATCCGCAATACCGGCAACTGCTTTGTATGACGTCTGCATCAATAATTAGTAGTGGTATAATGTGCCTCCGAATGAAGTACCGCGGCACGACGCTTAGCGCCTTGTCGCACGTACGCCCGCATGTCAAAGCAGGCCTGTGCCGGCGGTAGCTCTCGGTCACAAGGTCACGTACACGTTACATGTACAGCTGCTGGAGCATCCTTCAGGTCGAATTTAAAAAATTGAAAACGTGCCTGCATCCCGACTCACGATTTCTGATCATATGCCAGTGGGATTGCGCCACAATCGGGGTTGCGGAGTGGTGCGCGCCAGCGTCGGCATGCATCATGCCACGCGTTGCAACTGCGCACAGCAACAAAGAGCCGTACATTGAACTCGTTTATGGTGATCACTCGCTCAAATTTTAACACAAACATTTGCATGATATTGCTGAAGTTGAAACAACAAGCCTGTGACTTGGCCGAACACAAACGCTTCGGCAACCGCAAAGCAGTTTGGAGGAACGGGGCATTGGAGCTGCAACCGGGCTGGATGCATTGCGAAAAAGCTAACTAAGCACTATGGAGGGCGGCCACAGGCAAGGCAGAGGAACTGGCCACCTCCAAAAATGACAGCCTGGGGAGGTGTGCAAGTGATAGTTTGACAAGTTGCGGGTGGTTTGTGTGCGTTTCCGTGGCACCAGCAGTTGATTTGGTAGCAAGTGTGAGAAATCAGGCGTTTTCAGGCGTCCGTTTGAGCACCAGCCAACACCAACCACAGTGGAACCAGTAACAAGGAGTTTCACAACACCAAGGCATCCGTTTCTGCTGCCGGTTGTGGCTGGCAGGTGGGCGACATGGCAGCCATCTCCTGGACTGTTTCTCTGCTTTTGGCACGCTCTCTAACCCCGAATGTGGCAGAAAGCCACAGATGCCACCCTCAAAAGGCGCAACGGGTGCGTATTGGGCTCTCAGCCTAGCTGGTCGGGGGAAATGTCGGGATTTTGGTGGTCGGGTCCGATAAATCCGGATATTTGTATGGTCGGGCCCGACACCCCATCCCAGATGTCAAGGGCGCTCTCACAGTAATGAAGGACTTTGCAGTCTGTTCATACCTGGTTGCTGTCCTCAGAGTCGTCAATGCAGCCGACGAGACTGCTGAGATGCACCATGTCAGTGTTTGAGCTTCCAGAAGTGAGCGGGTGTGGTGCTGATGAGAGACCTTGCTGCAACAAACTGTGTGTGGAGAA
>JALKAD010000220.1:149870-170860 GCA_024500015.1 Ulva compressa | reverse complement strand
GCGCATGGCTCCGACCCTTGATGGCCCACTCCTGGCCATGGCGTTGAATGTTAGCTGATTGCCTTGCACATCAGCCGTTGCTCCGCAGATGCAGGTGAAGTGATCGCCGCTGGGGTCCGGGCGATCGCAGCGAAAGCACTTGGATGTCTTCACCACTCGCAGCACCTCCTCCGTGCTAGCGTTCCGCCAGGCCCCCGTCTGCATCTCTTCTGGCTCCCCTAGCGGCAGAACTGACGATACCTCGTGACTGAACAGCCGTCTCAACACATCTGACATCTCAGCATATCTCTTCCTCTCCTGGCCGCTGGCATCTTGCCCGTGCTGCATCACTGCCGAGAGAGGTCCCGCAAACATGCGATGCACTGACGCCTGCACCCACAGCCGCATCCGCTCCTGTGCATCAGGTGCATCGAGCCCCTCTGCTTGGTTGGCCTCGATCATCAGGCGCAAGCCCCGCTGGAAGCTCTCCCAGCGCTCCGCCATGTGCTGATGAACCCCACCCCCCCGCTGAAACGACGTTCCCGCGATGCTCTGGTTGAACATCTCTACTGCGCCGAGGCTAGCTGAGGACTCATCGGCATTGCGCTTGCTCCAGCCATGCCAGCCTGAGCGTCGATCGCGTCCGTTCCCCTGCCTTCCTGAGGGGGAGTCCCGCCTGCGATGCTGAGTCTCACGCCTTCCGCGGTTCCTGACGTTGCCTGCCGATCCTCCAGCTCTGTCATCGACGAACTCGTCGTCTTGCATGTGGGCTGCTGCCTGCATCTGACAGCGCGACTCAGTCCCTGATTCCCTCCGGTGTCCTTCACTGCAAAGTGCTCCTGCCTCGATTTCACCGCCGTAGCCGTTCCTGCTATTCTGGAGAGCAGCTTCTTGCATGCTGTGGCAAGCAGCGCCCCCGACTGCTGTGGAGAACCGGCCTCCTCCCCGACTGCTCTTAAAAACAGCCCCCCCGACCGCTGTGGAAAGCGGCCCCCCCCAACTGCCGTGCAAAACAGTTCCCAGGCTGCTGTGGAAAGCAACCCACCGCGACCGTTAACCGCCGCCCCCTCCCAACCCCTTGTATACGCCATGGGTGAGTCCGATGCGTGCTGATTTTCTGTTGTCACAATCATGAAGTTGTCTCCATCATCACGTCCACCTCGCTGTCCGCGCTGCGAATACATATGCGAGTGCCGTTGCCGATGACACTGGTCAGACCTGACCGACTCATCATGCATGCTGCGCACTGTCTTATAAGCGTATCGAACCTAACCTTGTCGTGACTCCATGCAGTACGCCGTATTGCAGCCTACCGTAAACCTTCGATCGCACGTGTGCATTTCGTATTGCACGCACATACAGTGTCCGCGGCCGGTCTGCTTCGAGCGTGCAGATCAGCTGTGCTGTACCACTTGGTCAGATTTACGCACTCGATGCACACTGCCCAGTTGTAATGTTCGTACTCCTACCACATCCTCTCCGATGACTCATGATACGTCGGTAGATAAGTTATTGTACCGCAATCATCACCCGGTACCGCCAGCCTCCCGGCGACGCATGCTGACATCCAGCTGCCGGTGCAACTGCTCACGTGCATCACGCATCACGTACAGCTGCCGGTTCCGTGTCAAACGCATCATTATTGCGCACGCAGGGAGTGCATTTCAGTCCTGTCCGTCTGCCATCTCCATTCACTGACACGAATTATTCGTCGAAAGCTCACCTGGTCGGTCAGCCTGGTTCCCAAGCAGCTCCCGGAACTGAGCGTCCACTGCCGCTTGGACTGCTGCGTCGAAGCGCCGCTGCTCGTCAGCGTTGTTGGCCCGGCTTGGTCTGCTCCGCTGCCGAAGAGGCTGTGGACCCTCGTTGTCACTCCTGCCTGCCTCCTCACTCTCACGCGATTCGCTAGCGCTTTCCCCCAAGTCGGTCCTTGGTGCTGCTGCTGGCCGGCGCCGCTGCGGTGCCGGTGCCTGTGTTTGACGACGGGCCCACGCTGAGGGAAGTGGCACTGCCGCTCCTCCCTGTGCGACAGCCTGACGTCCAGCTGAGTACTGCAAACCACTCCTAGTTTCACGCATGCCTAGGCTAGTGTTGTAGGATGCCTTCGCGTCGGTTTGATTCCAAGTGACCCCCCAATCGGATTACTAGGTATTGTGCTAGGATCTTAGCTGAAAGCTGCGAAGCACTAGCAACGAACACCCACTCTGCGTGGCGAGCTGCTGCTCGCACCAGCCTAAAAACATTCCATCTCTGCACAGCCTCCGGTCCGCAGCAGTGCTGCAGACCCCTGTAGACACCGAAGGCCAGAGTCCTTCGGTCCACCGTCGCCACTCCCACCATAAGTGCGATTACATTCCACGTAATCCACCCTGCGTTGTTTCTGAGCTTGTGCGGTCTGTGGTGCGGTGTGTGTGCACGTGTGAAGGTGTTGTGGTGGTTGGCAGCCTCCCTCCATAGCAGCACTATGAAGCATGTAAACGGCTGAAAGGAGCAAGATTGTTACTTACACACATTATAGTGAGATATGTGGCGCCGCAGATGGGGCTAATGTGCATGTTTTCTTGCTGTTGCTTGTACCTTGAGCTCAAGCTGCCCTTGCACACCAAGGGCATGGACGTCAATGAGGTGGCTTAGAACGCGCTATAAGCAATGCATAGTAATAGAGTCATATGTAGGATGTTATCATGGACGGGCAATGGTGTGATAGTAGTGTCAGTGGTGCTGGCACAAGCATGAAGCTCACCGGGAGGAAGAGCTTCACTGCGTATAGATGCCGATCACGCGAAAGAGAAAGTCTAAAACGATGCGCAGAATACTTTTATCAATGTATAAGACTATTGGCGTGCTTGGATGGCGCTGAAACAGTAGATTCGCGACAAAGCTAGGTGCGTGTGCACTCGATGCTCGAGCATTGAGGGCACCGTCGCAAACAGCAACAGACAGGACGACCGCATACCAGAGCACAGCACCATAATATGAGACCATATAAGCTCATGCACGATCTCTCGCGGCTGGCGGGCCTCTCGTTCTGCAACAGTTTCACTGTGTCTCGTCGCTGGTGCCAGTGGTACAGCTCGATCTGGGTCCACGCCCAATCACCCTCTGGCGCAAGGAAGCAGATGCTACTTACTATAGACTGTACTTACGCTAAATTATGCGCGTGTTGCGTACAAATGGCGCTGACACTTCATTGGATGGAGGTACTGTTCGCTGGTTTGTCACGATAAAGACCATCGGGTCAGGCGATCAAGCATTGCAACGTTCACATATGGTACGAGTACCTCTATAAAGCTGTTATATGTGCGATTGGGTGCTTGTCGCGTCATTCGCCAACTTCCCCACCTGGAGGTCCCCATGCAAAGCGCTTCCCCTCCTCATTTTTTTTGGCGTGGGGAAGGCCAGTCGGTAAACATGACGCGACTGGGGAACCCAGGGTGGGGCAACCTCGCGAGGCCTCGCCAGCACACAATAATACAGTCTGTTGATACTGTGCTGCTATGTACATCATTACATTGCCGATCCATTCCTTCTGGTGCCACCTATTCGGGCACAGCCGACCATGCTAGCACTGGCACCGCCCAGCAGCCAGCACCCACCAGCTATCCTACATAAACTCCACAATATAAAGGCTTGGACAGCTGACAACTTTCTTCGTGGTTAGCTTGATCGTGTCTTCCGTGACTTGCTGTAGATCTGCCGCAGTCGTCTCAAGCCTTCTTCAATCCTGCAGTCACAAGGTTGCTTACAGCAAAGCTTCAGCTGTGGTAACTGCTACATATCAAAATTCAAACTTCAGATGATTTCAATCTTCAGCGATGCTTCACACCTTTCCTCTGTGTCTTTTGTACACGCGGTGTTTGCTGTGATTGTGCCCGAGCCTTTGCCATGCCTCTAGTCACCTTCCGTCGCGAATCAGGATGACTTTCATCTTGTGTGTTGGGCAGTACCGCATGTTCGCTGTTGTCCTGCCTTGGATCAGCTCTTATTTCCTGCATACAGCTTTGCTTAAGCACAATGTGCGTTTGAAGCCGACTTATGCACGCAACTGAATGTTTATGAACTCATTACGTGGAATGCAGCTGCAGGGAGATTGGTCGACATACCTTTTCAGCTGGAGCACTGGTGATCTGAGCTGGTGCTTGGGCAAGTGGAAGGTTTTCCCAATCGTCGTCTGAGCTTAAACCGTCTCGATGTAGGTGTGGATCTCCCCGCTGCACGAGTATGCCTGTTTGCGTTCTTGCAACGCTTTGTGAACCGTACAACCAATCAGGTAAGTCACTGTGTACCACAGTGAGAGGGACTGGTCTGCAGTTAGTGGCACACCGTGTCCAGGGCTAGCTGTCTGGTTGTATCTCTTTCATCGTCTGTACTGTCCTCCAGCCCGTCCTCAGTGGGTGCCTGTAGACAGCATGCAACTAGTATACACCGTGCTGGCCCCGGATTCTGAAACCCGAGTTCACATGGCAAGTTACTGCAAGTCTGTCTGAAATCTGTGGTTGTGGTAGCTCGTGCAAACAACCCAGTGGGACTCACCTGTCGGTTTGAGACGTCAGCGAGTATAGTTGGTGCCTTGCGTGTCCTTCCGCTTGCTCGTGTGCCTCGCGGTCTGGGTGGATGCTTGCTGTGCCCTGCTTGCTCCATTGTAAGTGAAGAGCCGTGCTCTTGCTCCTGCACTTCCCAAGTTTCGCCACCTGCATCGTCTTCGTCATCATCGCTGTCTTGGCCATCAGTTGGGTGAGGTGGTGGGGCCTGTGGCAAGGTACTGGAGAGCTCCTCACAGAATGCCTCCAATTCAGTGAATTGCCCCACCCCGTCCTCATCCGCAACAACTCCCTGCGTTTACCATCATGATCAAATAACAGCCATGCATGCAGAGCTGGCGTAGGTGCATAGAATTATGGCGTCGCAACCACTGCACCGAGGTGGTTTCACGGGCAGCACACCGCAAACTTTGCAACAGCCTGAAGCATAAGCACTCCCACTACAGGTAAGAATCCCTTCCTTGGCCCGTTGATATGAATCTTCTGCCTTCTTTCCTCTGGTGTGTCTTCGTCTGGCTGCTCTGGCAGGGGCACACGGAAAACTGCATATGGATGTGCATTCACAAATGTCTTGAAGCCGTGCTCAAAACCTGTAGCATGGAATAATTGCTCCAGATTAGTGCTGTCCTCTGTCGACAGGATTGCCTTCAGTGTTACGTTCTTTCCTCTGCTTCTATCGCATGACTCAGGTATGTGGAACGGTGATGCATCTGTTGGCTCTCCCGCAGTCCCCCATTCCTCTGGCCATTCTGTTGGCTCAACGGACTCCTTCCGCCCACCGCTAGCCTCAAGCAGATCAGTGGCAAACTCAAGCAGCAGTGTTTTGACGTACTGCACATGGTGTGCAGGTTAACTCATAGCCAAGCTCAGAGCAAGTCAGCATGTGATCATGATCACATGCTGACTGTGTCTAGACAGCTGCAGCTGTCTAGACACCAACACAGGGGGCGTGCCTTGGCAATCTTATCATCTGCAAGGAGGCCGAGAAAAACGGACTTCACCGACCCACGGAAGTTGACAGCGGTGTTGCAATTAAGGTCTTGCTCGAGATCGTCTGCCATTTCCGGATACAAGTCAATACTGCCGAGTCTGCTGTAATATCGCTGTATGTAGCCGCCAGCCTGTTCTGCAGCTGCCCGGTCCGGTCTAGTTGAATGCACCAAGATAGGAACTGTAACCTGACCATTGGCAGCGCTTTCCGCTCGTTGTCATGCCCCATTGCTTTCTTGGCAGCCTTGAGCCCTTTACTGAGTGTTTTTGCTGTCCTTGGCGAGCCATGCTTCTCGCAAAAAATGTTGACATAGCTTGTCACCATTGACATCACTTGAGTCAGTGTGGTCCGGTATTGGTGTCCCAGGCGTATGGCCAACAGGCCTTGGCGGTGCATCTGATTCGGTTCCTGTGGAGCATAACAGCTGTGTCAGAGGATCGGGCGCGCGGAAATTCAAAGGGTTATACGAGACGCTCTGCACATGAAAATGGGTGCTGAAATACCTCGGAGTGTGCATTAAGCGCCCATGCATCTATGTCCTTCCTTCTCAACACTGATTTCACATGGCTGCTGAGGACTGCTCCGGGCACAAGCGAATTCGAGGTGGCCTCTCCCACAGGGCAAACCAAAGTGATGTACTTGAACATTGAAGGTAGTACAAATGGCGACAGCTGTATCAGAGTCCATACTAAATCTTTCTGGGCCTGCACAGTCGAAATATTTGCGGTGCATATGCGGTTGTCCGCCGGTCTGTGGTAACAGCACTGAACGATGGCCATGGACGATAACAACGTCCCCGAGTGCCACGCACAGGCAAGACGTCGCACCATCGATACAGCAGCCTGGTCGTCATCGCGTTTTCTCTTTACCGATGTTGCTCGCGACATCAAACTGTCATGTGGACTTGGCAGTGTCTTCGCGGAAGGGGCTGCCGGCGTGATCATGGAGAAACCTGCGACCCCCTGCACGACTGGCCCCGTCCACATACCCCTTTTCAGATAAGGAATCATATAAACCTCTTCAAAGACTCCCTCGGCTAGACGAAGGATGCAATTCGGATGGCCCGGGACTGTGAATCGTGTCAGCGAGGTAACACCGGGCACTGATAACACAACTGCGCTGAAGTCTGCGAGCTTGGACCTCACATGCTCTTCGTCAGACTTGAGCGGGCTCCTAGACAGGCTTAATCGACTCTGTACGCCTAGGATGTCAATAGCGAAAGCTGACAGGTCCCTGATCGGGACACCTTCGGAGGCCCTTGCTTCAGCCATGATTAACAATACACTTTCCAGTGGCAATTGAGTTGTTGGAAATCAGACCAGGCGTTGGCTGGCTGCGGGTGTTTAGGAGTGATCCGCAATGTTGAGGAACGTTGACAGTTCATTCGTGGGAGCTCGACGTACCATCGGTGTGCACAAAAGGTGGCTGCGCCGGTAGACACATACTGCCTCTCGGCTGACGCAATACGAATAATAAAACAGAGATAACTTTTCAACCAGATCCTGTTGTTTCTGATGTATACAGTGATGATTGAGTCGTTCTGTCGTCGATAGGCCTCTCTAGCTGGTGATGATGTGATTGGAGTGATGAAAGCAACAGTGAAGTCCAGGAGCAGCCCCAAGCGAGCCAGAACGGTGCCCGAAAGAAATATTTATTAATTAGATGAAGTGTAGAGTGGTTTTTTTGGCGGATGGTTTTGTCCCCATTGCATTCTGGCTGTGTTGCCCCTTGGATGCAAACATAAATATCTTTGTAACCATGCTGCATTCGGGCAAACGGACTTCACCATATGTCCGACCACTTCACAATCAACACAACTGGCTTAAAATTAACTTGAACAAAAAATAGTAATTTTTTTTTGCTTGATGCTAGGCCCAACGGGACACTGTCTGAACCGTTCCAAGAGAGATTTCATGCACAATGATGCTCTAGTAAATGTTGTAGCTGTTTGGCAACTGTTTTCGCATTCCGGAGATGCGGCATGCCCGCACCCGGTGTCACACCTGTGTTGTAATGTAGAAATACAATGCAGAAATACAGAAATACAATGCAAAACTACAATTGAAATATGCAATGGAACTCGCAATTGAAATGCAAATTATAACTCAATGCCACATTCGGGGTAGTGCAGTTCATGGCACTCGGAGGCTGGTTCAGAATCCCAAGTCATTCCTGCCCAGTTTACAGTATTCTATTCCTTTCACTTCTCATGTTCCTGCCTACCATGATACCCCATCTTAGACACTGTGATGAAGGTGGACCCATTGGTCCCCCGCAGATGTGACACAGGGCAATGAATCTGGCTCAAGTGTACACCCCATGTGTATCCAGCTCCGATTCGAGCTTTGGATGCGAATATCATCCTTGGCACTACACAAGCACCAACAGATGGGTCATCATTGTATGTAGACTCTAGCCCCACGCCCTCACGCACGGCCAACCTGTCGTAAATAGTGCCAATAGCAATGCGGGCCTCATCATTCGGCCAACCCATACCAGACATGTACACAAGGAAGATATGCTTGATCTTCAAAATGCACGGGTTGTGACCTCTTTCAGACATGAAAGGCACGTACACGTACTGATCAGCATGGGGAGAGCCATGAGCCTTAGCGCCTCGCTCAGTGTACACTTTGAATGCCCCATACTTGATGGTGGCTTCCTCAGCGCTGTAGACCACGGCGTGATCTGCCACCGTCGACTCGGCCCGACAGGACTCCAATCGCTCCCTTGTAAGAAATCCAGCCAGGGCAAGTCGGCCCTGGACCTGATGTGCTCGAGACCTGTTGTTCCGAGCCTCCATCGTGTCGAGAGCAACCAACAAGCGCCTCCACTGCACAGAACAAAAGTGTTTGGGAAAATGCTTTGCAGGGTACGCATCCTGCAGGCAGTCAAGCATGCATACAGACACGGGACACGGAACCTTGTTGCCCTCTTCGCCTGTGCCGTGGGAATCCACCAGGGCCCCCAACATAACACCATCATCGTCCATTGTATCCATGACCCTTCTCGACTGTTTACCCAATGCAGCTTGCGTGGGACCATCAACCCCGGGCCATCTGTTGGTGTTGTGCCGCAGCGCCATCAGCGACAAGGCCGCATAGGCTGCTGCCTGAGCGACCTTGATTGTGGCATGTGCTGTGATGAATTGCTTCATTGCCCTGATGCATCGCTCACCCCAGTCTTCCCTACTGAATGCTCCGGGGAGACCCAGGAGTACCTGCTGAGGAATATGAAAGCAAGCACGGTGCAGTAAACTGGTCAAGAGCTGTCCTTGTAGATTCTCCTGGCAATACTGAGCGTACTGCAACAACTCAGACTGCGCCGCCAAGATCTGGTCAGGGGTATGCTGCCCTGGGCGGTATTGGAGGAAGTACATGGTATACTTGCGCAAATGTCCCCACAGCTTGAGAATCCCAGGATGAATATGTTCCTTCAAGTGCCAAAAGGCAGCCGCCCCAGTGACCTCAACGAAGGTATAAGTCTCCTCAAAATACCATCTTGAAACATGCAGCCTGCAAACACGGAGCGCTTGCTAGTGTACTTGGCCTATAGTATAGTGACAGTCTGGCTGCAACATGTGTTTTTAGGGGCATACTCGCACAACTGCCTGGCAGATCGGTTGTAGGCACTGATGAGATTAACTGCGTCAACAATCTTGTCGCAACGTCTCATCAAATCACGTGAAAGCCTGAACTCCTTGCCATTCACTCGAATCCCGTTTGCGCGGGTGATTAAGCCAATGAAGCCACGCCACAGGCCATGCAAGATGGTGTGAGACATTGGTTCCAAGAAGTTGTACGTAAACCTGCACACACATTGAATGCGAAAACAACAATTAGTGAAATGCAGGCAATGCAAAACACTCTGGTGGCGACCTGGTGGCGCGCCTGTATGAAAGGAGGCCACTGGCATCAAAAGCATTGACTCCCTTGCATCCCAATTCCTTGTGCACCTCATTTTTCTTCTCAAAAAACTCTGTCCATATGCGCTGACATTCTGGACAGAACTCCGGCACTTAGCGCAGTGCTGCGAACCACAACAAGATGAGCATGCTGGGCGCTAGGCATGCAAGGATTGACGATGAATGGGTCACACCTTCGCTCAGTTCCACCTCCTCATCATTCTTGGCGTTTGCTCCAACACGCCCTCCATTTGCTGCCGCAGCTGGCAAGCGATGCAGCTGTGCGAACTTTGTTGTAGCCGCCTCAGCCTGCTTGCTCCGGATGTCTTGCAACTCCTCAGATATCGCGATTCTGACAAAATTGGCATGGTCCAGCGTGCCATCCTGACACAACTGCACCTCTATGGGCACCCATACCTGCATCATTCTGCGCGTAAGCAACCCAGAAACAAGCACGCATGGGACACATTCGTTTTCGCACATGCAGTGGAGATGTCGTGCACCTGCTTCTGCTTGTCAAGCTCGACCGCCGATGTCTTGCTGCCATACCCGGCAAATGCCTGGTAGCCCACCTTGACACCCCCTGGGAGCTCACGGACAGACCTGATGCTGCACTTGTCGCAGCCACTGCGGCTGGTATGGCTACTTGTTAGTAGCCAACACTTCCGCGCGGGCGTGTCAGCAATTGCAAACAGGAAGATCGGGAATACCTCCCTGACCTTTTGCCGGTAGGGATCCCACACGCGGATACCAGAGCCTGTGACGGTGGCCTTACCGTCGACTGTGCTCCCCATAGGCTCATGTTTCTTGAACTCCCGCAATATGATGTCCATTACTTGCGTCAGGTCAGCTGGTTCCTTCGGACCGCTGATGAATGCGAGGTTGAAAGAGGCCAGCTTGGTGTGTGATAGGAACCCTGGCAGGTCCAGACACTTGAGACTGATCACGGTGGTGGTAGCCCGGCCATGCTGATGAAGCTGCACCCCATCAACAAATAGAGCAAATGTGAGGCACAATTGATCGCCTTCGCCAGTGAGAATCTCGTCTGAAACGTCGGATTCTGCAGCCTGTCCCAGGTCTGCTTCTGCATCTGACGCACCAAGAGCATCATCTGGATCATCAGCGGGCATGTAGGCATGCAACTCTGGCGGTGTGCCCAACATGTCCTCTGCAGCGGGTACCTGGTCGACTGCACGAGCTGCAGGCGGCGCCTGCTGTCCCTGGTCTTGAGCAGGCTCTGGGGCGGGAGGTTCGGCCTGCGCCAGCATGGACAGAGCATGCCCGTGAGCTGCATCAATGTCTTGAAACAAAATTGAACTCATCAATCCTTGCAACCTTGTGCCAGCAAATCTGGCAAACGTCCGGTCTCCGAACAGATATCGAATGACATTCTTGACCCCCAGAATGTAGACACTGCATTGTGCATGAGTGAAAGTCAGTCAGACGGGTAGCTCAGAACAGAGTGTGCACCAACAAAGAGCAAGTAGGTAGCTGAGACACTGAGGTTTGAATGGACACCTTCTTGCAGGAGCCATCTTGGCACCACTCTTTGTGTACCGGTGCGTCCCGCACTGCGGGCATCTCTGACCTCGGCATTTACGAGCTTCATCAGGTGGGAGTGAGCGCCCGAACACATGAGGACATCTGCTGTTGCTGCACATGTCATACGTGTACTCATCTGTCTTCTGGAAGTTCAACACCCCACGAACAATGTGATCTGACCTGCACATGCATTCAAAGGATATGCATGGTTTTCAACCCAGGGAGACGCGTACCGGTTTTGTAGAGTATATAGCAGCACATGTGCAGGGTAACGTATGCCCACTGTAGTGGGGTGCGAATCACACCTCGGCATTCTGTTGGTTGGTGGAAGCAACCCACTCCTGTGCAGGAATCCACAAAGCATGTCAACACCTCGTACAGTAGAGTTACTGACCAGTCTGTGTTCGCCAATAAAATGGCAAGCCTGTCTGATGTTAACCGTGCTCCCATCGGTGACGGGCTGGTCGCCGTTCACCTGGTACCAACGCACAGTGTTTGGTCGCGGTGCTGGGAGGTCCACATTGAGTTGTTGGGCTAGCTCCTTGGCCATCTGGTCTTTCAGCTCTGTCCATACAGATTCAGCAACATCGGCACCAAAATCAGCCCCACCGGCCTGACCAACAACAACTCGGAGCTGTTCGTCGGTGAGCTCTGTTCCCCCCCGGGGTCTCCATCCCATCTCATCAGCAACTGCCCGGGCACGCTGGACAATACTAGCAACGTCCTACACGGTCGAGCACCAATGAGTAATGTGTTCAATCGGCCCTTTGGCGCCTCAATGGAAAGAGGGGCACAATATAGTGTCAGTATACGAACACACCGACTCTTCGCCGTCAGAGTCATCCTCGGATCCAGCCTGCAACCGCATCTGAGCAAACTCTGCTGCTATATCGTCTTCTGAGGCGTCTGACGCCAGTGCATCTTCAGCCTCACACAGGGGTAGGGGCTGATGAGACGCCTGCAGTTTCTCTGGCCCACTCAAATCTGGCTCAGGTGCAATAGTGAAAGCTGGATTAAATGCCTCGTCGTACAATCCGTCTTCAGAGACAGGCACAGCCATCGGAGCCTGTGCATGACAAGAAGACACCCCAGCGTCCAGAGGACTGCCACGCCCAACGCCCTGGCTTGTCTGTGCATCAACAGGACTTCGGAGGGGGGACCTGGTCCCGCCCCCCATGTCGTTGCAGCTGTCGGGGTTTCCTCCCTCTCCCCCGTCCGTGCAGTCCCCCATCGTCTGAATGTCCATCTGGTCTATATCATTTTGTTGATGCTGCTCATCTTGTTGGAGTCTGGGAGCAGATGGGCGATGAAAATCGAGCCAAGCCTGCAACAAGTCTTGTGCGTGTGGGACTGCACTGTCTTGTGCGCCACCATCGTGTCCCGGCACTCCACCAACTCTCCTCTTCTTATTCTGGATCTGTGGAGGTTGTGGTTGGATCTCCCCTTTGCTCCAGAGGTCAATGTTTGTCTTGTGTTTGGTGGAGTCCAAATGCCTTGCAAGGTTACCATAACTCTCAGGTTTAGCACACAGAGGGCACCAATAAATTACGCGTAGGCCAACTGGCACCTCAATGTACGATAACTTTGCTGACATGAACGATTGTAGGAAAAATAGGTGCAGCACAGAGCGCAAGACCGACAGGTGCACGGCCATTCTGGCACGCGTGAACTTCACAGCATTAGCTATTGATCATCAATACATACCCAGATCTATTAAACGCATGTATAGCTTTTACACTTCTGCGATTCAGTACATATGTACAGCGACATGCCTCGAGCGATATCAGCGCGCAGCTGCGCGCAGGCCCAAACCCCATCTGCACCCCGCGGACACTGCAGCATCGAGGCGGAGGGCATGCGCAGGCGACGTGCCCAATCTGTATCGCCGCTATACGTACGCGGGAATTGCACTCTAAGCACCCCAGACTATTGGAAATATAGGTATATAGTACGTGCTCCAAGGGGCCACGCTGCTGAACAGGAACCACACCGCAGCTTCGAGGCTTCGTTCGCTGACGGGAATCAGATGCTCCGCAACGGGACACCTGCCCAACATGGCTATCCGGACGTTCAACGTTGCGATTACATGAAAGATTCAATCAAATCGGTGTGGTATATCGCTCGCTAGCAGACTGCATGTAGTTTTCCCGATCCGGAGTCCCCAGTCTGACAAGCGCCCCATGTCTGCCTGGGGCACATGATGGCACCATCTCCGATAGCTCGTCGGCACGAGCCACAAAGGAGCAACAAGCGGTGATGGCATTGAATAGCTTTCCTGGCCCGTCTTGCGCTGTTTTTAATTCGCGTTTTCATGATCTGCCATGTATGCCCCAACACAGGCTTCCCCACTCTCAGGTGCTCCCCAACCAGCAATTGGGGAACCTGTATCCCAATATCACCATACCAACATGTCCGAGGCCCCAACTTCAGAAGTACAACTCCGGATAACCACTGAATGCCACCAAATTAGTTGCCAAGCGTCAGTATCCATGTTTGTGTCACTTGGTCAAACTTCCCCACAGCCAAGTTCCCCACCTACATGCCTTCCCCACCCCAGAGTTGGGGCAGCTGAGAGGCGTGTAATCCAAACCTACGCAGCCGGTAGCGTTTTAATCCAGATGAAGCATCAGAACATCATAACACACTTAATTATGAACCACGGACTCGTCAGATTGCAATTCTGACCAATTTCCAGAAAGTTGCCAACTTCCCCAGGTACAGGTTCCCCACCCCAGCACCCTCCCCACCCAGGTGGGGCAACCTGGGCGTGGACGCTGTGTCCCCCCGTCGCCGCTGCTCTTTCCCTCGTCGCCGCTGCTGTTGCCCCTTTCGTCGTCGCTCTTGTCACCATCGCTGTTCTCAGGATCATCATCGCATGCTGACCGCTCCGCGGGTTGCAGGTTTAGTGCTCGCAGACTTTCTGAAGTCATGCTACTGACTTGTGGGTGTCTCACTTCAATTGCATGCTGGACTATGTCCGTTGCTATGTCCAGAATCGAGAAGGGTGCGCGGTTTATTGCACACTTGCGCACCGCTGTCTCTCATTCCTCGGGTTCTGTCTTGCCACCGCCTGTCAAAACTGTTTCCTTCTGCGCAACGATCCGCAGGCACCAGTGCCATACACTGAATCGGTTCACCTTGGCTGTGAACCCGAGTGCTCGGCGCTTGGCAGGTGAAGCGCTGCCTTGCGTTGGAAACAGTAAATTTCCTGCACATGCATGTGTCCAGTACTACGTGAGTGGGCTTGCGGCACCAGTACACGCATGCACAGCCTCGCTGTGGAGCAGGTTCTGCGGGGATGGCTGGTAACCCGCACCTTGGACACCGGCAATGGTTGACAAAACCGCCGCGTACCAACAGTTGGTTGCCTTCTCTTTGGTCGAAGAAGTCATACGATGCCTAAAATCACCTATCATGGCTGCAGCCGCTGCCATGACTATTGCCCATCCTCTGATGTCTTGTCTAGGGTAGAACATATCTAATTTTCCGCCATCAGCGTAGATGTTGCACTGGGTGGGGTCCACCGATTGGCCGGTCACCCGGTTCTCCATCGTCTCAAGCGCATGCCAGAATGGCATCATCGTTGCTGTCAAGCGCTCTAGTGAGTTGAAGAACGGTGGCATGTCCTGCACAACATTGTTCTGTTGCCTCGGCGCTGCAAGGTCGTTGATCTGTATCTGTGTAGCACCGGATCAGTCTGATCTGTGCTACTGGCCGGTCGAAGTTGTAATTTAGTGCAACGATGCATGCCCGTGTTTGCGTTCGTCAAGGGGTTAACTCACCGAGGCATCGGGTTCCCACATGAGTTTGGCATACTCCACCGCCACGTCGCCAACTTGCTGGAGAGTCGCCGCAATTTGGCCTAGTGTCCCCAGGTCCTGCATGCGCATGTCTTGCTGCTGTTGTGAGCTTTGTACATGCCACCATGTCTCTCTAATTCATGCGCACGTATCACAGGAGTTTGGCAGGTCCCGGGGTGAGGGGGGGGGGGGGGGGGGGGGGGGCACCGTTTGAGTCATCCGCTGTATTGCCGTCCTTCCTATCATCCCTAACATCGGGGCGCATGCTATTAACTGTAGCTGTCTAGTGGACAGTGTCAGGCTCCCCAACACGCTGTCGTCTACTGGCGACCGGCGCTTGGATTTCTTGTACGCCAGTTGCAGGGTCTTGGTGTCTATCTTGTGGATGGCCATCCCCTTTGAGAGAGCATCCATTTCCTCGGTTTTTCTCAGCTGACCCTTCCCCGCAGTGTCTGACTGCAAGAAATACTGTATGAACAGCGGCGGGGCATTCGGTGTCCAGTCAGGCACGTTGTCCTCATGGCCGACGACATTACTATACTCATACTCAATATCGGTTCTTCTGGTACCATCGTCGACAGAGCCGGTTTGCTCCTGCGCCTGGTCGGCTGACACAGCAGCCCGGTCTGCAGGCCTCGACCTCACCCGGGGATGTAGGTTGAGCATGGCATGCACAATTAGCCTCAGTAACTCTACTGCGTTCCTTGCTGTGTACTCTGCACACCATCGAATGTTCAGGGCCCAATCGAGGTTGTGTCGGTGCAGCTGCTACGCGAGGCGTGCCTATGATATGGGCAGCATGAGCTTTGCATGGCTTGGTTGCTGTGGCAAACAGTGCTGCTGTGAGCTGGAAAAACAGAGTGTTGATGCATGCTGCAATGGCAGCCTGAGCTTTGCATGGCTTGGCTGCTGTGGCAAACAGTGCTGCTGTGAGCTGGAAAAACAGAGTGTTGATTCTTGCTGCATTGGCAGCCTGTGCTTTGCATGGCTTGGCTGCTGTGGCAAACAGTGCTGCTGTGAGCTGGAAAAACAGAGTGTTGATGCTTGCTGCAATGGCAGCCTGAGCTTTGCATGGCTTGGCTGCTGTGGCAAACAGTGCTGCTGTGAGCTGGAAAAACAGAGTGTTGATGCTTGCTGCATTGGCAGCCTGTGCTTTGCATGGCTTGGCTGCTGTGGCAAACAGTGCTGCTGTGAGCTGGGAAAACAGAGTGTTGATGCTTGCTGCAATGGCAGCCTGTGCTTTGCATGGCTTGGCTGCTGTGGCAAACAGTGCTGCTGTGAGCTGGAAAAACAGAGTGTTGATGCTTGCTGCAATGGCAGCCTGAGCTTTGCATGGCTTGGCTGCTGTGGCAAACAGTGCTGCTGTGGGCCAGCACCTCTGGTATATGGGACGAGTCTGGTAATGTCTTGATGCTCAACGCTGTCCGCCGCGGGTGGAGTGCCAGCTGGTTTGGCCGCTGCTGCCTGCTCACTGTCGGAGGTCATATCACTCACGGTCGTCTCCGCTGGCTGATCTGTGCCATGCACGGTCACCTGCATGGGTGTGTATGTGCCATTGTGTCTCTGATGGCCATCGTATGATGTGTCGCGATTGCTCGAAGCGATCAGTTTCCGGTAGTCTAGTGCGGACGCTGAGATCTGATCAGACATCATACCTTGACCTCCTTGGTCGACCGCGAGAATGCGCGGACCTTTCGCAGGCCGATTGGCCTGTGAACCTCGTCCACTGCCTTCTCGCCCTGCTTGCGCTTCGGGCACCACGCAGGCTCCAGTGCTTCATAATAGTCGAGCCACGCATGTATAAGCATGAATGCGTGGCATGTCGATATCAGGACGTGCGCGGTGTGGTATGCATCTGATTCGATAACTGCTGCCACGCTGTTGCGCGCCGCAGCCGTGAATCTCCCGATGTCATTGAGGCTACCTTTAGCTTCGGCCGCAAAAGTACAGGATTTGCCTATCAGCGGTCCTACTACCAACTCTTGCCCGTCCTCACCGTCAACTTGCATTTCGTTGGAAGACATGGGTGTAATATTCATAATCGCTGCTAGCGCGGAATCGGTGGATAGATGGGGGCTCGATGTCGCCACGATCAGTCGCGCCGATGGCGGTCTCGAGGCCTTTGCAAACTACAGGAAAGGTGTTTCACCCCTTTTGGCTGAAGGGTCAACATATTTTGTCCCTTTAAATTTAATGGGTGAACAAGAAAGGGCAGTACTGTGGAGCCAAAGGGCAAATATTGGAGAAGGGTGATTCACCTTATGGGCTAAAACTCCGGCATATGGACGCGCAGAACAGCACTGAATACATCATTGGATAGATGCTATCATTGTGTTTCGTGTTGGCTATGTCTATCGCGAGAAACGGACGTTTTAACACTAAGGTGATGCTGCCAGCCCGAGGAGTACGTCCTCGACGGACGCGTCGATGACACGAAGGTGACGGTCGGATGACGGCGGGGGGACGTCATCGGGACATTGGCATGATGCGCTCAGTTCAACGAGGACGGCATCAGGACAGGAAGAGCGTCTGTACAGGTGGTCGCACCTAATCTGGTCATAATTTGGACCGCCCCGCGCTTAACCCCGCGCGTGAACCCGCGCGTAAAAGCTAACCTAAGTCTTGCTCATAAATATGACCGGATCGCTAGTGTATCCTAAGCGCGGCATTATCACAGGAATATGCGCGGGAATAGATCAATAATATCATCATGATCATGTACTGTCGATGCGCACTTTGGTCGTAGGTTATGCGCGGGTGCCGGCGATGCCGATCAGCGGACCTGTGGGGAGGTAAGCGCGTCCCCATATTCTAAGTTTGTTACAGACCGGGCGTAGACAAGAATTGATTGGACGTGTAGGTTACGCGCGGGTCACTTCAGATCCGTTTTTTTTTTTATGTTTGTGTAACATGCGGCGCGAAGCATATCGCCGCCTGTAGGGTATCGTGTGGACGTGACAATGCACTGTGTGTACTGTCGATGCTGACGACCCAATGATGACATTTCGTGCACGTCACGGTCCATCCCATGGCGCAGCTGTCAACGGCCACCATGACCCGTGTCCTACCTGCACACGGTGGCCGCTGACAGCTGCTCCATGGCATGGCCGTGCCCATGCTTGCCTGTGCCTGTGCCTGTGCCTGTGCCTGTGCCTGTGCCGGTGCCGGTGCCGGTGCCTGTGCCTGTGCCTGAGTGTGTTGCCATCTGTGCCTGCGGCTGGCTTTAATTGCAATAGCTCGACAAGGTGCACCGCCTGAACCAGTCTGCGATGATGCTTTCCGAAAGAGCCTGATAAGGACTGAAACTCCTGCACGCATGCCGGGGTTGTTTCAACTTGCACGAGCTGCAGTGCGCGCGAGTGCAGGATTAACGTGGCTGTCTATGCAAGCCGAGCATCGAGCAAAGGCTATACACTTACCTGTTCGATCTGGACCTGTGACGATACATAAAGATGCTGTTACGATTCCGTCTGCAAATGTTCTGTCCGCAAAGCCTGCAGCAACGGGAGTCGTGGTCATTACCGAGTCGGCACGAAAACTTTTAACAGGCTACCACGATGTTACCATCGACCTTGTCTGCAGACAGCAGTTCATTATAAACGACATTGATGACCGTCGTACATCAATAATACAAGGCTTGTCTTGTCATACCTGCCATGACCCTGGAATCTCAGGGCGCTGGCACCGGCGGCATCTTCTGTGAGACACCCAGCAGTCGTCCTGGAGGTATCACGACCTGAATCAGTCTGTTAGCCATCATCCACATTGATACCCATCGAGGTGAACGACTTAAAAACTGTTGGTGTGTGGCAGGTCGCGAAGGGCAGGTGCGGTATCAGTTACGAAATGATGTACTGCGATGCGCAACTAGCAACTGGATAAGACCGCAGACCGCAAGCTGAATGGAGGCAGTAAATGAGACTGGTGTAAATATGTGATGGTTGCTGCTTTTATCTTGTCTGACTCCAGTCAAAGCCCGTGCTTGTTGACTGCCATTGAACAGCACGACTCGGCTGAATCTATCAACGCGCAGCAGCGTTGTGTCCTTCGGGGTAGTCCCCCGTTCTTATGACATGTCACCACTGGCTGGCGCACCTCCAGCCTCGAGGCTAGCCTACAGGGCAAAGAGGACAAGTGAGAAAGTATTTGACTTCAGTCTGTCTGTCTCCATCCCTTTCGGATGCCGGGCTTTTGCATCCCATGTGCCACTGGCAGTCTACATGACTGACATGTACAGCATGCCTCGCTCCTTCAGCCCACCTCTTACGTTTTCTGCCAAAAAAACGGATCCAGGACAACCGACCGCTGAACTACATGGCGGCGGAGAACAGACCAGTATTATGGCAAAAATTATGGACCTGGACTATGAACTGAATGGCAGCTGTGGTGGACCTCGTTTTTGGGCCTGATCCCAAGCCAGACCGGATAGGAATACACTCACTATCCAAACTGTGACGCAACATGGTGCGTGAGAGGAGCGGTGTGGTGCATGTGCACTCGTGTAGCACCGCAGCACTCCTTGAAAACGAGGTAGCAAGCTACTGGTTTGATTCTGCTATGATGGACTTGGATTTTAGAGCTGCAACCAAGCCAGATCTGCTTGGAACATACTCACTATCTGTGACCTTGATACAGCAGTGGGCCTATTCGTCACAGGGGTGGGTGTGCACACTCTTTTGACAACGCAGGAGTACTGCGGTAAATGAGTCGACGAAAATATCCGCCACGGCTCCAGCGGATCCGCCGAGAACGGCTGCGACCTGGGCACCCGTGACCTCGACGATAGTACTTCATTGGAACCACAACCGCAGAGAGCTCGATTGTTCGCGACGTCCGAAGTAGCACCTGTGTGATGCGCGCTGGGAACGTGTCGCGCTGCGTGCATGGCTCTCGATCACCTATCACCGGCCTGATACTGACAGGAAGTGCAGGCAATTATGAGCTTCATATCTATCCGTAGAGATGACTACCGTCCACATGTGCCCATGTACGAGCATGCGGTGTTGCGAACTGGCTGGAGCTCATGGAGCGTTGAGGAGCTCTGTGCAAGTGGCTGACATAGCTACAGCACCAGGGGCTTCACAACAGTTCGAGTCCGCAAACAGATACAGGCAGCGCCTTGTAATCAAACATGGTTACATGCAAACATACTGATTTGCAAGTCTGTTGCCTGCTGGGCACAGGTGAGATGCTTCAGCCATAAGCAGTGTCGCTTGGTGTGTGATGTCTGGCCTGAGAATAGCGCAGATTTGCGGCAAGCTTCACGAACATCTCCGTAAGTAGTCAGAGCGCTTGAAAATGCTGCCTGTGCAGGAGCATGCTCGCAGATGAAGGCTAACACTAGTATTACTGTTCGTTTTGATCCTGCGATCAGGTGCCATTGCCACAGATGCCAGTGCCAGGGGAATATCGAGATTCAGCATAGATCATCTGTACACCGATGGCCTAGGTCATGTCTGCTGCAGCATCTGACACTGCTGTAATTGAACGTTTTGATCCCATTGATCAGCAAGCTCGCGTGTACTACTACACGGTGTCTGACCATGCAGACTCTCGTTGCGGCTCGCGTTCCACCATGCTTCCTGTCACGCACGGATTCAGTTTTGTTACAACTGCCCCTTGACCATTGTGGCGCACCCCAGCCACGTACTCTACATGGAATGGTGCCCAGCGGCACTGCCGCTCACAGCCACCAGCAGGCAGGCCTAGCGCACATTCTGAGGTGTGTTTAGGCGTGACCCGGCCTCAGACCTGCGCACTGCGGCCCACCCCTGACACTCACCCCATGTGCGCGCGCGCACCGGCACTGCCGCTCACAGCCACCAGCAGGCAGGCCTAGCGCACATTCTGAGGTGTGTCTAGGCGTGACCCGGCCTCAGACCTGCGCACTGCGGCCCACCCCTGACACTCACCCCATGTGCGCGCGCGCACCGGCACTGCCGCTCGCAGCCACCAGCAGGCAGGCCTAGCGCACATTCTGAGGTGTGTTTAGGCGTGACCCGGCCTCAGACCTGCGCACTGCGGCCCACCCCTGACACTCACCCCATGTGCGCGCGCGCACCGGCACTGCCGCTCACAGCCACCAGCAGGCAGGCCTAGCGCACATTCTGAGGTGTGTCTAGGCGTGACCCGGCCTCAGACCTGCGCACTGCGGCCCACCCCTGACACTCACCCCATGTGCGCGCGCCGCACCGGCACTGCCGCTCGAAGCCACCAGCAGACAGGCCTAGCGC
>JALKAD010000220.1:132851-148716 GCA_024500015.1 Ulva compressa | reverse complement strand
AGTGCTGCATCAGCACTGTATCAAAACTCTGCTCAAAGTGGTCACATCAGGATTGCATTGCAGTTCAAGGAAGTTGCCAAGCAAACTGCCAGTGCTTGCAGTAAAGGATTTTGGAATGATGGAATTGGAATTTGGGCAGGAGGAAAATTCTAGTCGATCCACAGCATGGTTTTTAGTAGGGAATGCAACTAAAAATGGGCCTCAAGTGATCAGTGGGTACTGTGCGGCTTTGTTGACATCACAGGCTGGCTCAAAAAACGATGCAGACAGGTGCAAGACCTGAGTTTGGCATGATGGAATTGGAATTTGGGCTGGAGGAAAATTCTAGTCGATCCACAGCATGGTTTTTAGAAGGGAATGCAACGAAAAATAGGCCTCAAGTGATCAGTGGGTACTGTGCTACTGTGTGAACAACGCAGGCTGGCTCAAAAAACGATGCAGGCAGGTGCAAGACCCGAGTTTGGCATGATGGAATTGGAATTCGGGCAGGAGGAAAATTCTAGTCGATCCACAGCATGGTTTTTAGTAGGGAATGCGACGAAAAATGGGCCTCAAGTGATCAGTGGGCACTGTGCGGCTTTGTGGACATCACAGGCTGGCTCAAAAAACGATGCAGACAGGTGCAAGACCTGAGTTTGGCATGATGGAATTGGAATTTGGGCAGGAGGAAAATTCTAGTCGATCCACAGCATGGTTTTTAGTAGGGAATGCGACGAAAAATGGGCCTCAAGTGATCAGTGGGTACTGTGCGGCTTTGTGGACATCACAGGCTGGCTTAAAAACGATGCAGACAGGTGCAAGACCTGAGTTTGGCATGATGGAATTGGAATTTGGGCAGGAGGAAAATTCTAGTCGATCTACAGCATGGTTTTTATGAGGGAATGCGACGAAAAATGGGCCTCAAGTGATCAGTGGGCACTGTGCGGCTTTGTGGACATCACAGGCTGGCTCAAAAAACGATGCAGACAGGTGCAAGACCTGAGTTTGGCATGATAGATTTGGAATTGGACAGGAGGTGAATTCCAGTATGACCACAGCCAAATTCCAGTAGAGAGAGGTTACATGGCCTGGCAGTGACAGCATCGTTCATCTTTTTAGCATCTACATAGCTTACTGTATGACATGGCGTTGCCAGTACGTTGCACTTGCAGTGCCCTTGTGTGGCTACCTGATGTCTTTTAGGGGAGACTGTTCCGAGTATTGGCACTTTGGGCTCACACTTCAGAATTCCTCAGCAGCTGACATCATCAGGCCAGACACATGCTTCCTATCCTGTACATATATTTAAGACGGGGGAAAGAGTGTCAATGTTCTCATGATGCCAGGGGCATACAGCCCCTGCATGATCTAGGCCTCAGCAGACCTCCGAGCGATCTGAGTCAGGTCGACTTGAGGCTGTGCCATAACGTGTCACGGTGTGTTACCGCACCTTAGTGGGTATACACGGCTGTTTGGGCACAGTTGGACAACTTGATAGTGTACGAAAGGAACAGCAAGCACCATCAATGTGGAAATGCTCACCTTGCTGCCTTCTGTACAGGCTTACAGTCATGAATCGGGCAGACGATGATAGTAGTGGAACACGGGGAGATTATCGTGCAGGAATTGCCTCTCCAGCGTGGCACCGGCACGGTCGGTGGGAAGGACCGAGACCTCAGGCTATGAGGCCGATGCTGTCTGTGATCCCGCGGCCGGTGCCAAGGCGAATATCTGATTGAATGATTGAACGATGTCTAAATTTAGAGGTCTTCGACGACGCAGTCATGGTAAGTGTTGTGATCTGCGGTTGCGGCTACTGTCTTTGTCGTCGCCATGATGATGCCTAATCGTGCGTACTGGTGGATGCACCCTCGAGTTTGCGCGGGACCATATGTATCGCGATGATCCGCCTACCGGCCGATCCTCTTTATGAAGCGGAAGATGGCATCCTGGAGTGGTGATCACGACGTCAATCTATCGGCGGCAATGATTACGCCAGAGTTCGTTGACATACGGGATCTTCAAATTGTTGTGTCTTTACTTCATCGCAATGGACAGGTACCGGGTAGTCCAGCCAGATGCTGTGACCACATCATGCGCATCACGGGCATTAGCAAACTCGGCTGACGAGGCCTTGATCCCTCCGGCCCTCCTCACATTCGCAGCTGAATCCCCAGGGGATGTTGGTAAGGCAGCGCTCACTGGCACCGTATCACCTATCACGCCGGACCTGGCGCCCACGGGTGTAGACATTGGATATCCTCTGTTCCAATCGATCCTGGGTTCGGTAGTTCAGCCGTTCAAGGACAGGCTGCCAGATTCCGACGATTTGTTCTGCCTTGCAATAGTGGACCTAGGTACATCTTGCCGCGAGGCGATCCGTCGTGTGCAGCAAGATGCTCCGGTACGAGTTGGACTCAGCTTCGCATTTTCACTCGAAAGCCGCGAGTTATGTAAATTGCCAGCTTGTGAGCAGGCGCAACGGGTGGCACCCCGCCCACCGTCCATGACCGGCTTGTTGCACTGCAGGCTTCTAAACAGGCGGAGATATTGGAAATGGTAGTCAAGAGATGTAGTGATGACGCTGAATCAATGCTGCGCAGTTTGTTGCCACCAGGCCGGGCGGGTGGCACCGCCTCTGACGAGGCGAAGAACGCATCTGCAAAGTTTGTCTGTGACGTGGCCGGCAAAGAAGGCATATTGCTGTCGACATTGGACTTCTATCTGCGGCCGTCTGCAGAAGAGGTGGCTCGAGCTCGAAATATGCGTGCTTTGCTTGCGTCAGAGTCAGGCCGTTGCACCCCGGGTGCTGATTCTAGCACTGCATCGGCGGCAGTTTTCTCTCCAAATCAAATTTCTGTGACAACTAGCTTGGGACCATCGAATGAACTGCCACCAGGTCTCACCTTAGCACGCACCATCACAGCTGCTGGCACCGGCCACACTTCATTTACGTTTACAACGGCAAGAGGTTTGGCGTTGTTGCTGTTGACAATCGTAAATCCTCGACCGGACTGTCTGGGCAAGTCCATCGACTCAGAAGGTTGCTTGTACAATCCGATAGTAAAAGATGCCTCAGACCTCATTCTGTGTCACAGGAGACTGAGGTTGAGGCACAGAGAGTCAGCCGGATTGAACGGCCAGATAGGTGGTGACCGTGTGTGGTACGATTGTTGCACCCTCAATCGTACTTTGCAGTCTCCCCCTGTCGTCAGGGCGCACCTGCGAGTGCTCAGTTCTCAAGTTTATCCAGCTGCAGGTGTCGCTCCGTTCAAGAGTTCAGCCATTTTATTATGGGACAATTAGGGGCGAAGGAGATGCTCAGTGACTTTCGTTTCGGATCTGTGCCCCCCTGCGTTTGGGCACTTCTGTTCTCCGACCTGTTGCACCGTCGACCTGATGCAATTCGGATTCAGATGGTACGCCCTTGTCAGTGGCATGATGGCATGCTCAGTCTATCTCAATTATTGTCGGTCTCAGGCATGGTGCACGTGTACACGATGCTGAGTACAGCGTTGTGTATAGGTGAAGCGCCTTTCTCGAGATGATACCGACCAGCTAAGCATTGACCTTCTGTCTGGTGCGCTCGACAGAATAAAGGTATTGTTGCCGGATGGTACTGGACTGGATCAAGAGGAGAAAACTCAGCATTTTAAAGTGGTATCTTTTGAGGATTTTGACACCACGCCCATTCATCCCACATTTCGGAAGTATGAGCAGCACTTGCGGGGTATGTTTCAGCAGTTTCGTCCAGCCAGTGTGCATGATTGCATGATTTTTTGTGCCTTGCCGTTGAGATGGCCCGTGCATTGGGCGGTTCATGGGTGTGTTAGCAGCGGCCAATCTCTGATGCGCGGGATCGAGCCTATTGGTGACTTACCAACGCAGCTCTGCTACAGGTGAGGCGTCTGACTTGTTTTCTGCCATATTCCAAGCCATTTTCCGTCAACCGCTCATAGGAGATTCGCGAGGGGCTCTGAAGGCATGGAGTCCAGGTAATGACCTCGCCACCGCAACGCAACAACTCTTGGACTGCTTGATGCGCAAGGCAGAGAAAGAAAACCGCTCTGGCAGAGACCGGATGGTGAAGCATTTGAAGACCTTGGTCTTCCCCACTCGTCAGCGTATGCTACGGAAAGGTGTGCTGTCCACATCTGTGTCCATTCTGATACACCCAGTCCAACTTACTGTGGATTGCTTAGTTAAATCAGCTTTACCATCGACCACCGAGGCGCGAGATGACTATAAAAACCTGTTGCTGTAGTCAAAGGCGAAGGGAACCTTCGCCGCGCTGCATTACAAGCAATTCTGTTCGACGGGGCGTACGGCCCCGGAACTGCACCATTGATCATTATTGCTGTTGCATGGATGAGTGATCAGCTGCAACACATTCATGTGTCTGAGGTGTGGCAAGGCGATGAGTTGACCCGCAACACCATTGAAGTTCGCATAGGGCCCAACTGGACTGCAGTCACTTTGTCACTCGACGAATTTGCATGGCTGATGACTCAGGTGCGCGTGAGTGATCGCCTTTACTCTACCCGGTTAAGAGGGCCTCACCCTGACACTGGTGGCATGTTGCATTGCTGAAGTTGTGGTCACAGTTGGAACGTGGTGTTGATGTATTCATTTGAGACGCCAGTGCGGCCTGTACCCCTCCGACATAGCTAGCTCCACCACATCGTTTGACCGCATCTGTGCGTGCTCGCTGCAGGTATTGAAAACTGCATGCGGATTTCAATCCCATAAAGAGAACCTTGACAAGCCACTAGCTGATGATGTGATATGTTGCGTCTATATGCTCCTTGCAATGTCAGTGCCATCAATCAAGAGAATGGCACACGCTAGGAGCATTATTGAGCATGATCTCAAGAGCAGCCGCGGTGAACCTTCACCCATTCCCGGGAACGACGAACCTGCCGACGTTTGCATTGCAGAGAGTCACATGCAATTGATATATGAGCCCTGTGCCAGTGATATCCTAGATCTGGGAGTGGCACCCCCTGATTGCTCACTGTGGAGCTCTGACAAGGTAGCAGATTATACTCATCAGGACACTATCGCCATCGGAAACCTGGCGCTGACAGAGTCCACTGGCCCATGTGAGGACAGGTTTGACCCAGATCTTCAAGTTGAAGAACAGGCTGCCTTGGGTGACGCATCCCAAGATCCCGACCTAGCTCGAGCCCAAGGCAGTTGTCCGGTGTACTCAGTGAAGCCTCCGCCAGCAGACAGGATATTCAAAGCAGCACAGAGTGTGTTTTCGACCCCATGCGATTGAGGCCCACCAGCCGCAGTACACCAAAGTAGGATCTTGAC
Source organism: Ulva compressa (assembly GCA_024500015.1). Taxonomy (NCBI): domain Eukaryota; kingdom Viridiplantae; phylum Chlorophyta; class Ulvophyceae; order Ulvales; family Ulvaceae; genus Ulva; species Ulva compressa. Next base: position 143,418 of record JALKAD010000220.1, on the reverse strand, counting down.
CACATAGTGCTAGATCAGCTGCACTATGTCCCGAGCGACTGGGTCGCACACCTTTGCAGTGACTTGTTGGCCACTCGTGGCTGCATGGTGCACACCCATTTCAACCTTGTGGGTTCTGAGTTCTGCAGTCCCATTGTGCAGGTGCTGCAATTTTAAGGAGAAAGCATGCAAAATGCGTTGATGCACAGAAGGAGAAGACCGACAAGAAGACATTATCAGTCATGTTGGGCAAGGCGCACGGCACGCAGCCAGCAACCATTGCCACTAAGAAGACCATGGCAGATCATCTCAATTTTGTTCTGCAGAAAGCAAACAACATGATCAAGAACAAGGAGAATGATAAGTCTGTGTCGATGATGGGCGATCTGCTGAAACAGGCGAGACAGCAGGTCCTGACCAAGGCCAAGCGAGAGGTTGGCGCAGACGAGGTTGTTTTTGTAGATGCAATGAGGGTGCTATGTGCACCATGACATGCGTAGGTGGTGATGTGAACCTGCAATGAGAGCTCAACCAGAGGTGTCAATGATGTGGCCTGCACAACAAACTCTAGACATTTGCACCCAACCGACTATTCTGCTTGTGAATACTCATATTTGATAGCATGTTGGTGGAGGAAGATGATACTCTGTCTCGTGCATGCCGGGGCTGCCCCGCAGCTGAGGGGTACATAGGTAATTCACGCCTGCATTGCTGATGTGGTCAAGGTTCTGTCTAATTGTGACCACAAGAAGCCGACGAGTGTCATTGGCCTACTTGCCTGCACCACCTGGTCTGTTTTACACCAACACAGGGTCACTGATCTGGTATTTTGCGAGCACCAGGTCTCTACTGGTACCTGCCCATGCATGCAGCGTGTGTGCCTCTCAATCATGGGTCGATGTTCATCATGGAATCCACTCTACCTGCTCGGGGTCCACAATACCCCTCTGATGTAACCTGTACGCAATGATGCAGTCAAGCGGAGCAAGTGGTGGCGATGTGTTTGCATACACACACATGTGCATACCACATGTAGTTTACGTGGCACACCAACTGTCGAAGCTCGCATTTAGCTGCTTGTCGATGTCGCTAGCCGACATGCCAGATCCATGCTGAACGATCGACTCCAGCATGCACCGCATGCCATGTGCACGTGCAGCTTCCATCACAATCGGAGACACGTGCTGTCCCATGTGATCAAGCAGCCATGGCTCGGTTGCCACAAATTTGCCATCGCACTGACTTGGGGTCTGGTATTTCTCTACGCCCCGCAAAAATCGTCTGTAATTGAAGGGCGCAAGGACCCCGCATGCGTTTATCCCATGGCCGTCACTGCTGCCCACTCCACTGGGTTGTTGAGTGACTTTAACCTGCAACGGCAGAATAGGTTGGCATCGTGGCTGGAAACGTAGACTCAACAGAAGGTCGCTGGTACCAGACAGGTTAGGAACTGACCACCTCCCAAGGGATTGCGCTTACAATGCGCACAGCTGCATGACTTGGCACAGAGTGCCGCAAAGTAGCTTCAGCAGCCAAGAAGGACTCAAGCGCCTGTCGAGCCAAACGCTCTTGACATGATGACACACATGATTCCAGCGAGTCCATCACTAGAACTTTGGCAGGTCCGCACGCCAAGGTTGGATCAGGATCGCTCCAACGAATGGCGTGGAAGTTCAAAAAGACAACAGTACGCCAATGGCATCCCTGGGTGGAGGGGTTTGGTGGATCCGAAGGCGTGACTGGCTGCAAGGAAACAGCCACAATCTCACACCCGCACAACACAGACCACAGGTCGGATAAATGTCGCTTGTTTAACTGAAAGCTTGGCTGGGGTGTTTGTGCGTCCTGCAGCCAGTTTATAGAAAGAGTCAGGTAACTGATATCGTGTGCCCGCCAGTGGTTTATGCTGGCTACAACATCCTAGCAGAGCAAGCACCAACTGGCAGCTAATAGTAGTTTCGTAGAGTACAGTACAGCTTACGGAAGATGTGCATCGCACCTGGCATTGAGCAAGATTCATCTGATGCTGTAGCCAACCCCCATATGCGGATGTCAATACGCTGACCTTGAAGCCGGATTTCGGCAATGTGTAATAAGGAACGCAAAGGCCTTGCGCCACTGAGTTGATGTCACTCCGAAAAGGAGTGATCTTGCCTGGACAGACGCCAAGAGTGGCAGCAACCATGAGGAAGGTGGTTGCTTGGGCAGTTGCCCAGCCCTGTGGCTTCAGGCTGTTGATATCCTTAATGGAGAGGCTGCTGTCCAGTGACAATACTTCGCTTGTGGCCGCTTTTGAAACAGTGACCGTGAATGCCAACAGCAGCGGTTCCTGCATCGTGTTACAACCTGAAGGGAGAGAAGGGCACTGGAGAACAAGGCAGCCTAGCTTCACATAAGTAGGCGTCGTACCTCGTTTGCAGTTGAAGGAGTAGAAGCGTAGCGGATGGCGGCAGGGTCTGTAAGCTCGCCTTCAATCAGACTTAATACCGGATTCTCCCTCTCGACAGCTGCCTTCAAGGTCCGAGAAGAAGCACAGGCCTCCTGACGAATGAAGTTGAGCCCAGCATCATGCACACAGGGGCCCAACACAGGCACCTCAGCCTTCACAATCTCGTGATCATGAGCAGGAGGCGATTTTCGATGCCCCTGCATCGGACTGGGATCACGGGGAATGTCGTTCTCGGTGCATCTGGGCTGCTTCTTCAAGGGCAGGGACTCGCCCTTCGTTGGAGGTCGAGCTGCAATCCTGTCGCGAAGGCGTTTCTTCATATCAGCCGTGTCGGCAGGTGTTACTACACGTGCCTTCGCCAACGCATTCGTGCCACGGGCCCCAGCAGCAGTCGACAGAGGTGCAGATTCGATGGACGTCTTGTCCGCGTTGGCATCGCGGAGCTCATTCACAGCTTCACTCAGCGAAACATCCGATTGACTGTCGTCGTCCGCAGACTCAGGCGCCTTGTCCACCGGGAGAAGATTCGGACAAACGCGATCAAGGTAATCTCGGAGGGCGCATAGACGAACTGTCTCAAAACAGTCACTTCCAGGATCGACAACAAATAGAGATTCCGAAGCCATGATGAAGGGGCGAAGCAGCTATGGATGCTGGACCTCCGGGGAGGGAAAGCACGAACAGACTTCGTGTACTTCACGGTGTATCTAGGCACCGTGTTTCCGCGGACGGTTGCGATGCAGGCCACGGAGTGTTGTGCAGTTTCCGTCGGATCGAAGCTGCAATGCAACCTAAAATATCGACCGGAGCTACGCAAGAGTACCCATGTCAGCAACAACAAGGCAACAATGCGAGTTTGAATCGTGGCGACGGGTGTCCACGTGAGATCGCCGCGTTGCGTGCGGAGCGAAATGTTGCGCTCACCGGTGTCATGCCCGACCATCGCGGAAGCAAGCTACCGGGTTGAATGCACATACCTCGCGCTTGTACCTGATGCCGTAGTAACAGCATGAGCATGATGCAACGGAAAAATCTTGCCCACCAAGTGACTCGTCGAGCTGCTGTGCTGTGCCTCGGGCCCATCCACGTATATCATGACAGCGTTGGCCTAGACCCCGCGACTCAGCCCAGATAGTCTTTAGGTACTACATGGAGAACACAGCTGACTGCCCACACTGTGGGCACAAGTATGCCGATGGTGCTCACCAAGGAGCACAGTGGGTACATTTGAGACACTGCAAAGGAAGAAGAAAGCCCCTGGTGCGACAGAGAGAGCAGACGCTGGCTCTATGCGACATCACGAATGGAACGTATAATGGACGAGACTCCAATGGCGCTTGTGCGATTGCTGCACACGACACAAGCGAGTGTCTCCACGACAACCTGTTTGAAAACATGGAGCCACCAATCGAGGCAGGCATTAACTCCGACTCGCATTTGCCTTACATGCCTGCGCTGGATGATTTCATGCCAGTCACCGAGGTGTGCAACGAGGAGAGCAGAGACAAAGGGATCGAAGACCCAGATGCAGGTCCCCCTGTCAGTGATGGACAGGATGTGCATGCTCCCATACCGGAAGAAGGGACCCGAGTCGAGCTGCCAGATGAAAGAGAGAACCTTGAGGACGATGAATGGATTAACATTCGTGGCTTTATCAGTTATGACGCCGTGATAGTGATGTTACTGAAAGACTTGACTGTCACTCAGCGACGTAGATTCTTCCTCTGCATGCGATTATTGCCCATCATCCGCGGAGTCGGTCCAGAGTACAACCCTGTTGTGCACTCGTCAATAGAGACGGCAGAGAGTTTTGAGTCCTACATGGACGAGCAAGTTCGCGAGCTGCAGTGTGGGGTCGAGACCGTTGATGTACCCATTGAATCAGATGTTCCTGGACTGAGCAGCCTCCCACCCATTACTATGCTACGCCGGCCGATTGAGCAGGCTGTGACATGTGGAGTGAATTCCACTCGAATCAAGCCTGGGGACCTCACGCTGAAACCACAGGCACCAAGCAATGCAGAAGCTGCTGCCAAACACCATCGGATCAATGATTACATGCAAAGCACCCACATCAATGACGCAGCGCAGGTGTGATAACATCAAAGGTATGAGGGTGCAGCCTGATACAGGCTGTATCCATCGTTGATGTTCCGCTTCGCTCGCTGACAACAACTGAATTAAACTCTCAATGCGTGTCGTATTGTCAGCATCAGGCGAATACTTTGCATGACAGTTGTCAATGTATTCAGGCTCGGGTGAATGCCCGCATGGCCTCAGGAGTGCCTCGATTCCAAGCCACCAAGCCGATCATTGCCATCAGTGCTTTTTGGGACAAGACTCAGGTGAACAGCAGATCCAAGAGGTACGTGCATCCACTAGCCGAGTGCACGCCTCAGAAGGCTGGCAGGTGGTGCCCCGAACCAGGCAAAGGTTGGGACTGACGAGAGTGAAAGGTGAATGCAGCGACTTGTATCCTTTATTCATCTCCGTCATGAACGTAGTTCAGCCTGTGAGGCAGCACTCAATACAGCTCCTCTCAATGCTACCAAATGTACTGGAACACATTTCATACAACCTGCTCCACGATGGGGGTCCTGATCTGTCTCGGCAGGACATAGAGGATGCTGTGCACAAGACCAAGGCGGCAGTCCTTCGGGCCGCATTTGCTGAGGTCGATGCAGCAACATATCCAAACCAGGGGGTACGGCGGCGATGATTGCCCTGCAAATCCTTCCAAGATGAACCACCGACGGTCTGATACCTCCGTTCATGCAGATCAAAGTCCAGTTCATATCTAATGACCATTCCAAGGAGTATGGCGCCTTCCAACGATCCCCTGCGTATACCACTGGCAAGCGTGGCTGCGTGGTTGAACTTCACTGTGACCTAACGGTAGCCACCTTTGCCCTTGACACACCAGAGGCAGCAGCGACGTTTGGAGCGCTGTCCAGATTTTACTGGCGACCAGACAGCAAAAATGGAGGCACTGATGCTGGGTGCATGCTGTGCCAGACACCAACATGCAAATACGGCACAGCTGCATCTGAACTGACCAAGACCGAGCACGAATTGAGAGTGGGTGTGTTGGCTGAAAGGGCACGCACGAAGCAGGACAAGCAAGATCTGCACAGGATAGGTGCGATGCAGTCTGACTGTACCAATTCTGGGCCGTTTGCATCTCCGCTGCTTATTGACAAAGTAACGTCGAAGAGTGCGAACGAATGAACAAGCAGTGCGCAGCTGCGCATGAAGTTGAGTTTGCTTGCCATGTCATGGTCCAGTCGCAGTCGGAACAAACTGATCACCAGTCATCCATCTGAATGGGCACATTCATACGACTCTGATGTTGTGGTAGGCTGTTCATGCTGATCCGAGGTCGGACTAACTGCAGTAGCTAATCAGGCTGGTGTACACGACTTAAAGGAGACACGCCAGCACTGATGGGCCTAGGATTCGACAGCCGTTTCCCACATGGTGAGTGGTACATGATGTGGGGTGTCGACTTTCTACACCACTGGAAGATGGGCGTGCTGAGGCGATTGGGCATTGATCTCGTCAAGGTGCGTCTGATTAGCTACACAAACGTTACTGCCACCAACTACTAGTACGTACTAGCACTGCAGATGCTGTCATGTGGCATCACATACAGACTATAAATGAATGCTTCCTTCACAAGTTCAGCCACAGAGCACCAGCAGTCCAATGGCTGTGTTGCACTCTATCAAACTGGCAGCACTTTCGAACGCCGGATAGGTGATCACATGGTTGCAATGGCACAATGCACCAAAGATTACTCACCCAGCTATGAGCTGGACTAGTATTGCAGATTGTTCTTGCGAAGGCAGCCAGCGGACTCCAGAGTACCATAACATGTCTCACAGGAAAAGTGAACAAGTGGTATGACGAGCTTGCTGCCTTCACAGTACCTCCGTTTGCGCGGCTACCATGGGCCAACAAGGGGGGGATCATTGGTCAGAACGAGCAGACAGGGCACGGAAAGCTGCAAGCAGCAGAGCATGCAAGGTTGGCAGTGGCATTGCCATTCATAATGAATGCCCTTCTGGGGGGATCGGTGACCACCATCGCTTATGCACGGCACGTATCTACCCTTGTTCCACCAATGCACAGGCCGAACTGCGTGTCGCACAACTACACCAACTCGTGTGACACACTCTCACATCCTAACAAATCAAGCACTGTACAGGCTCATTGTGTTGGGCATGCTGATGATAAGAGCCAACTTGCCCTACTCTGGATGGACGCAGCATGAGGCTGACATGCTGAGTACACACATCGACCAAGTCTGGCTGCCATGTGTCAACAAAATGCTGGATCACCTATTGAGCAAAGAGGATGGTGATAAGTTGATGCGCGTGATCAAGATGCACATGATCATTCGACACACAGCAGAACGACTCATCACGCTGGGGCCGATCATGGTATGATCACTGTATACCATTACGTGAGCAGCTACTGGCAGAATCATGCAGGAGCTCGAGTTCGGGCATATGTACACACATCACCAATGTACACACATCACCAATGCGTGTGACAGGCGTATTGCATCCAAAGACTGTATTTGCAGGAGCATGACACAGGTGTGTTTGAAGCAGCTCACATATTACAAAAACATGCGGAGCGACTCACTAGTGGGAAACCGAGGACACGGTACAAGGAACAATCGCGAATAGCATCATGGCATCAAAGCATGCTGCAGCTGGGTTGTCTTAATTTTGCCATCCGTGCCATGCTAGATGGCACAGTGAGTGCCTCAAGCTTGGTCAATGACACTGACACCAAGGAGGTCAGAATCCGAAAGGAGTGTACACCAGTGCATGCACCAACCACTTTCACGAGTCCAATCACGCTCGATGATATTGAACCGGTACAGCGAACCACCACAGGAGGGGTGTGCAGCAGAAGGCTATTTTTTGTGGTGTGTTACCAGCTATGAGGGGATCCCTAAGAGGGCCTCGACATGAGTACCGGTCAAGCATGGACCTGGCAGCCTGAGTGGCTGGGTGCTACATCCAATACATTGACATGTCTGTACCCAGTGGGGCCCAACTATACTGGATCGTGTGCAGGTACTGGCTGCCATGCACCGCATGCAGACGCAAGAACGTAAGCAGACAAAATTGGTCAACCAGCCGTGTGAGACATTGTGCAGCGCGGCGGGCTTGCGGGGACAACTGGCAGAGGATACCAGCTGCTGCGATGTACAGAACAAAGCACTGCAGGCCGTCCGTAGTGCTCCAATAGACGCAGCAGCGATGGCGGAGTTGGAGCAGAGCATCACTCGAGCGAGCGTGGCAGCCACAGCAAGACAGGTAATAAAAACACCTGAGCTACTGTGTCTACCAGAGTGCATGGAGTCCCACATCAAGCAGACGTTACCGACCGGCACCAACCCATCAAGCGTGCTGCCTCGGCTGTGTTTTGTCCTCAGCAAGAACATCCACACAAGCTTTTACGACATTTGTGATACAGACCAAGAAGAGCAGATCCAGGTAAGACCTGAGACTACAGATGTGAAAATCTGACAGCTGTGGTGACTACTGCTGAGCGGCGTAAGCCACCACTCAATGATGGACACCACAAAATGATGGAAACGTCTGCAGGCAAGCTATCAGAACCGACCCAGTGACCTTAACTTCTTCGCCAGTGACACGTCAGAAAATGCTGCGATGGGGGGCCGCAGCTACACCCACAATGTCAATGCACTTATGGCTGGCACATGGATGATGCCTGAGTCCCTATGGGTGTACCTGCTTTGCACTGCCTTTACTGTGCTTATCTGTCAACCCAGTGACAACAAACGGCCTTTCGTCAAGTATTGCTGGTGTGACAAGGACGTAGTCAACGGCCAGGTCAGGCAATCGTTCAAGTCTGATCTCTGCCTCATCCGATGGATGCATCGATTCACGCCACCAGTCATGCTTAAGCAGAGCACTGACAAGCTTGAGTCAGACCAGCACATTGATCCTATGGGCACGGTAATGGGGAACGAATTGCTTGTATGGGCTCGGAAAGGTGAGGTAGACAACGCTGCTGGTCGTGCTGAGTTGAACAGCATCATCAAACGTGCAGTTGAGGTACGCGGGTCAGGGAAGAACAAAGCACGTCGCTTGTCACCCTCGGCGCAACATCTCAAAGCCAGACGTACGCTGCAAGCGTTTGGCCGAGGACGATTCAGGGCGGATGACGCATTTGCAGGCAGAGCTTACTGTGACGTTCAGTCCACCAGTGTGGCAAGCACACTTGTGTCAGTGTGGCCGGAACTCACTACACAGCGTGAGCACCGGCCGGTTCATACTACTGTGGCGGGAGCAGCTGACGCAGCTGCGAACGACATGCAAAAGTTCAGTTTGTCGCAAGGCTACAGGCTGTCGGGATACTACCAGTTCCGGCTGAACACATTTCATCGGCCGAAAGGAAAGTAGGCAAGCGTGTAGGCAGATTATGGACCACCACAGTACAACAGCCAGCATTATGAAGTGGCTAGGATCAGTAAGCAAGCATTGTGAAGTAGCTTCGGATCGCGAGTGCTCATCATACTCATCATACGCGAGTGCTCATCATACACATCATACTCGAGTGCGTGCTTTGACATGTGCATTGACATCTGGCCGTGTGTACATCCTCCAATGCGGCTGGTGATCGTGGTATGTATACAATCATGTCGTCTGATCTACCAGGGATAAGTACAACCACAACGTTGAGCATGGCTGTGTTGATTGTCCATGCCGGCACCATGTGTAGGTGGTACACAACCAAACAGACCTACTTATGCATAAGCATACCACTGGCCGACATAAGAAGCTAGCTGCTACGGATGTGTATGTAAGCACAGATTCAACGAGGAAGAATGGCGGACCGGGAGCACCTTGATGGGGATACAACCTCCACTTGATGTGCCATGGATGACCGTGTGCTTGGACTTACCGCTGCGATTCACATCAAACCTTATGAAGTATCGAGTTCAACGCTGTACATTCGCACAGGCAGCATCGAACGCAATAACTGGTGGACCACTAGCCTGGATCGAACGCCAAGAATGGTCTCACCGCGCGCTCAAACGTAAAACGCCGACGACCATCTCATGGAGTCAATCGAGCTTCATTTGATTAGTTGCCAACACCAATTAGAGACAGGAGAGCGGGGCCCTATGCTACATATCGGAGATGCACCGTCCAGTAATCCAACAAGCAGTTCAGAAACAACGCACACGACACCCGAGCGGGCTGATCGGCATGTATATGTGGCAAAGGCCCACGTAGGGATCACAGGTCATTAAGTGCAGCACATAGGCCAATAAGTGCAGCAGGTGCATGCTCATATCCATATGCCCTGTGAAGTGTGGCTATGAGGCCCATCTGTGGCCACGTTGACACGTCTGCGCACACACATGGAGGAAAGCAACCGCTGCTCCAAGAGGCCTCGCCCTGAACGACACACCGGTAACAGGCAGCCTCCAGGTGTAAGGGGCGATCGCATTGCATTGCCAGGTCACTGGCTGCAGTATCAACATCGCATCGCGTGAGCGTTAGTCCACGGCCGATGAGACGGTGTTATCAGCCGCAATGTAGCCATTACTGAACATTCACAGCTCCAGCAACCATGTGCAGCTCCAGCATCACCACGGGAAGGGCCGAAGACCGTGTGCTGCTCAAGGTACAGCCTCGCGCAGCAGGTACGCGACCGCTGCCTCACACTGTCTGCACAAGTAAGCCACGCCGAGTGCAATTACGCGGCGTCTGTTCGCTCCGAAATCATACACCTGTTAGCATGGCCGAAGGTCCATCCCAAGACACAGCCACCGTGACTAGCAAGTGTAGTCATCCACATCTGTGACCTGACCGCGCGTACCTGACTTACGCGCCGATGTTTTTATCCGTCCAAGGACAAACCCGCGCATACATCAGCTAAGCGCGCTTAGCACGACGTAGCGAGACTATATGCCGCGCATAGCGGCACTATGCGCGGAAGGAATCCGCGCATAGCAGGCCAGCCTATACTTATGCGCGCCCACCTGTACAGACGCACAGCAAACGGCCATGACAGTGTGTGCAGCATTCTCAACTGCAAGCACGCATGGGCCTCTCCGGCACAACAGGGTGCTGTGGGAGTGCATGT